>JAAIXJ010000584.1:0-117775 GCA_013403705.1 Heliconius hermathena
GAAAATTATATTCTTTTATTCTCTAAGAACCCGTAACAAGGGAACCTGGGAACCTTGTGTTAAGACACTACCTTCTCTAATGGGAAAGGTGTCTTAATTAAACACTTCCGTTCCCCGCGTTCATCAGGTCGATCACTGAGATTCCACCTGAACAAACTTATATAAAAATATTACACATAACCCGCTCGACTCCCCACTGGAGCGGTGTACTCGTAAAAGGATTTCCTTAAAAAAATCTTAGAGAGCGAAACCAGCACTCAAAACGCAATTCCTCCTGAATTTGTCAGAAAGTGTGTCTAAATGGGGATAGAGTGTTTACACAAGAGGTTCCCAGGTTCCCTCTGCTATGTACGGGATACAGCGTGAAGCTAAAAAAATATATCTATCTAATTTACTTCACGCTAGAGAGGTACGTTGCTGAGAAAATAAAGCATTTCCAGAGTATTCGAACCCACATCTATCTACTCAGTCGAGTACATTCCAATAAATCGGTATAAAAAAATAAAGTACTTTCACTTTTTTCTCACAGCAGTATAAGTTTCGTAGGAACTTCCTTCCACGCACCACGGAACTGTGAAAAAAAAAAAAAAAAAAAAAAAAAATTATAATAATAACGTAACTTAGTGTAAAGGTATAGTGTTCCACACATACAAAAACGGAATTGGGCACAATTCAATACCACGCCTTATCAACAAAAGCGCTTTCGCTTATAATCACTACTCCGATAAAGAATCGAACCCACAACAATCCTCTTTACTATCCTACTGCGCCACGACGGCCTCATAATAATAAAAGTTAAAATTGCTATAATTCTAAAGTACCTGCTTGGGTATCAGGGTACTGCTTATGTACAAAAATAATATCATAAATTAAAAAAAATATCGTATCCCTAAAAAGGCACTTTATTTTTCTCATGTATTGTGATAGTTAAGGATGATTGAAAATTTCACAGATGATATAATGCATAAAAATAAATACTAAAAAAATAGAATAAATATATTGCAGAGTAAAAAACACAATATAAATTAAATAAAATTAAATGTTAATATGGGAATATATTATAATAAGAGTGATTTTTTTTAATCGTTTTTTATGGAAAATGGTACGGGACCCTTCGGCCACGAGTCCTACTCTCACTTGACCGGTTTTTATTGTATCAAGAGTATTTGCCTTTTTATTAGATTCTTATGGAAATGAGTTAAATTAAAGCTTCCAGCTCTATATTAGCGTAGTTTTCAAATCCACTCGTTTTCATTTATATTGAAATTAGCACGTGAATGAACATTTTATTTTGTTAATTAATTAAAGCTATAATGGTTTAGTAGTGTAGTAAGTGGCTGGCAGTAAGAGGAGTTGTTGATTCGATATTCACTTGTAGGTTACTTATATATTTTTTTTTATTTTTTTTAAAATTACGGCATAAGGTTTTGCCATATAATTTTTACATACGAGCCAAAAGTAGGTGAAAAAAATGAGTTTTGCCTACCTACCGACACGCATCAGGAAATATTTAGAAAATAAAAGCATTTTTTCTTGAATATGTACCTCACAGCTCGTTTAATTAGATATGTATTTTTTTAGAAATACAAGGAAGTAAATATACTCGTATATCATTTTGTTTACCTTTACGCTGTATCCCGCGGCGTAGGCAGATGGAACTTGGGAGCTTAGTGCCAAGACACTTCTCTCCCCTCGTATTGAGTGGCGGAACCCAATCCCGCGCTTTGCTTCATTACCAGATCGAGAAAAAGAAAACATTAAATATTTCATTTCTTCGAGAGGGAATCGAAGCCACAACCTGTCGCATGTACATATGTGCTTACTTACACTTACATTAGATACGGCTTGGAGCAAGCAAGGTGCATCTCAGAGAAGGCAATTAATATTGTACCAATTAATCAAGAGTTTAGTTAGCAGTGACAGCCAAGTTTGTGTTGAGTCAGACTAACTTAATTTTGGTATTTCAAAGGTGTTGTTATGTAGATTGACTACAAAGGCGGTAACGAATTCAATTTACGTTTGTACATTATAAAACAATGTTGTATATTCATATATTGACCGTCGTGACCCAGGAACACAAAAGTGCGACTATAAACGCAACGGTTATACGTTCGATTTCCACTCGAGAATATGAAATATTTTAATTTTCCCACTTGGTAACGAGGTGAAGCACGATGTTGAGTTGCGCCACTCTACACGCAACGCCTACGGAACTCAGCAGAAAGTGGGAAATTAAAATATCTCAACAATATATAACCCTAGGTTCCCAGGTTTCCTCTGCTTATTCTGCTGTGTGTGGTACAATTATTAAAATCCATACATTTTGTTGTTAATCTATACTTACTATTTATACTTAGGGCCAATTTCAATGGTTACGAATAAAATTTCATATAGTATATCTAATAATTCATGATATCCTACAGACTAATAATGATAATACAATATAACTGTTTCTTATATTTTCAAGAATATTTTTTTCATTAATGAACGACAATAGTAGAAAACAATACGATTTGTTACTTGACTGACGTGTCAAATGTGTATCCTGTAGATACTGCTATTTTAAACATTTTTAAAGTGTTAGTCCACACTTAGGAGAGAAAAATACTTATTTAGAAAACGTATAAAAATTTGAACGTAGCGGTTTCCAGGAGGCGCGGGTTCGAGTCCCGCTACGTTCAAATTTTTATACGTTTTCTAAATAAGTATAGATACTGCTATTCGAGACCTGTGAAACCAAAAATTATAGCTTCTTTATAAGGATAAGGATAGCGCTACCCGGGATTTTATTAGCCAGTGGTGAAACTGGCCCTTAATTTTATAAAGCTAAAGATTTTATTTGGTTAAACATGGCTGTTTTTATCCATCAGACATCTAAAATAAATCAACTAACCTTTATTAAATATCTCATCTGAATAGTACATAGCAGGGTATACAGTGATAAAGATAAAATTTTCTTTTTCCCACATTTTGCTAAATTTTTTAGATATCTAATTAACATTTTTAAACGAATAAACGCGGAACTCAACGCTGACTTTTTTGACCAGCGCAAAAAAAATAAGCTGACACGATCGTTATCGTCGCATTATCACATAATCGTTTTCCCGGGCATCAAACCAACAACTATCACTTTCTACAAATCACCCTTACTCATATAATTTAAATAATTGAATTAAAAAAATTGTATTACAGGACAGACGAATAATCTAACAAGCTGTCTATCTCTATAACTTTGTGTTGTTCGGACATAAGTACTGAAAACGTGTGTAGCTGACGTTGACAAGGCACCACTCAGCGTGGATAGGGGATTGAACAAAGGTAATGATAATATTTAGTTATGACCAATATTTTGATATATTTTTTTGGATTTGCACTGTATCCCACTTAGCAAAATAGGCAGAGGGAACCTGGGAACCTAGTGTGAATACACTCCATTCTCTTTTAAGACACATCCGTTCACCACTTTCCGCCGAATTCTTAAGACATTGCGAGTAGATTAAATATTTCATTCTTCTGAATGGGCATCGAACCCACAATCAGTCGCATTTACAGTGGAAATGGAAAGTAGGGAATGGATGTGTCTTAAAAGATAGTGGAATATCTTGACACTAATTCCCCAGGATCCCTCTACCTACCTTGCTATGTGCGGGTCACTTTTTTGGTCTTTATAAGAACGAAATTCAAGACAAGCAACCTGCAATATTAGATTTCAAGCGTAAAAAAGGACAAACTTGTATTTCCAACTTTGAACCATAACAAAAGTGAATAAATTACAAAAGTAATTAGGTATATACATAGATATATAAGTGATTCCAAGTTTATAGTATAATAGTAAAATGTGAGGTACTACTCACATACTAGAAAATAACAAGGAACTTGATGTCACAGACTTCCTTCTTCCCATTTTGAAAATATTATAACCTGGACTTCCATTATTATAATGTAGAATTATTCGTCGCCTTTTTATAGTTTCATTCAAAGCAGAGCAGGCAGGGAAACTCTTGTGTTACGACGCTGCGTTCCTACTTTCCACCCAATTTTCGAATCGGTTGAGTGGCGGAACTCAACGCCGCGCTTTACCAGAACGATGAAATGATGAACGATAAATATACTACAAATATAATTAAACATATTTAAGTGTGAGGAAATGAGGTCAATCGTGGTGTAGAGGTACAAAGTGTGACTGCAAAATGCAAGGTTGTGGGTTTGATCCCCACTCGATGAAATAAAATATTTATTTAAATATATATTTTTTCCTTCGCTCTGGTGTCAAGGCAAAGCGCGGCGTCAATTTTCGCCACTCAACACGCAAAGCCTCCAGATTTCGGCGGAAATGGGGAATGGAGTATTTTAACACTAGTTTCCCTCTGCCTACTCTTGCCAATTGATATTTCTAAGAGCGGAAGGTAGTAGAAATTTGTAAAAATCTTCCTATAGAGATGTTAACAATTTGTAAGTAGTTTGATAAGAAAATATGGCTTAGTAGTCAGAGCACTTGGACGGCTTCCAATAGGCGCGGGTTCAAATTCAGCTATGCTCAAATTTTTAGACGTTTTCTAAAAACTAAATTTTCTTTCCTAAGTATAATAAAATATCTTATAAAATGTTGTAAATATCGAACTTGCAACCACATCACTATTGTATACTTAGTACGTCTGGTTTACATAGTAATGTGAACTATTCACCATACTCTCATCATATTAAAGCATGATTAACAGACGTATTAAGCTCTCAAAACTTAGCTTTTGTAGTTGACGCGTCACGTTGATTTACTAAAACTGGGTATTAACATTAATAATTATGTATAGATTTTGATTGAAATCTTTATACTAAATTAATATCTTATTTGACATAGACAGGTCGTGGCGCAGGAGTACAAGCGTGTGAGTGTAAACGCGAAAAGTTGTAGGAGTCAATTCCCACTCGAGAAATTTAAATATTTAATATTTGCATTTCCTGGCTCTAATAAAGAGGCAAAGCGCGGCGTTGAGCTTCGCCACTCAATACTCATTGCCTCCGAAATTTGGCAGGAAGACAGGAAAGCTAGTGTCTTAATGGGAACGGAGTGTCTTAACACTAGGTTCCCAGATTCCCGCTGCCTGTTCTTTTATATTCGGGAAACAGCATGAATCTAAATTCAAAAATTCTAAATTATCAAAATCTACGCCAACAAAGTTGCGGGCGATGACTAGTACTGCTTTATAAATCAACTTACATATATAGAGAATCTTTTTTCATTTATATTTTTTCAGATTAACTCAACGCCGCTTTTTATTTTTATCAAAGCCGGGAAAATAATTGAAACACGATTATTCATCCTAGTGGGGATCGAATCCCCAATCTGATACTATAATACATAACTTTAAGGTGCCATAGTAAATTTAATAAAAGCATTGGTAATATAGTAATAAAACTATTTTTAGAACCGTTCGGACCACGGTTACTTTGAATGGACCACTCCATTGCTATCAATGGACTTAGAAACATTTATACTAAGAGTCCAATGAAACTGAACTGAAATGGAAACCTAATTAATACATACCATTTTACTCAACTTTTTGTTCATAGGAGTAATCATAATTATCTAATTGTTGTTACTTTTTAACAAAATATAAATATTATTTAGTATTCTTTTAATATATAAATAAAAAAGTATATAGGCTTAATATAACTTTTTTATTCTTAACATAATATTAGTTGAGATAACGAAGTCTCGACCTGAGGTTCAACATTTTCATTTGGTTCTTCATCAGTTGCTGTCAACTCATAGTCAGCGATCACGTCTTTGTTTAATGTGCATATACTAGATACCCGTGTTTAAAAGGGCATTTGTAGTAGTACCCATAGTTGCAGGTCGTGAATAGCCTTTTCCAAACAGCATAGACGTTTGGAATGTTGTTAAAACTCGGCCAGGGTTCTGGCACAGCCATTTTTCAGTTTCATCAATAATATTATAGAGACTTAAAGGCTACTTTCGTCCCATTGATAATAAGATTTTTTTTTTACTTTCTGGCATCATTCTGGAAAGAATTAGAAGAAAGTCATTAAGTTCGTTTCCTTTATTGGACCAGTCCATTTATAGATCAAATATGGTGGACCAATGATAGCAACTAGATAATCAATCAAAAAGTTTTTTAGTAATCACCATAGCGAAGAAATGAAAATATGATATATTTTATTTCTCCGATTGGGAATCAAAACCAAAACCGCCGCTTTTACAGTCGCGCCTGGCTACACAGTCTATATACGTTATATTATAAATTATAATACCATTTTTAGCCCGCAACCCTGTTCGCGTGGACTACACAACGTAAAATCTTGTCTATATATTGTCTATATATATAAAAGGCCATGTACCTGACCGACTGAGGTAAGACGCACGCACAGCCGTAACCGCTGATGGTAGAAACGTGAAATTTGGACAGATGTTTATTTTCATAATCTGGACATCCACTAAGAAGGAATATTTTATTGAACATGTGTTTCGTGTTTTTTTACAATTCACCCCTAAGGGTGCAAATAAGCGGGCGAAGCTGCGCGCGCCCACTAGTCATAAATATTGCAATACTAACAAATATGTTTATATTGTCCGATTTTTATTTCGCACGACGATACGTAACGTGTGGCTCGACGATATTAAGGTTTGATAATCACACATAGGGTTCAAAATTGATTTTGAACAAATTTTGAAAAAATTAAATCATTTTCATGCTATATCCCGCACACAGCAGGGTAGGCAGAGGGAACGTAGTGTTAAGACACTCTGTTCCCCTTTTTCCGCCGAGCTCTGGAGGCATTGTGTGTTGAGTAGCGGAACTCAACGCCGTGCTTTGCCTCGATACCAGAACAAAAACATGATAAATGTAAATAAATATCATTCAATATAAATGGAAATAAATATTTCATTTCCTCCAGATTTTACAAATCGACTGGTTGTGGGTTTGATCCCTCGACACACACACACTTTGTGCCCTTGAACACAGCGCTAATAATAAAATAAAAGGAAATTAAAATAATAAATATTTAATTCCCCGAGTGGGAATCGAACCTACGACCGCCGCGTTTTTATTCACATGCCAGTGCCTCTACGCTGCGATGGAGGCCGTCGTCGTTAATATTAAATATACACCGATATTCGATAGGTTGAATAGATTTTCCTTTTATAATACAAGAGATAAAATAAATAAAACGAGAGTTTAAAAATTAAAACCCGACTGCTAAAACACGCTCTAAACAGTACGAAACAAGAAAATAGTCTCCGTTGAAATGATTATGTACAAACTATAAAAAATTACCGAGTATTAAATAAACAACTCAAACGTATTATATTATGTTAAGCTAAGAAAACTCTTTCATTTGATACGACACACGCCACCGTAAAGATTTTTTTTAATTATTAGTTTTTTACTTTTAGCCTCCTAGGGGGTGCTGTAGTCAATTTAACGTAGCTTATAACCAGCCGACGATCAAGCAGCTTCTAACGACGCCACATTTGTTTAATTATGATAACTAGTTTAGGAGTTGTGAGGAAACAGATGAACATCCATATCTACATACAGACGAGTATATACATACAGGTCAAAATCATAACCTTCTTTATTTAGAAAACATATAAAAATTTGAACGGAGCGGGAATCGAACCAGCGCCTCCTGGAAACCGACCAGGCGCTCTGACCACTAAGCCATACGTTCTCATAAGCTACGTCGAAATATTTATACGCTTGTTACAACTTATTTATGTTGTTAGCATATCTGTAGGGAGATTTTTTCAAATTTCAACTACCCAAAGATAATTACTAAAAATTATGGTTTGGGAAGAAAGAATGCTATTTATTAAATATTTTTAACATTTTTTAAAGTGTTATTCCACACTTAGGAAAGGAAAAATATTTATTTAGAAAACGTATAAAAATTTGAACGTAGCGGGACTCGAACCCGCGCCTCCTGGAAACCGACCAGGCGCTCTGACATATGGCTTAGTGCCATACGTTCTCGTCGGGTTAAAAAAGGTAAAATGGACGTGCATGTTAAAAAAATAACAAAAACATGTTCAAACGTTGAAAAAAAGATTTTCCAAATCTCGCTTACTCTGTATGTATATATCAGATATGCACTTGAACTACTGTGCAAACATGGCAGGAATGCTTTTATTTTTCAGCGATCTTTTTTCAAAGGACTTACTATAGAATATTATAATTAATGTATCTTCTATACATTAATTATATTTTATTTTTATTGGACATCAATTGTAGAAAAGGCTAAAGAAAACTATGAGGCCGTTGTGGGGCAGGGGCACAAGAGTGTGACTGTAATGCGACGGTAGTGGGTTCGATCCCCACTCAGGAGCATAAATTATTATTTACTAGCGGCCCGCCCACGGCTTCGCCCGCTTAAAATACATGATTATTGATTTAATAAGCAGAATTGATTGACAACTATAATGACTTCTAATATGATTTTTTTATTACTTTAATCTGTAATATTCTAATATGATTTTTTTACGACATTATCGTAATTTCTATAAGAATTTTTGATTGTTTCGAACTAAAAAATACGACCAATGTTGATATTTGATATTCATAAAATATACATAAAGCTAATTATTTATTATATGTATATATTTTTGTAACATTACGTTCTTTTTACCTATGTTATGTTTTTTAAAGCTTTGTTAAATATGTTGATGTCACTTAATAATTTAGTGTACTGCTTCAGAAACAGCCTTAAATGTTAAATTATTGATTTGGGTATAGGATTCATAATATTCTTTGTAAAATAACTGTAATGTTTGCATATTGACTCCTGTACAGTTTTTAAATTAGTTACACATATTATTAGCTAAATGTACAATTGGTAAATATGTAGTTATTACAGAGTACACGTAGAAAGGATGTTTTTAGGCATTTTTATATAGATTTATTTCAAACGAACGAACGAACCAAAAAATCTATGTATTTGCTTGATATCTCTTTGAAGATCAAATCGTTCTTTATCTCTGTGTTGAATTAATTACGATTTAAACTTAACTGTTATGATTTATGAAGGTAATCTCCACTAACAATTCAATTTTGTTTACTTTATTGTATAAAATATTGTATAATAGTGCTTCAAAAATATATATTTTTATCAACAGTCATATAACCAAGACGTTTCGAATGTCATTCTTTAGCCAGGAATCTTACCAGCGCGATTGCTATATAACATTCGCAGGCAAACTAATGCCTTGAGTTCATTCAAATGACGATAACTTTTTTTTAATGAACCGATTTTGATGAACCAAACTTTAGTAGTTAAGTTGAGTTAAAACAAAGCAATTGGTGAAACTTTTAAGTAAATCGGTTCAGTACTTTCAGAGAAAAATGTGGACATACATATCGACAGACAGACAGACAGACAAGAAATTCAAAAAAATATTTTTGCTTTCTATTATTCTTTTTAAGTGTCCCTCTATCCATTTCAGTCAAAATTACTAAATGTACATACAAAATATTTTTACTGTCTTATTATATATAGAGATTAAAATTTTAATTTGTTCTCTCAACATGCAATGACTCGAAAAATTCGGCGGAAAGTGGAGAACAGAGTGCCTGAACACTAGGTTCCCTCTGCTTACCCTGCTATACGCGGGATGCACCGTGAAGCAGATTTTTTATATAAACTTTTTTAGTTTCAGGCAAATCCTGCATATATCAATATAAGAAGCGAGGATAAAATAATAACCAAAACGTATTAATCGTGTGAATGATAATGGAACGCACAATCTTCAAGACTACAATCAGAAACTGTTCGACTGCGTCACTATGAACTTATTGAAATTTAAAGCAGCTTCATTTTCCGCCCCATTTTCAAGACGTTACGTGTTGAGTGGCAGAACTCAACGGCACGCTTTATCTACCAGAGCGGGAAAATAATTATACATTAAATATATTTACTCCTCTAAATGGGAATCAAACCCACAACCATCACGCTTGTTGTCAGAAGCTATGCCACTCCACCACGTCGCCATCTTCTTAATGTTCCCATTACAATATCAGTTTAGACATAATTAAAGATGAAAAGTCGCTAACTACCTTCTAAATATTTGCTAAAATAGGGCTGTTTTTATGCAAGGCATCGCTCCTACCCTCACTTTTACGTTTTTCGACGAAATTTACGGAATCGGTCAGGCGACCTTTTCAATATATTTTCAATGGAAATGAAAATAAAATGAATGCGAGTTTTCCAATTTTTCACGGTACGAGAGTGTTTTTTACCGAAATTTTGGTCAAATGTACATTTTTTTTATTTACGTTACGTACATATACGTACTTAGGTGTAAATTCGTTTTATATTGTTTTGTTGAATTCTAGTTAGGCATTGTTTTAGTGTATGAATTATTTGATTTATAGAGATTTTTTATTAATAAATTAATATTTATTTTTCAAATAAATGGATTTGATCGCAAAAAAATTTTGCAAATAATTTCATAATCATTGATCACTGTTATGCCACTCGATTTTTGACGGTAAACATAGGTAAACATAGGTTTATACACAACATTTATTTGAAAAAAAATTAATGTTTTAATTTTTATGAAATTTGTGATACACACTATGGTGTATCACAAATTTCATAAAAATTAAAACATTAATTTTTTTTCAACGTCACGCTGTAACCAGCATATAGCAGGTTAACCCAGTGTTAAGACACTCAGTTCTCTATTTTCCGCCGATATTTCAGGGCATTGCTTATTATGTGGCGAAACTTAATGCCCCGCTTTGCCTTGTTACCAGAGGGAAAAAATGAAAATATGGGATCGTGTGGGAATCGAACCAATAACCGTCGCACTTACAGTCACAGGCAGCGCCACTTCGTCACGATCACCATAGTTTTTAGATAGTAAACATTTGAAGAGAAATACTTTCTTCTTTTCATTATTTAAAACGAAATTTCCTATTATCTTTATTTCTAAATAAATCGAAACAACATTCAAAAGTTGATACAAATTTCACCCTACTTACCTTATTTACGTTTACGGGATTGAATTTTAAGTATCTCTTTTTAAGGAGCCCATTAAATATAAAAATGACATTTAAAATTTCAATTTCCTAATATTTTTCAGACGCCATTACGGCAAAGGGGCGTGGCTGACTACACGCAACGGTTATGGGTACAATTTAAAACGAGGGGAAGTATTTACATAATATTTAGTATAATTAATAATTAATTATATTTATTATAATATGCCGTCGTGTCACAGTGGGGATTTCTGGTTGTAATCGCGACAGTTGCGGATTCGGTTCCAGCTGGGGAATGATTAAGTATATTGTAGACAACACGTGGCATTGAGTACCACTCATCATGCAATGTTTCCAGAATTTTGCAGTGCGTTGGGGAACGAAATATCTTAACACAAGGTTCCCTCTACCTACCCTGCTAAGCAGAATAGTGTAAAACAAAGAGAAAAAAAAACAATATATTCTCGGGGTTTACTAAAGTAAGTACATATAACAAAGATGTCACAAAATTAGGCAAAAAGAGGCGCTATCTTTTATCTTTCTATTCTGCTATATGATAAAAAATCGTGATGTTATTTTTTTAGCTTCACACTGTATCCCGCATATTAGTAAAGGCAAGCAGTAAGCTAGCTGTAAGCAGGAGGAATCTAGACATTTCTGTTTCCTACTTCCGGATTCTGGAGGTGTTGCGTATTGGCGGAACTCAATGCCGCGCTTTGCCTTAAAAAAGTATTTAAAAAAATCGATTCTTCCGAGTGAGAATGAAATCTACTACCGTCGCAAGTTCACGTTTACAGTCACATGCTTCCACTGTACCACGACGACCTTGAATACTTAAAAAATGACCTACCTACTTTAATATTAAATTCTTATTTAGCTTAAAGAAATTCAAACTTGCGATCCCCCTGTTAGATGTATTTCTTAAGTCGCTGGTTTATATCAAAATCAAATATGCAACGTGTATCGCCGATACCAATTTACTGCGTAGTCCTTGCGCCTTCCATGTTAAATAGATGACCTGATGGCCTGTTTATATAGTGATGGAATGGAAAAAAAGTATATTTTATTAAAGCTAGGTAGGATAAAGATAGAGAACTAATAATTCACTCTACTCTTCACTTTTTGTATAGATAAATAAAATAGTTTCACGCTGTATCCCGCATATAGCAGGTTGGGAACCCTGTGCTAAGTCACTCTGTTCTCCACATTGTTTATTTGAATTTTGAGCTTTTCGCAGTATCCTCTATAGAGGCGGGTAGGCTTAAAAAACTTAGTGCTAATACACCGTTGGCCATTTTCTATGTGATTTTCGAAACAAAATTTATAGAGTGGCGAAAATCAACGTCACGCTTTGTCTTCTTACCAGAGCGATGAACAAAATTCATTCCCCAGAGTGGAAACCGAACCCACAATCGTCGCGTTAATAGTCAGACGCTGTGACGCTGCGCCACGACGGCCTGCGAGTAGGTATGCAACCTTTACACTTTGAAAGAAGAACAACATTCACAATATAAATCATATACTTTAAAAAAATGCATGTAATGACATTTGTTTTACTATAGTTTATAGAAAATATAATGGGCGGAACACAACGCCGCACTTTGCCTCGAGGCCAGAGCGAATAAATGAAAATATTGAATATTTCAATTCTTCGAGTGGGAATCGAACCCACAATCTGTCCTGCGCCCTCACTGGCTTCGAACAAACTCTTCAGCTATATAATATTAGTATAGACAACATATTATATTATATGTACTAGTATGTATAAATTATAAGCTTCGTCTGAAATAACAAAGGATTTAATGTGCCTTCCTGTGTAGCTGAAACGTGTCTGAGTAACAAGATCGATTGGTTGTGGCCTTAACTCAAGTGTAGTGGAATATTTGTTAACCAACTTGAAAAAAGTGGACGTTCTCAATTCAACTCCGAAAATTAAGTATTTTTATAGTAAATATTAGAAACTATTTAATAATACAATCCGATTTTTTGGTGTGAATTTATCGATAATCCTATATTATGGTATCAAATTAAATCACAAGCAAACATTTGTAATTTTAGTACAGTGCAATGGCGACCTTATCACTATAAGAGATTTCTTACAAGCAACCTTTTATTTATATTGCATAAAAATATTTTTGTTATTTATTATACATACACTATTTATTCATAAATACATATATAGATATCACAAATATTATAAATTTATATAGAGATATTGGTATATACAGTGTTTTTATTATCACCACTTTAAATGAAACCACAGTTTTAACTAGTCTATAAAAACCTAATTCAATTAAAACAAAAGAGATTTTCCGAAAAGGAAAAAGTGATTTTTTCAAAAAAAATAATAAAATTATGATTGTAAAATAAGACGCCATTTTCAAGAATGACGCACACGAGAGATATACCTTTCTCGTTCTAGTATGTTTTTTGAGAATTAAAAGTGACAGATCGGCAACGCTCAGTAGTATTTTCATAGTAATGTGTTTACGTTATTGGTATCTATTTGTAATTGCGTCACACGTTGCAAAATAAAAAAATCCTACGTCTGAACTGTTGAGGTATTTTGATTATTTTTTTTAGGTATGGATTTGAAATATTTTACCCTATATGCTGTTCCCGTAAAAGGAGCGCAGACGCTTCCACCCTGTATAAGTATCAATAATTTTCCTAATAGTATAGTAGTACATATAATTATATTTTCTTTAGATTAATTGTATTTAGAATAAAAAATAGACTTAAAATACGATTTTTCTGATATATATAGACAAAACGATCTGTTTCTCTATCTATACTTACTATTGAGTAACACTGTCGTAAGTGCTATAATTTGAAAAATACATTATTGTGCTACAAAGAGAAACAGAAGAGGCCGTCGTGTCGCAGGGGCACAAGCGAATAAACGACGCGACAGTTGTTGGTTCGGTTCTACTTGGGGGGATAAAATATTTATATTTTTATTTAATATTTTCATTTCCTCGTTCTGGTAACAACGCGAAGCTCGTCGTTGAGTTCCAATATTCAAGACGCGATCCTTCAGGATTTCAGCGAAAAGTTCAGAACGTATGTTTCTTAATGAAGAACGTACTATCTTAACACTAGGTTCCCAGGTTCCCCTGAGGGATTTATCATTACAGCGAAGCTCGCCAAAATGATAAAAAAGCTTAAGCGTTTGTAAATAAATTTAGATATTAAAGCGTAGGTTGCCCGGCGAAGCGAACAATATAATATCCTTTTACATGTGTATTTAATTTTCATAAATATAACTATCCTCGTAGAAGTACATTTTAATTTCCTTTATTAAACTTTAATCTGTGCTGTAATTAATTAATTTATCAGCTTCACGCTGTATCCCGCACACAACAGGGTAGGCAGAGGGAACCTAGTGTGAAGACATCCCGTTCCGCACTTTCTGCCGAATTCTGGAGGCATTGCGTGTTGAGTGGCTGAACTCAACACCGCCCTTAACCTCGACACCAGAGCGAAGAAATGGAAATACAAATTTAAGTAAATATTTCATCTCCTCGAGTGGGGATCGAACCCACAACCAGTCGGTTTTACAGTCACACTTCGTTCCACTGCGCCACGACTGGACTCTAATTTTAATATAATCAAATTTATATACCTACAAAACGCTGCGTCGTGTTCTATCATTCAATACGCAACGAAGGATTTGGGAACGGAGTGTCTTAACACTATGTTCCCACTGTGCAGCCTGCACGTTTGCTGGATACACCGTGAATTTGGAAAAAAAATTAAAAGCCTGTCCCGTTTTTGTAAGAGATACCTATACCCTACTCATATGTACTTAACGACTTTGTAAAGTAAAGTTTAAAAGCTTTGTATTTTCTAACATTTTTCCGATAGGATACCTACATATAGTACCTATGTATGTGTTATGAAATTGAATATGCGGTGTATCGTCGCCCCCGGCGTACACTGATTTAAGTTTGTGCTCCGCTTTAGAGAAATTTCCTTTTTACTTATTGCAAAGATGATAAAATTTTTAAATAAAATATAAAGAGATGGTGGTATAAGGATGTGTAAATAACGTAAATAACCTGTTGGTGCAATGGTTTGTATCTGGCTATTGAAATGGATGTTGTGGGTTTAATTCTCATCCTAAAATAGTATTATAAATGTGAAAGTTAGTAAGTTTAATGTAAAAACATGAACATTTTATGCTCAATTCGGCAACGGCACTCAATACCAGACTTTGAATAACTTAGATGAATAAAAAAGAAATTCTCTCTTAAAAAATATATGTCACAATCATCGAGATCATTGAAAACATACTCTGAGCATCTTTTTAAGTAAATCAATAAAAATTATTAAATTATAAATAATATAATATGATTTAAAAGATTTAATAATGGTCAATATCATCAGCGAGATAATGGAGGTCCTCTTGATGCAACGACACCGTCTGATTATAAGCGTGACGGTTATGGGTTCGATTCCTACTCGGGAATATTGCTCTGGTATCCGATAAAGCGCGGTGTTGGTTGAATTCCGCCACTTAACACGCAATTTCTCAATAATGGACGGAAAATGTCGGTTGGAGTGTCTCAACAATAGGTCCCGTCTGCCTACCCTGCTATAGGCAAAATACGAGATGAAGCTGTTTTTTTATTATCCAATTAAATTTAAGAGAGACTCGACTGAAGTGGTTGATCGATTTTTATAGAAACTAAATGAAGTAATCAAATGGCTGAAAATTGAAACTTCGATGGTCGAAATTTCACATTTACTGAATCGTATCTGATAACGTCGAGGAAAGAGTGATGTCGTGATCCGTTTTATTTTACCTATATAAATAATACGGTTGGGTATTACGCCAAACATATATTAGATCATTGTAAATTTTACAAGATTTAATTAAACCGTTTGTTTATGAATGTAAGATTAAAATGCCTCGTTTTTAAACTTATAGTCATAAATCAAAATCATCATCAAACGTAGGATTAATTTTTAATGTATCTTGAAACGGCGACGAAAGACTAAAAATAGGGTGAAAAGCGTCGAGGTAAATTGATATAGTTTTAATTTCCAATAATATTTTTAGACGGAGAAGACCTCCACTTTCTCTTAATTTTCACAACAACGTCATGCTATGTCATACCGGACTGATTTTATTATATATTTTTTTCTTATAATATATAATAATCAATTGTTCATTCCAGCGATCCGCCCGATTGAATAATATTATAATAATTATGGATTTAAATTTCAGAATATTTAAAATTAGCATATTCTGTAGAAACAAACACTATGAGGCTCTATAGCTTACTCAACAGTTCGTATTTTCTCCCGCATAACAGTATAGGCATAGGAAACCTAGAGTTAAGACATTCCCTTCCCTACGTACCGCTTAATTTTGCCCGAGACATAGCGTGCTGAGTGACGGAACTCAACGCCGCCCTTCGTCTCCTTACTAAAACGAGGAAATAATTAATTCCTCCAGGTAGAAATCGAAGCTAGAACCGCCGAGTTTATAGCCAGATTGTTATTTCTTACTACATAATTAATAGTCCGACCGAATAACAAACCGTATACACTCATCCCTATTAAAAAGAAATCTCAAAGTTAACGTACGTTATTTCAGTCCATTTAATGATTTGTAAAGCCACCATTAGTCTACCTGTTCACGATTTATGTCACCCTGGTGCTGGCGGCGTCGTTGCTTTAGATGTGAAATGGAAATAATAATTATATCAAATGGACTTAAAGATCTATTTCTTATTTAAAAATGCTTTCTACAGTATTGTATTTAAAATATTGGTACAGCCTTATGCGTCTCACGTAGGTATAGCAGAGTAGAGGGAGCTTTGCGCTATATCCCGCATATATAATAGCAGGATAGAAAGAGGGAACCTAGTGTCAAGGCACTCCTTTCTTCATCAAGAGTGGGCACCCAATACCGTGATTTGTCTTAACAAACCAATTTGCTTTAAGCGGATTAACTTTTTCCTGCATAACATACACTGGGTACACAGTGAGAATCTAGTGTTAAAACATCCCGTTCTTCATGAAGAGTACAGAACCCAACGCTGTGATTTGCCGTAACAAAACTGTTTACGGATTTATTTTTCCTGCCATGTTAAGACAAATCATGACATTGGGTTCCGCATTCTTTAAAAAAACGGTGTGCCTTAACACTATGTTCCCTCTGACTGACTGATATATACAGTAGACAGCGTGAACCTAAAAATACGAAAAAGTAATCATTCCACCGAGCGAATATCGACCCCACAACTATCGCGTGTATGTTAAAAAAAAACATTATGTAGGTACTACCTTTTATTACCTGCGGCTATGGTCCCTTGATATAATTTAGAGTTTATATATCAAATTCTAACTGCGGGAAGTATTTAGACTTCCTCGATAAATGATCGTAGTGGATAATAGTTAAAAATATATTTTTAAATCGAACCAATAATAGTTCCTGAGATTAGCGCGTTCAACCAAACAAACACTTCTGATTTATAATAATACTACAGATTTTTCAATATTATGAATGAACTTAAAGAATTAAGCTTTCTTAACAATAATTTATTTTTTATAAATGATTAATGGTTTTAACTTTAACATAAATTGTAAAAGTAACCGTTTAAAAGTCTCAAAGTTAATAGGACAAGTCAAGAGTCAAGATACGGAAACGGACAGACAGGCCGACTTAATAATTCAAATTGGCAGAGAGCAATGTATGGCAGACACTGTAGTTTTAATATATACAGTATATTTTCTGACGTTAAAATTTTATTATTATACTTTTTTATTTGTTTTGGTACTAACAGTCACTTCTCGAACTTCCAGCTCGCTTCGTACCTCGGAAGAAGTGGAAGTGCAGTATCTAAGTACACTGCTGACAATAAATCTGTCGTTTCTCTCTAGTAGGTACTAGCGAGGATGTCACGGTGAGAATGAAGACGAACGTGCTCAGCCGGTTTGGGCACGTCGAACGAATGAGTGATGAAAGAATGGCAAAAAAGATTTATGATGAAAAAGTGAGTGGTAAGAGAGGTAGGGGAGACCTCGGTTGACCTTCGAAAACACAGTAGCAAAGATACTGGAGAAAGGTCACGTAAAAAGCATGAGGATCCCCCGGAGGGCATGTAAGAAGAGGTTGATGACAGTGGACGAAGCGAAAGAGGTATGTAGAGACCGTAGCGTTTGGCGCTCCGTTCTCTCTGACTACCCCGCTAGGGATAAAACGTGAAGCTAAGTTAAGTTAAGTTTCTCTCTATAGTATCTCTTTAGCGATCTTGTCCTTTGCCAGTCTCCCGTTACTGTTTAACAATGCGAAAAATAACGGACTTAGAAAGTCGTAATGTTCTAGCCACTTAATTGTAAGTGTGACCATTTTGAATTAAAGTTGCAGCTTAAGACACCTGAGCAACGCTGAAATCATTTTTTTCCATAAAGAAACAAAAGTAATGTAAATTTTGTTAAAAACAACGAACACAAAATTTCATATAATACGTGACTATCGAGAATTTCACAGATAGTCAAAAAATAAATTATAAGTAGAATTCTGTTGAAATTAATAATCACTAAAAGCTCTGATAATAGCCACTCTATACAAAAACTCGCTAACGAGTATAGTTAATGAACAGACAGACGACAACTGCTTACTAATAAATTCGATGCATAATTCATCGATTTTGTCCAAATGATCAAAAATAATTGCCTCACTTCTATTTAATTGAAGAAAACACTAAAATCCTCTTAAAAGTGACTATATTGTAGTAGAAATTATTTTATTTTTTCAGCTACACGCTGTATCCCGCACACAGCAAGGTAGGCAGAGGGAACCTAGTGTTAAGACACTCCGTTCCCCACTTTCCGTCGAATTTTGGAGGCATTGCGCGCTGAGTGGCGGAAGTCAACGCCGCGCTTTGCTCCGACGCCAGAGCGAAGAAATGAAAATATAAATGTAAATAAATATTTCACTTCGTCGAGTGGAAATCGAACCCACAACCAGTCGATTTTACAGTCACACTTTGTGCCTCTGCGCCACAACCGGCCTCATTTTATTATTTTATTTTATTTTTTATTTACAAAAAAGACAAAAAGATATGTTGTTTATAGCTTCAAGATTGCATGGAGCAGGGTAGCCTCGTTACCAGATGGAGGAAAAGAAAGTATTAAATATTTCTTTTTCTTGAATAGGAATCGAACCCACAACCTATCGTGCTTACAGTCGCACGCTTGTGCCTCTGCGCCACGACTGGTCTATTATTATATTAGTTTTAAAATTATACTAGCGGCCCACCCGCGGCTTCGCCCACTTGAACTACATGATTGTTGATTTAATAAATAGAATTGATTGACAACTACAATGACTTCAAATATGATTTTTTATTACTTTAATCTGTAATCTTCTAATGTTTTTTTTAAATTTTTTATTTATCATAATTTCTATAAGATTTATTTTGTTAAAAATTAATTATGCTAAATTTTACTTAATATATCATTATATTAATCGAAAACGCCGTTTTACTAAATACAGTTAAAAATACCGATTTATAACAAACAAATACAGATTTATTATTAGTATAAGTATAGATATAGATTGCTATATATCCGCAGGCAAACTAATGCCTTGAGTTCATTCAGGTGACGATAATATTTTTTTATGAACTGATTTTGATGAAACAAACTGTAAATGTTTTGCTGAGTACAAATCAATTGGTGAAAGTTTTAAGTAATTTGGTTCAGTACTTTCGGAGATAAGTGTGATCATACATACAAACAGACATACAGATAAAAAATTAAAATAATATATTTTTGGTTTCTATTATTCTTTTTAAGTATCCCTCTATCCATTTCAGTCAAAAATACTAAATGTACAGACAAAATATTTAACTGTTTTATTATATTTATAGAAACTCTTCCAAAGTCTACTGTTCCTATACTTCGCCAGTCCCTACAGAGCTAAGACACTCAGAATGTGTTTATTTTGTACATATTAGATTTTACGTTTTCAAAAGTCACATATAAACTCAAGGTAAAGTTTAGTATACCCTCTCAGGGGCATTATCGGTACAAAACTAGCTGATAATAGTTTTAAAAGGTTAAATCTTAGAGGCCTCAAATCGATATATTTTGATTACTGTAGATACTTATTATATAAAATATTTTTAACTATTAATGATTTTTCCTTTACTGAGACTGAAACTACATTAGGAGCTATTTTATAATGGATGAGTAATGGCTGCTCGTTCGTAACCTCAACGATTTTGACGTGAATACGTCTATATACACACACAGCTTGGCTTTGTAGTTCCGAATATATCCTCTACATCCGAAATAAAATTATACCAGTGGATAGCTAAAAAATCAAATATATTACAATAAACTACAACAGTGACGCGAGCGTAGGAGGGGGAATCGACGCCATTTTAAGGTTATTTTGCTGCGTATCGAGAGACTTAGGGAAGCTACGACGTTAGTTTACATAAATATATCGTCTCACTCTGATAACGAGGAAAAACCGCGGCGGCGAATTCCACCATTCAACATGCAATACCTTGAAAATTCTACGGAAAGTGGAGAACGGAGTGTCTTTGTTCCATCTGCCTACCCCCAAAACGCGGGATACAGCGTTAAGTTAAAGAAAAGATGTCTTACAATAAACTCTTAAAACACGAAGTTATTTATCACTAAATCTATCAAAACCACATAATATGTTTTCAAAGACGACATTTAATTTCATTTCAAATGACATACATACAAATACAATTTTTGGTCCAAATAACATTAAAAATACTCTTCATGCAGCATCTACAGCGTGCCCGGGGGAAATTACAACGCCTCAATGAAGTAACTGTTTCACTGGTAACGTCGTAAATATGTCATTTGGATTATGCTTTACATAAAATAAAAATAAATCAGCTTCACGCTGTAATCCGCACACAGCAGGATAGGCAGAGGGAACCTAGTGTTAATGCACTTACACTTAGTTTTCCGCCGAGTTCTGGAGGCATTGCGTGTTGAGTGGCGGAGCTCAACACCGCGCTTTGCCTCGACACCAGAGCGGAGAAATGAAAACATTATAATAACTTCCTCGAGTGGGGATTGAAGCCACAACCACATTTTACAGTCACACTTTTGTGCCCCTGCGCTTCGACTGGCCTAGCCGAGAGATGCATAAATATTACGAATTTCTCATATAGAGTAGGGTTGTCCGTAAGTATCTGGTTAAACCATTCCGTTTTTCACTCACACCTATCTTATTCACATTAAGTGCGACGTAACGGATTGTAATGGGACAAATTTAAATAGCAACTTAGCAGACCAGGGATTTTTTCATCTTCACCCATAGGTAGGTGGAGAGAATTTAGTGTCAAGTCACTTCATTCTCCACTTTACTTCAGGTTGGAAATGATTCCGCAACCATCCCATTAATGAGACGCAGTTCCACTACACCACAATGGCTGTTTGCTTAATAAAATTAAAATTTAATCTGATTTAATAAAAATTGCTTTAAATTTTTAACCCCTATTTGACTTATCGGAGGGAGGTTAAAAAATAGCCCTTATTAATTAAGTGGCGACTGTTTTAAAAGCTACCTTTGTTAAGTATTCCATTGTTTAACTATATATTATAATACTTAAAAAAAACAATTACGTTTTTGCTCACGCAGTAGGGCTACAGGGAACCTAGACCTAAGTTTACCTAAGATGCGGAGTTCTTTGCTTCTCACCCGAAATCGAGTTCCAAATTAAACGCCGCATTTTGTCTTGCAGAGCAGGTACAGAAAATATTTTTGTCTTAGAAATATTGTGCATGTGTTGCTCTGACAAACCATATAAATCTAAATAAAATTTCGTGAAACGTGAAAATATCACTATCACGAAGAAGAAAAAAGATAAATAATGTACATTTTCTATCAACTATCCTCAATTCTTTTTAACATTAACTTCAACAAATGTGGAAATTAAACGAACTATATTCACAATACTCTACACTCTATCTCTTTCACAATAAGTACTCAAATAGATTATACTGTGTGCTCTATCACCAAAAATTTTCCAAAAAATGCAATTTTGAACTCTATTGCCTTAGAAATAAGAGCAAAGCTACTTGGTAGATACCTAATGAATAACCAAGTACCAGTGGAAGAAGAATTAAAGGTATTAATTCAGTCGATAAATCTTGTTGCCTCTCTAGTGAAATACGAAAGAGTCTGGTAACATACGATATTCGCATCCTATAATAAAAAAGAGAACCCACGGCGGAGCACTGTACATGTGGTGGTTGTGGATTCAGTTCTAGATAGGGGAAAGGATTATATTTAAACAGCGTTGTATACTGCCTCTCGGTGCAATGAGTGGAGATTTGGCGGAAAGAGATGAATGGAGTGTCTTAACACTAGATTCCCTCTACCTACCCTGAATATATACTTGTTATAGCGCGAAATTAAAACAACATTACAAAGGAAATGGAAAATTGTAGGCTCAAATGTAAAGTCATTTTTTAAATATTAGAATACCAAAAACAGCTCATTTGGAAATCTGGAAGCGGAGAAAAGTAAGAAAAGTAATTTGGATCCTTAACAGATACAAATAATCCGTTACAATACTACGAAAATAAAATTTGTGCATATAATTACAATTTAAATAAAGAAAATGTTAATTAATTACTGAAAAAACAAAAAGAAATCCATTTTGAATCGATTAAAATCATTCATATTTTAAATGACAGATGCGACGGCTGATTGACATTGAAACCTAGTCTAAAGATTTTTGCATGTTTTGCTTCACTCGATTCGTTCGTTTCGATGCGTCTCGAGTGCTTCCACGTTTGTTTCCTACTTTGTACGACACCGAAATCTTTTGGATATAACGAACGCCACGCTATGGATATGGATCACAGTGTGAATTGTGCGATAGCCTCACTTTTACCAAATTTCAAGTAACTCAGATGGTTCAAGGAGAGAATGATGTACCTGAATCTATTAAATCATACTATTTTCATCTCATTTAGAAAACGTTTTCTAAATAAGTATTTTTCTTTCCTAAGTGTGGAATAACACTTTAAAAATGTTTGAAAATATTTAAAAAATAGTTTCTCTCTTGCCAAACGATAATTCTTAGTAATTATCTTTGGGTAGCGGAAATTTGTAAAAATCTCCCTACAGAGATGCTAACAACATAAATAAGTTGTAACAAGCGTATAAAAATTTCGACGTAGCTTGGCGAGAACGCATGGCTTAGTGGTCAGAGCGCCTGGTCGGTTTCCAGGAGGCGCGGGTTCGAGTCCCGCTGCGTTCAAACTTTTATACGTTTTCTAAATAAGTATTTTTTTTCCTAAGTGTGGAATAACACTTTAAAAATGTTTAAAAATATTTTCATCTCTTTACATTCTGGGTCCAAGAATGTATGTAATCTTTTCCTTCTCTTTTTTATTCTCAATTATTATTATATATTATTATTATTATATTCTCAGCTGTATTCTATTATAATGCGTTTGTAATGTATATGTATTATATATGTATATGAAGCCTGAATGGCTCTTACTTTGTGATAAATCGCATTCCAAACAATTGTATGGCTTGAAAGATTTAATCCTTCATCGGTGGCAAACTACTGTCCTAAATACTATATAGAAAAGGTAAAATGCTCTATTTTTCAATTCCTTTTTTTTAGCTTCACGCTGTATCCCGCGCTAAGCAGTATATGCAGAGAACCTTGGTAACCTTAAGTTAAAACACTGCGTTCCTATTAAAACACTTCCGTTCTCCACTTTCCACCGAATTATGGATTCATCCTGTTTTGAATGGCGGAAGTTGCTCCAATATACCTCGCAATTATTAATTAAACAAATCACGGCGTTGAGTTGCGCCTCTCAACATATTGTTTCCAAAATTGTGGCGGTGCACTATGGATAATGGTAGAACAACGGCAGATCAAAATTCATTTTTACTAAAGTCGTCCGTGACGCACTTTTTCTTTTTTTTTTAATAGTATAATAATAATTAATGTAATGAATTATTTTTTCGTGAATTACATTTGGAATATATTTTTTTTTATTGTGAGAAATTGGAATACGTAAGAATGTCTATTTCAGGTTGTTCGCTTCGATATTTTAAACTTAATTTCTTTAAAAAAATGTGCAAATATGTATGAAGTGTTATGTGTTTTTAAAAAGCCTATAGTATGTAGATTTTAAAATAATTATTATGTTGTGGATTTTGTGATTATATTCCTATAAAATATATTAACAATAAGTGAAGAGAAAAAAGGTATGTGTTAAAGTTCATCGAGACTTTTGACAGTTACCGACGTCTACCGACGCGTTACATTTAATGTTGTTTTATAGTCCAGATATTCATAAATAACACTTATAAAAATCAGCTGCGGAATCGTGCGGTTTTAGAAGTTATCACGAAAACTACGATACAAGTCAGGGAACAAGAAAACTCAATCTATTGAAATTTCTAATGTTGTACTATTTAATTGATTAGATTGCGGTAAATTTCAATTAAATTATTGTTATTTATTGATAAAAGAGCGTTTATCTTCATTTTGCACACATTTTGCGGTATTACTAATCAATAAAATGCACACTACTCTCATTTATGAAATTATATAAAAAGAGTGAATTAATTCAATAAAACGATTACAAATCAGTAATAAAATTACTAACAGACGTTTGATTGTTAAGTGTCTTCACTAAATTTCAAAATGGCTAATACTTTCAAGTGTTCGAAGCGTGAATTATTACTCCCATACATTGAAGGAAGGAAAAAACTTGAAGCAATCAATATTAGCTATCAATATTTCTAAAAGAAAAGATGTTTCTGTGTGTGTACATGTGTTTTATTATCAGCGACATTCAAAGGAATCTCATTCGTTCCTTTAATAAACGATGGACAGAAGCGTCCCGGAAAAAGGATTAGTTTTTCTAAAAAATAACGAAAATTGCTTAGATTCTAAATATTTGTTAACCTTACCAATCATTAAAGAAGTAGCACCTGAGAACTCACCATCTACGTCTTCTGGAAAACGCGGAAGACCCTGTGTCTCTTATGGGGACTCATCAGAATCAACGAAGAGGCGAAAAAATACCGCGCTATTTAGTGAATATGGCTTTGAACACATCTGCAATGCCTATGTTCAATTGCGTTCTATAGAAGGAGAATTAGAAGCAAAACTTGTAGAAAAACTAAGGCTTGCTGACCGAGATACAATGTCAGTATATTTGAATCTCATATAAAACGCAAGCCAGAGCAAAATGCTATCGGATCAAGAGGCATTGAATGTTTTCATTGATTTGGATTTAACAAAAGCGCGATACATGTATTTAAAGAATTAACAAACGAATGAGATCCCAAGAATGCACAAGGTGCACAAGAATCCCGTAATAAGGAGTATCAAAAATTTCGCCTACATCATACCAGAAAGTGCTCTCAATCAGCTACAAATGAGGATGTATTTCTTCTCTTCTCTACACATCAGTTGCGAACATTTCCAGTCATAGAAAAACAAATAGCAAAAAGGTGAAGGCACTTGATGATGGTACTCTAGATCTTATAAAAGTGAATGAACTTATTATGTATCCCGAAGTTACCAAGTATAATTAAATATAATATACTCATTATGTAATATACATTCATTTCTAACATTATTCTACTTGTAAATCAATTTTTGTAAATTTTATATTTTATTAAAAAAGTATGTGTAATCATAACTATTAATTTCTTACTCAAATAGATAACAGGTTAAGAAACATTATTTTTAATAAACTAATTTAATAATCCATTTTTATTACTACTATAAGTAGTGTGGACTAAGGAAATTAACTATTTTTTTTTTCATTATTTTTTTAATATATATATACTCCAATAAAAGTATAATATCTGAGCTGTACCTAAAGCGCTATTTTATACTTTATGCTTGTGCAAAAATTCAATTGTTTATCTTAACAAATAAAAAAGTTATCGATTTTTGATCTGATACAGACCTAGATTTCCCATAGTGCGGTGTGTGGGGAAAAGAGCGTCTTAACACTAGGAGCCCTTTGACTATGCTCCGTTATGCGAGAAACAGTGTAAAGCTAATTAAGTATTTTTAATAATAATAGTAAATAGAGGCCAGTCGTGGCGCGGTGGCACAAAGTATGATTGTAACGCGACTGGTTGTGGGTTCGACCCCACACAAAGAAGTGAAATCTTAATTAACTTTTTATATTTTCATTTCTTCACTCTGGTATCGAGGCAAAGGCGCAGCGTTGAACTCCGCTACTCATCACGCATTGTCTCCAGAATTCGACGGAAAGTGGGGAACGGGAGTGTCTTAACAATAGGTTCCGTCTGCCTACCCTGCTGTGTGCGGGAAACAGCGTGAAGCTGATTTATTTTATTTTTAATAATGCTCCGAGTATTATAAATAATGCCCTAATAACTTCTTCTGTGGCATTTACACAAAAAAAACACATCCATAAACACAAAATGCATTCACAAGCATTCATACAACCCACAATGACCGAAACGAAGCTACATTAAATAAAACGTTAGCATACAAGCTGCTGTAATTCAAAGTAAATCGCATTTTTAAAAATTCAATACACGAACAACATAAAACATGTGGGGATCGTTAAAGCCTAATTTGTTTTCACATAAAAGGGATCTCGCGAAGGTGTAAAAGTGTACGACGACGTGCATCCAATTATATTGAAGCGACACTTTGTGGTATTAGCCCTTTCGAAATATTATCAGTATGGTATAGTGACCGATAATGTGAATGTGTAGACACGGATGTTGTGGGTTTGTTTACAGCCTGAGTAAATGTTTTTTTTTTTTTGCTTCACGCTGTATCCCGCACGTAGCAGGCAAGATAGAGGTAACCTAGAGACACTTTGTTTCTCGTGTTGAGTAGCGGAACCCTCGTTTTGTATTGTTTCCCCCCGGGTGGGAATCGAACCCCCGTTTGTAATAATAAATATGACATGATATTGCATTATAATCGCACGACATCAAAATAACCCAATTTGACGGCTCCGACGCGCCATAATTAATGAGATTACGTAAATTCTGTCAAACACGTTCCGATTTAAATTTTTCGAGTAATTTTACTTTCTACGAAAATTGCTTATACATTTGCTTATACATTTTCGCGTTCTTTTTTCACGCACCTTCCGCGTTCCGTTACACGAAAAGAGTTTAATTTTCTAATTTGATATAATATTGGAAAAAATACACGTCATACATTTAATATGGTTGCGAAACGATTATTTACAAACTATGATCGCGTCTCCTACAATATTTCATTCTAAAAAAACGCAGTGACCAACTGTAATTTTGCAAATCCATTCAATCTATAGAAGCTTCCCTAAGGAAGCTAGGAAGGACTAAGTCCTTAGTCTATTTATATAATGGTAGAAATTAAATTCAGCAGTAATTTCTTCTATTCTTCTTATAGTATACTAGTGTTAAGACACTCCGTTCCACACTTTCTGCCGAATTCTGGAGGCATTGCGTGTTGAGTGGCAGAACTCAACGCCGCGCTTAACCACGACACCAGAACGAAGAAATAGAAATATAAATGTTAATTAATATTTCACTTCTTCGACTGGGGATCGAACCCACAACCAGTCGGTTTTACAGTCACACCTCGTGCCGCTGTGCCACGACTGGCCTCTATTTATATAATGGTCGAAATTGAAATTAGCAATAACTTCTATTCATTTTATACTCCTTTTATTTAAACTTCATGCTGTAAGCAGAAAGAAGCTAGTGTCAAGTCACTTCATTCCATGATTCCGTACAAATCCGCGATATTGATTTTATATTTTCAAAGTATGCATATCACTGAATTCTATTAACTGCAAATATAGTTCAGGCTACTCAGCAATTCTTAAATGCAATTCTTAAAAGTGTTATAATATTAATGAAAATTAATAATAGGACCTTGAATAAGTCCTCGCTACCGTACGAAATTCCATGCACAGAGTGCCGCAACGCCATCTTTCAAAAACCAGCGAGAACTTATTAAAGGTCCTATTATTAATTTAACTCTTCCGTTACTGAGTGACTGAGTGACAACGCACAGAGGAAAATAGTTAACTTAAAAAGTTTAAATTAACAATGTATCTAGGAATTTAGGGGAGAGTAGAGGAGGATTAATAGAGGATTTCCCAAATATAGGCGAGAACAGGAAATAAATATTTTTTTGCCGTTTCCATCAATTTTTAGGGTAAATTTGATAGCTAGCATCTACAGATAATACTAGTACAGGAAAGAAACTAAAAACTATAGATTTGTGGTCAGGTCCTAAAAAATAATAGCCAAAATATGGTGGCAAAGTCACCTAGTTCATGTGAGGTATTAGATAAAAGAGCTCTGGCTAAGCTAAGCTTAAATTTCAGAAAAAGGTCGAGACCTCCAATTCTTGTATGGAACCCTTGATGGGATAGCCTGACTCGCGCTTGTTCGGTTTTTCATTTTAAATCTTAAGGTCCACGCAAACAAAAATGCTGGCGACGACTAGTTTACCAATTAAAAACGATAAAAAAAATATTTAAAAACGAATTATAATTTCATCTATAATTATGTAATTCTTTAATATGACCGTTTTCTTGAAAGACGTTTCGTCGATCTCTTCTTAGTGCTGGTAGTGCTTGGCTTCATGGGTATAGTCTGAAAATAAATTATATTATAATAAATTATTTTTAACTCACTTGTTGCTTAGAATTGCTTTGAATTATAATTTGGTGAGAGAGAAGATTTATTAAATATTTTTTACGTTTTTCAAGTAAAGCATATCATTTATCTTTACACTCAGTAAAAATAAATATTATAATATTAAAAAAAATTGCTCCACGCTATACTGCGGTCCTTACGCCGAGCTTTATTTTAATACCAGAGCGACGAAATAAAAATAATTAATTCCCACCATTAAGAATTGAACCTACGAAGGTCGTGTTGACGGTCAGGAGCCACTGCGCCACAATGGTCTGAAAAATACAAGACAACCCACTTTATAATAAAATTGCCTATTGCAATTTTATTAAAATATAAAGTATTTGACTACTGTTAGCTTTTCATCGACGCTGGGGAAGCTGGGCTTATTTACGGCCTTGTCCTCTAATTAAAGCTTACAACGTTTAATTGATGAACAGTAACATGTTTCGTTCTCAATGAAATTTTCCAAACTTATCTTGAACTTTTGTTATTTTCTTTTTTTAACATTGTGCTGTATCCTGTATATATATACGGGGGTAAGCAGAGTGAAACGTACTTTTAAGATACTTTTGATACATTACATGTCGAATGACCAAACCCAACGCCGCGCTATATCTTCCCGACCGAAGAAATAAAATAATAATTTTAATCCCCCGAGTGGTCATCAACTCCACAATCTTAAATCATCACGAACAAAACACGACAGCCTCTCCCAGATAAAAAATGATATAAAATTGTGGCAAATTATTTTTTGTAAAACAAAAATAAATACTAAAACCCAAAATAGAAGTGTCTTTATGGAAACTGCGCGCCTATAGTGTCTACTAGGTTTCTTCTGCCTACCCTGATGTGCGGAATACAGCGTGAAACCTAAAAAAAGTCCACACAGTGTAAACGACACGATTATGTAATTTAATTAGGTCCCATGTCCAGCTGTATACGGCACGCAGTATAGTGCTGGCCGCGTCATTAGCATAACAGTTTGTATTCTAGAATAGTCTGGAGCCCAAGCCATATTTTTTACTAACAAGAAATTAAAGCCAAAAAATAATATTAAAAAAATATATTTTAAAAAAACCGACTTGAAATAGTAAACTATGCAAATTTAAGACTTGTGTGATTTTCTCATGGATAACATTGTCAGAACTGGACCAAATTAAAAAAAGAAAAAATGATCTAGACTACAAACTATTCCTATAACAAATTATGCTGTTTTTTAATTCTTTTTTGAGGTACGGAACCCTAAAATTGAAATAAAACAAATCAGCTTCTCATCAGCAACTCTGTATCCCGCACACAGCAGAGTAAGCAGAGCGAACCTAGTGTTGACACTCCGCCCTCCACTTTACTTTTTTTTATAAAATTAAAACATCCATCATCCGTTAAAACAAAACAGTGACAAATTAACATTTAAAACAAAAGTAAACACTAAAACGCACACAGTCTCAACGACATGTTCAAGTAACTCAATTCCCACGTCCACGTCCATACGACACAAGTACCTACTCGCTATAGAGTGTTAGCCGCGCCATTAGCCTGACAGTTTGCACTAACTGACGTCACTTTGGGACGGTTAGACGTATCTTAATTTGTATTATAAACGAAAGAAGTAAAAATTATTATACTTTTATTCTTCATTGACTATTTATTGTGTAGGTTTTATGGTCATTTCTAAATAGGTCAGTTCTAAGCGTGTTATTGAGGCCAGTCCTGTAACAGAGTCATACGAGAGGCTATGGATTCAATTCCCACTTGAATATAATTAAATATTTAATATTTTCTTTTCCACCCTCTGGTACTAAACCACGGCCAGCGTTTTACATCTAGGTTCCTAGGCTTCCTCTGCCTACCGTACTTTGTCCATGGAGCGTCTTAGCATTAGGTTGCCAGGTTCCCTCTGTTTAATAATGGTAAGACACTTCTTTCCCCACGCACCGCCCAATTCCCAAGACATTACATGTTATGTGCCGAAACTTAACGCTGCGCTTCGTCTCATTATCAAAAGGGTAAAAAATAATTGATTCCGCCGGGTGACAATTGAACCCCACAACCGCCGCTTTAATCGGCAGACCCTGTGCCGCTGCGTCACCAAGACCACTTAAAAACATATACATAGATATATAAGTATATTATATAGATTAGAAGATTACCGATATCAGCATAACAGTTTGGACTAACTGACGGCACAATGACGCTGCGGCTAATCAGACCTATCTAAATTTGAATAATAATCACATCTCGTCCGAACATTTCGTTGAGATTACGATCATGATTTCCTTTTACGATTAAGTTGAAAAAAAATTGCGAAATAGCCCTTAAAAAGCTCAGCCCTATAATGATATGTTATAATTAGGTGTATGTTATGGTAGAACGATAAAGCGCGGCGTTGAGTTTCGCCACTAAATATGCAAAGCCTCCAGAATTCGGCGGAAAGTGGAGAACGAGAACGGAAGTATCTTAATGAGGTTCCCAGTTTCCGTTTGCCTACTCTAGTATTTGCGGGATACATTTGGTGATAGAATGTTAGTCGTCGCGCCACTTTAACCCCCAACAAAAACAGAGCAATGTTGTAAGATGACGTTTCGGTGTATGTGTGTACACATGCGTATATCTATGTCATGGCATCGTAGCTCCTAAACGATAAACCGATTTTGATTGAGTATTTTTGTTTTAAAAGTAAATCTAAAAAAATTTTTGAATATTTTGGAGGTTTTTAATAATAAATTGATTGCGTGGACGTGAAATGGAATGTCTCAGTTGTAATTTTGAAAAATCCCTTACCATACAATTTATGAGACATTGTATATTGAGTAGCGGAACACAACGTCATGCTTTGTCTTGTTAGTACAGTAAAGAAATGAAAATAATTTATTCCCTCGCGTGAAAATCGACAGCTGTTTAGAGTCAGACCATGTGCCGCTGTGCTATGACGGTCATAATAAACTATTAATATATAAAACAATAAATATAAATTCTAAAAATGTAAATCTAACTAATCTGTCAATAACTGAAACCACTAACTAAACTAATTGAATCAATATTGCAGAAAGCTACTCGTTAGCAAATATCGGTACTTCTGAAATTCATACTGGAAAATGGTAGGTAAGCCATGATTTGATTAGATTTGCATTTTTATTTTCCTGTTCTTGTGACACAAAGACCAAGCGACACAGCGTTGTGTTCCGACACTCAACACGCAATGTCTTGATTTTGGACGTAACATGAAAAATGGAGTGTCTTGACACTAGATTTTCTATGCCTATTCTCCTATACGCGGGACAAGACGAAAAGTTAAAAAAGAACTATAATTTAAAGAAACTACTTTTAACTTGCGGCTTCATCTGTATCGACTTGTATATTGGGTTACATCAAAACGATTAACGTGATGACGATGACAACTTAATATATACCTCAAGAAATGAACTATCACTATAAATAGTTTTTAAGATTTAAGATGGTTGGAGAAATGGATAGGCAAAAAAAAACGTTAACTATATATGAGACTTAAATATGTATAATAATTTATTCTTCTTTTTTAGTATTTGTCGCTATAGCGGCAACAGAAATATCATCTGTGAAAATGTCAACCGTATAACCATCACGGTTCATGAGATACAGTCTGGTGGCAGACGGACAGACAGACGGACGCACCGACAGCGGAGTATTAGATAGTAATACGGTCCCATTGTACCATTTGATTTCGGAATCCTAATTACTAATCTTACTCTTAGTGCTAGACAATCTGTAAACCAAAGCTAACAGTTACGTCATTCTAGCGTTGAAACACAACATATAAACTCAATATTGTGAAAGATGTATATCGCACCCCTAGATTAAAACTGTTTTAACTCAAAAAATCACTTTTTTCAGAAACTAAGAAAAACTGATTTCTGATAAAATAAAAAAGATATAAAAATTTTATGAAAAAATCCAGAAGGATATAATGTTCAGAAATATCATAATATCATTGAATTGCATTTTTTTCTAATATTACACCTAATATTAGGTTTTTTTTAGTAAATACAGTTTGTGTTATTGAATATGCTAAAAAAATTGTAACTATTTCGAGTTAAATCATTTTTATTGAAAAATATTTAAATTACGACACTTTTCGATTACACAACTATTTCTATAATTTAGTAATTATTTGAATTGAAACATAATTTCTATAATATCTATTTAATTTAAAAGAGTCATAATGTAAAAATATCTAGTTATTTTCAAATTGTTACTAACCTAACAATACTAATAATGCTTAACAGAAAGTTAGAAGATTTAACGAAATAAAACAATATACAGATTACAAAATCTTATCGTTATAATTCAGAATTTAGAAGAAAAAAATCAAAAATAATAAGGACTTCTGACTTATTATTAAGATTAAACACTTATGAAACTTTAATGAATCTACAATGCTTATAGCTTAAAAATTAAGAAAAAAACATAAGAAAACTAAAAACAGCACCACTATTTTTAAATTATTACTTATTTATTAATCATAATCTAAAACAAAAATTTATAAAACTAAAAAACAAAAATAATCTTCTAAAATTATTACTTATGGCTTATAAAGGAACTTAAAATCACATTTGTTTCAGTTCAGACTTAAAATCTAATTTCTACACATATGTAATTGTAAGTCCGAGTATATAGAACGTAGAGAAAGTNCTTTCAAGAAAACTGAATTTTTACTCCATTTAACGGACATTAGCGAAAGCATAGCTACCACAGTTTTAATTTTGTATAGATAATAGGTTTAGGTGTCAGAAAATTAAGTTATGTGTAAAGTCGAGATTTTCGACTTACGACAGTTTTGATCTAGGGGTGCGATATATTTTTTACCTAAGTTATGGATTGATAACTTACCGAGAAAGGCTATTTTTTTAGCTTTACGCTGTATCCACGCACGCACTTAGCAGAGTAGACCAGTGGGGAAAAAGGGACCTGGAAACGTAGTGTTAAGACCCTCCGTTTCCCATTAACACACGTCCGTTTAAGAGCAGAGAAATTATGGTAAGCTATATTATATCTCAATAACCATTTCGTTGTAATCCACTGTACCTACGGCCACAGTTGCATCGAGCATTACAGTGTCATATGTCATACACAACCCTTACTTATTTATTACTATTTTACAATAGAGACGAAGTCGCAGTTAAAATTTAGTAATAAAATAAATCGAATTACGCTTTTCTTACCGTTACTTTCAATTCGTTATCAGAACACAAAAGTATATTAAAAGTATTTACACAAAATTAAAATATATAAACCACTCGGGAATCAAACTCGAAACCTTCGTATTTCAAACGGCTTTAAATCGAAATCTACTGGGAGACGTTGGGTGTGAAAAATGTAGCGAATGGAAACCAAGCTGTCCCATAGCACAAAAATTCCAGAATCATCAACGTATAAAAAAAATGGAACAGTTATATTATAATATATTTTTTAAAGAGTCAATGTCTCGGAATTTGGACTGAAAGTGGGGTATGTCTCAATGCTAAGCATACTAAATGCGGCATACAGAGTGAAGTTAAAATACGTAAATTGTAATTTATGGATTTCCCCGCTATAATAACACCACGAACCTCAGCGTTGAGTACTGTCACCAAACGTATAATATATCGAAACAGGAGCGATGCCTGAGGAACGGAGTGTCTTAACTGTAGGTTCCCTTTGCGTACTTGCTAAATGCAAGATACAGCATGCGCGTTAATATATAAAAAAATAAATGAACTTATCCACAAATTCACGATTCTTGTTCATCGCGGCTAAAAGCTCCCATCGGTCGCGTTATCACCCTCGCTTTCAATGTTCAAACCCTATTTCACGTGCATCCTAGAATTTACACTACAACATATCAGACGGCTAAAGTCAAAATGGCCTAAACGTCTAGTTTTAAGTTATGTCAAAATCAATATTTGAATTTATTAATAATTAAAAGAAATATTTTTCCTAACAAAAGCTAAAAAAAGCTACATAAGTTTGTAATGTAGTAAAAAAATCCTAAACAAATTTTATATATTTCTAAATACTAATTCATATGTCATATTTTTTATGTCTGTTAAAATTAATTAGAATGCATATAAAAGTATTTTTCAGAGACCAATCCATCTCCCTCACCAGTTTTTGGTCAGATGAAAACATTGTGAGATGGATTGGAGAACCTATCCTGCGTTGCAGAGGAGACCTAATGTTAAGTAACTGTAGTAGGGAACTTCCATACTGTCTAAATTCAGTACCGCTCTTAATCTTTCCCCCAGAGCGAGCAAATGTGGAAAACGTGGAAATCCAATCCACAACCGTCGCATTTATAATCAGACGTCGTGCTGTTGCGCCACGGTAGTTCCATGATATTTAGATTTTTTTACTTACATAATGTTTTTTTATTCAAATACAATTCATTGATAAAGCAATAGAAGTAAGAAATTAATTTAAACAATCATAAAAGGATACGTTTCTTGTAAAGACTATGAAATATCACCTCAAATAATAAAATATCTTAAATTTTGAGTTATGCTTATTTATTCCATCCGAACTGATACCAACGTAAATATATAATAGAAAAATACTCTTTACAATGTAGTAATAGGGTTAAAAATCGTGTAAACCACACTTTTGATAGCTTCGTATTATTGACTGGAAGCTCAACGTATTTTATGCTACATTCTTGTACTTATTAAAATGACTCTATAGTGGATTAGTTCTACTTTGTAAAAGAAGTATTTTAAAAAGAACGTAGCCAATTCGATTTTATGAGAATATAAGTATTTTTTTAAGCTTGAAATGAAAATATTAAATGTTTAATTTCCTCGAGTAGGAATCAAGTCTAGAACTGGTCACGTATACAGTCGCACGCGGGTCAGGAATATAAGTTAACTACACTAATTATAGCAATGAAGACAAGCACTCGGGGAATGTTTAAATTATTTTCATTTCCCTGCTCTGGCAGACAAGGCGCGGCGTAGAGCTCCGCCAATCAACACGCAATGTCAAAAAAAATTGACACGGAGTGACTTAACACTAGGTCCCTTCTGGCTACTCAAATATGCGAAAAAAGCGTGCGGCGTTGAGTTCCACCATTTTTGCAATGTCTCGAATTCGAGTTAAAAATATAATTAATAGTTTATGTATTTCTATCCTGCTATAAACGGGACTAAGCTAAAACATAAAACAGTAAAATCTTCAATTTTGAAAGCAAATCAAATAATAATCTCAGAAGTTGAATCGATAAAGTAAATTTATCAAAATTTAATTCACCCAGTTACTTTTCTATTGTACAGTACTGGTATTGTTTTTCTTGTAAGTTCTAGTAATGTAAACTTAGTTTTATACAACTTTGTACTAGAGCGAGCAAAAGCGGACTTTAGATATTTATTATTGCTATACAAATAGTAACTTAAAATCAACTTAAATGAAGTTTTAAATAATAATTACAATTTGCTTCTTTTTTCTTTGAAAAATTTGTTTAGTTTTCCTACAAACATTATATAGAGGAAGAGGAAACATATTGTTAAAACACTCCATTTCCCTCCCACCTTCCGCAAAATGTTCGAAACATTCCGCATAGACAGTTGGCCTCATTTACATTAAGATTGTCTTATTTTGTTTTTACATATCTACTGTTTTATAAAAAGTAATCAAAAAACTAAGAGAGTGAGTTTTTTTATTCATTTAGCGATATTGCGTATTGGGTGGTCGAAATACCTGATACTTATTCAAATATAATACTCCTCTAAGTTAGATTCGAACCTACAATCATTACGTATAAATAATTTTAAAAAAATCGGAACTTTTAAGACACTGCGATACCATTCAGACACTTGCATTGCCCATGTTCCGCCACATTCTGGAGGCATTGCATGTTGAGTGGTGAGATTCAAGAGTGCCTAGTTACCAGAGTGAATAAAATAAAAATATAAAATATTTAATTTCCTCGAGTGGGAATCGAACCAACAGCCCGTCACATTCACTGGCACTGTCTTCTGCCCTTGCGCCGCAACTGACCAAATATAACGTGAAGACAGATTTGTTCAATATTTGAACTACATTAGAGATTCCACTCTCAATATAGTCCAAATATTAGACACCCTCAAAAACTATACGCCACTCGACACACATGCACTACACCGGCGTAGGTGTGCTCCACATCGATTGGTATTCCAAAACAGATTGAAGTGTTGACGAGAACACCAAATGAAATTAATGCACACAGATATTTCGATGCAAAATAAACTATTTACATATGTATAATCGAATATGTTACTGGTCGGATGTGATTTTAGGACAAATTTTATAGTAGATCAAAAAAAATCAACTCAATTTTTTTGTCAAACATCTATATGTGGTACACTATAAAAAATTATAAAAAAAAAATACTTAAAATAGTGTAAAAAATTTACATGCATTTGTAAAATTGATTTTTTGAGGTATACAATATACATCTAGGTATGTAATTCGTTTAAGTTAGTTAAGTAGTTTCTTACGTAGATACAAAAAATAATAAAAAAACATACGGTTCTTATATAAATTTAACTGTGGTATGAATTCTATAAGAATGATGAGGTACAACTAATTGGGTAGGCTTAAAAAAAATACATTTGGATAATATTTGAGTAAAATGGCGAAATTAATATCTAAAATAAATATCGTAAATGTATGTTTGTCCATAAATTTCTCAAACTAACTGTTCATCACGATCATCCCTTTTAATTGAAATCAGATCTTTCCAACTTAGGGACCCGTCCTAGTCTCATCAAAATCGATTTAGTACAATTTGCCACTTAAGATACCCTACTAAGTAATTACTGGAAACTAATTTAGTCTGAAATCAAACTTGACCCGTAACATACATGTAAACGTAAATGGAAAGTCTGTTTGATACCGCAACTCTTCGAAAGGTCATCATTGATTGAGTTAAAATTTCGATACAATTAAGTAAGGAACAAAAATATGTAGAGGTTGTATGTTGTTCGTTTTGCTGTAGAGTACAATTAATCACGACATATGGTATCGTAAGTATATGGCGACGATTTATGACGTTATACATAAATAATTCCTTTTTTACAAACATATAAAAATTTGAAACTGAGCCTCTTTGAGACTGACCAAGTCGGTTCTAAGAGACGTGGCTTGAAATCTATATGATTTTATTTTATAAGTATACAATATAGCACAAAAAATTTAAAAAATCCAAATATGTTATTATGTCATTATTTTAATATTTCATTTGGTTAAAAAATAACCAATATTATTGACGTATTTAGATAAGAATTTTTTTTCCCCCAGACAAATTTAAGATCAAACAAAATAAAGTATCAAAACACTTCGATCTCAATTTTCATCACACCTTGTTCACTAATACCTTGACTTATCCTGTAAACGCGAAGGTTATGGATTGGATTCTCACTCGGAAGAATGATTTTTAATTCGGCAGAGTAGAGTTCCGCCACTTAATGTCTCAAAAAATAGACGTAAAGTGAGAAATGTTCTTCATGGAATGTTCCCTAATTAAGGAACACTATTCCGGATACAACAATGAAGCTATAAAAAGGATAACCTTTTAAAAAGACATGAAAATACAAGCCAAACTTACACTGCCATGTTTCCTCACGATAATTGCTACTCCGCCTCCTCTGCCGGGTTTCGCCCCCGCAGGCCGGGGCACACGCCCCACGAAGCAACGGTCTTGAGAACGAAAAATATGGGTGGGTTCACTTTCTTCATCTTCTTCAGACGCTGGATGGCAGATCGGAAGCCGTAATAATCATTTTTATATAATAATAAAGTTATTAAATATTAAACAGGGGCACAGCATGTGACTGGAACGACGGTTGTGAGTTCGATTCGCACTCGGAAAAATGAACTATTTTTCATTTCTTCAATATAGTAATATGTCAAGCGCGGCGTTGATATCCGCCACTCAATGTCATGCTTGGAAAATTGAGCGGTGCATGGGGAGCGGAGTGTCTTAAAAGAAATGGGGAGCGCCTGGTATAGGTAAAAATTTTATCATTTTAAGTTAATAAAATATCAGCTTCAATCAACGGCCGCGTAAAGATAAAAAATGTGAATGTAAATAATAATTTATTTCAAAAATTTTCTCAGTCCTAAGGCAACATAAGTTTAGTGAACTGGGGGTAAATTATTTGAAGTTCAAAATATGAAGCTTATTATTTTAAACAAAAACAAAACTAAGTACATATAAATTGTAAAATTGTAATGGGTATTAAGTTAATAAATAATAAGTGAAATATTTACAAAAAGGCAATTTAAAAATTCCTGAACTTTCTTAGGAATTAAATATCTAGATAATGATCTCTAATTATAAGCCTAGTTTAAGTAGCAGGTAAATATAAAACTGTTGATTGGCTGATAATAATGAAAAAAAAATTACGGACCACGTGTCCATCTGTCTGTGGTGTTTAGTTAATATTATAAAAAAACTTCTTATTTTGTGTTATCCTTACGGATTTTGCAAGATATTTTAAAGAAGATGTGTGTTAAATGCATCTAATTTAACGATTAATGAACTGTGGAAATAATTACTAGATTTTAGCCGCGTCTTCACTTAAGATATTATAATATTCTTAAATGAGTACCAATATTAACTAGAAAGTATATGGAAGAATAAAATTCAAATTCGATTAAAAAACTGAGAATATACTTTACTTTGTTGTCATTTGTACATAAGCTAATGTCAACAATTTTTCAACAATTATTTTCGTCGGTTTATTTTTTAAAAAAAGCCTTAAATATGTATGAAATTATGGGATCGTTTAAATAGCAACAAACTAACTAACGCATGCATATTTATTATTAAATTAAGGAAGAATTAGCAATAATATTGAAATCAATTTATATTTTATCGATATAACTACTGAACTGAAATGTAACTAAAAAATTGTTTCAATTGTTAGGCACATATGACTTTCATCAAGTTATGAGCACAAAGGCAGAGGACAAGGTTCCCTTTATACTAAGGACATGACAGGGTAACCTAATTGCAGCACAACCGACATGTCATGGCTATCGTGAAGTCAGGCTTTCTGAACTTTTGCGGATAGGTCACTCAGAAAGAAAAAATTAAAAAAATAAGGAAATTTTCTAAAATCACATCTGTGGTGCCACTCCGTACTCGTCGAGCGTACTGTAACAGCTATGATGGTTTAATTGGATTTGTCTCAAAGAGAAACGCCAGTCGCTTAATAACCAACTATTCCGGACTAAATTTAGAATGCCTTTGTCAAATAAATATTGGAAAATAAAATTTGAAGAAGAATATGCATACTGCATTAAAAAAAATGTGGTCTCTGCTCTGTTGAGGCCGTTGTGGCACAACAGCATAACGTAAACGCGGCGATTGTGTGTTACATTCCCATTTTGGGGAAGGAATTATTTTCATTTTCTCAATTTAGTAAAAATAAAGCGTGGTGTTGGGATCTGACTCGGACTCAACACGTAATGTCTGGATAATTGGACGGAGAGTGGGGAACAAAGTGTATACACATAACACTATGTTTCCTTTGGCGGCGCTATATAGAAAAAAAATTTATACGTTTTCTAAATAAGTATGTATATTTCCATTTCTTCGCTCTGGTGTCGAGGTTAAGCGCGGCGTTGAGCTCTGCCACTCAACACGCAATGCCTCCAGAATTCGGCAGAAAGTGGGGAACGGTGTGACTTAACACTAGGTTCCCTCTGCCTACCCCGCTGTGTGCGGGATACAGCGTGAAGCTGATTTATAATATTCGATTTTCAACCCCTACGGATACGAAAATAAAATACGTATATATATATATATTGTAGATATGAAATAACTTTAACAATCAATTTCCCCGACAAATTGTTAGTTTAGTTTAATTTCATAGAACCATTGGAAAGTTATATTATTATAAATTAACTTTAATTTACGTTCACGTTTGCACATTCATTAAGCGTGTCAAATTAGACGGCGAAAATCGAAGCTGTCGTGGCGCATTGGGATGTGAGTATACACAATAAATATTAAATTTTCTTAGCTTCTCGCTGTATTCCTCATATAACAGGATAGTCAGATGACACCCAATTCTGAGACACTTTATTCGACACTTTCCGTCCGATGGCCTTACTAAATAATTTTTCCGTTTTAAGTTTACATAACGGAATCGGTAGTATCAAAACATTCCGTTCTAAAGAACGGAGAGTGAAATAAGTAAGCTGTTAGTCTATTTAAAGACAAAATTTAAAAGACTAAGAAAACCACAACTTAAAATAAATCAATTATAAATTTAATTTGCGATAGCTAAAAATCTTAGTATAAATCAAATAAATATTTAAGTCAATCAATTTAATAATTAAAATCTAAACCAATTATCTCAATCTATATAATGTATCTATTGCCCGTACCAAATTGCGACGGCATTTTTTATGAACATGAAGTAAAAGAAAAAAGTCTACTTTAAGCTTGTTTATTTCATTTAAGTTTCGGTCAGTTTTTCAGCTTCACTCTTTATCAAGAGAATTCTCCGTTGATTATCCGAATTTAACACATTCTCGTTCGATTTTTAATTTAAAGTAAATAACAAGCTTCATGCTATATCAAGCATATAGCATAATAGGCATATGACACCTAATGCATATAAACATTCCGTTGTCAACCTTCCGCCCAATTTTCGAGACTCTCGAAACTCTCCGTCCAATTTTCACACTGAATAAATATTCTTCAATATATATAAATGTACTCAAAAGGCCCTATTAATTTTGTATAGGTACAGATGATTAATGTAATAATAAAACTTTCACTAGGCAGTTAACGAAGTTACAGCGACAACAATTTAACTTTTCACATATCTCAAGTAAATCTCATTTTCAGGAATAAGATATTAAGAGATAATCATCTACGCAGCTTCACTTGTATTAGTTCATATATGGACCATATATTTAAGTATTTTATTCACAGAAACGTATTGTGAGGCCATCGTGACGCAGTGGCATAGACTAATGCTGTAAAAGCGATGGTTGTGGGTTGGAATCCCATTTGCGGGAACGAATAATATTAATGTTTCGTGTAATAAGACAATAAGTCTCTACAATAAGTCAGTTTGTGGGGAACGGAGTGACCTAACACTAGGTTCCAACCCTCTGCCTACCCTGCTATATGCGGAATACAATAAAACGAGAAGCTTTAAAAAACTAAAATTATATTGTCATTTACCTTGCCTTTTTACAGTTACTACTAATTTGTTGGTACACATATTATCTTTTTTAGAGGATTGAAACACAATAATATAAAAAAATGTCGATTTGCTGATATATGAGTATGTGTGTCAAAATGATGCGGCACACAACCCTTGCACCCCAATTTCCAAGGTTTAATATTATATCGACGTTGAAAATTGGCGTGTCGTGTAATTACTTTGGTAAAGTAATTTGCTCGGTGGAATATTTTAGGTACACCAGTTTGGATCTAGACTAGGTACAATATTTTTTTAAATATATTTTCTAAATATTCTCTATTACGTATGTGGTACGTATGTCTCAATATAGTATTATACTAACGCACCCGCGCGGCTTCGCCCGCTTGAACTATACAATTACTTATTTTACTCTGGTTATATATACTGTTATGCACTTAATAAATCGTAACTTAAATCTTAAGTTTTTCTTTCTATATGCACTTGGTAAAACAGTACTATATTAATATTTAAATTTTGTTTCTTTTGGCTTGGCTCTCAACTCAATTTGGTTAAAGTGAGAAATGGAGAGGGAGAGAGAGAATACCAAACAAAATGTATTCAAAGTCAATATATTCTTTATTAAAATTCTTGTCGAACAAATATAAATCTACCTCCGGCTCGGAAAGCAGTTCTGCTGAGAAGAGCCGGAAAGAAACTCAACAATTGCGCTTTTCAATATAATTTTATTTTTAATACAATTGAAAAAATGATTAAAATTTAATTTTTAATACAATAATACAATGGTAGCTATTCTGTATAACTTTCAAATGATCTAACTCCATACATCTTTATCATTTAAATGGACAGACTAATAAAGTGTCTTAATTAATGTTCTTTTTATAAACAATCAGCCTTTTTTTAAAAGACTGATGGATGGATGGATGGATGGATGGATGGATGGATGGATGGATGGATGGATGGATGGATGGAATATAAATAATTTATTTACTTTTTTTGGAGGCGTTATAAATTTATCTTTGTTTCTGGTCGCTACTGAATATGTTAACTATCAAATAGAATACTATAATATATGTATATATTGCGAAGCAAGTGCAGAAATATGTTTAAAACTAAACTGTAATAATATTAGAAAACTCATAATCTCAGGACCTACTGGTTCGAATTGAAAAACTATTTTAGTTAAGTAGTCCATTACTACCATATTAATCGTTAGGACGGCGTTATTTTCCGCCACTTAACAACCAATGCCTCGAGAATTCGGCGGAAAATGGAAAACGGAGTGTCGTAACACTAGGTCCCCAGGTTCCTTATAAATACCCTATTACGTGCGGAATGCAGTTTTAAAAAAAGAATGTATCATGTGACCACGGAGACAAAGCCACAGAAAAAAGCTAATGTAAATATATTTAATTTTTTTTTATTTTTATAGCTTCACTATATCCCGCAGGTAGCAGGAAGAGAGAGCTTAGTGCAGTGATTCTCAACCACTGTGCCGCGGCACTTTTCTGTGCCGCCAAATTTCAAAAATGTGCCGCCAAATTGTGCAAATATATATAATAATAATGTTAATATAATTAAATTATACCATTTAAAAAGAAAAATATTTTCAATATGAATATATATTTAAATCCACAAAAAAATGAATTCGTATATTTAATATTTTTGTCATAAACTATTTATGCAGTGTGTTGTAGTAAATAATTTCTCTTTGTGTGCCGCCAAATTTTGAAATCGTTAAATATGTGCCGCAACAAAAAAAAAGGTTGAGGATCACTGGCTTAGTGTTAAGACACTTCGCTCTTCACCTTACACCGAATTCGAAATTGAGTAGTGAAACTCAACAACTCAAATTTAATTTTCTCGACTAGGAATCGAACCCATAATCTGTCGCGTTTAGTCACACGCTTGGGCCCCTGCACCACAATTAGCCTCAGATATTTACACTAGCATTATTTTAATATAAAAAGATACTTGCATTCCGGTTCCCTATGTTTCAATATGCCTCGTAATTTTTGCATCGACATACGTTGACTGGAGTGGCTGCTTCTATAGTCGAACTCGTCCGGCTCCGACTTACTGTGGACTTTGCATTTCTTCTTCTTTACATTGCCGTTGCCGTATTTAAGTATACTAAAATATTATATTATTTTATAATCTTAAAAGTGGACGGCGTGAAATAAAGAGAATCTTAACACTATGTTCTCCCTTTGGGAGGAAGGTCACTCATGCAAAATGGATGGCATGAGGACTCCGGAGGACATCTATTAAGTCTTTACATATGAAATTGGCGTTTTGTCGTACTGGCCACTTCAATCACAAATTTCTCTCTCCTCTTTGAATATTTGAATTTGGAATTCCTAAGATTCCAAATTCAAATTTATACAGCTATTTATACATATATTTATGTTTCATTAACCGTCATGCATTTGTCCTTTTCTGTTTGCGTCACTCAGTTTACAAAATGGAAACTGGAAACTCCGACGAGGCAGTCCAAACCGCCTTCAAAGATTTTATTGTTTTTTTTGGTAAATAGATCAATGAACTACCTATGAGATGGCAAAAATGCATACTTAACTATTAGTTCATACTTTGATTAAATATATTTATATTATATTAGAAAATATTCGACTTTTTGTTCCTCCCATACCAAGCGCCAATTTCATATATGTACATGTAACGACCTAATATTGAAAGTTTGATGACTGTGGCTACACGCTTTGACTCTACGGCTACCCCTTTGGAGATAAAGTATAAGGCATACATTTTTTTTCAGCTTCTCGCGATATCCCTATAGTAGGGTAAACAAAGAAACTTAGTGGTAAGACACTCCATCCCCATTGAGACACTTTCGTTTCCCAATTTTCGCCAAATTCTTGAGGCAGTAATTAACGCTGTACTTCGCCACGTTACCAGAGCGAGTGGGGATTGTATCTACAACCGTTACGTTAACTAACCACGACGACATCATCGGAATAAAAAAACATTTTTTTTTATTATCAATCACTCGCATTTTAGGGGATAACCTAAAACTTAGTAGGATGTTTTGTTCATTTATTGTTTTCTATAATGTGCACTGATTAAAATATACCGCATCACACCGGATATACAGAAATAATCTAGTGAAACTTTTTTCTTCTATGGCCTCGTTTTATTTATATTTTTTTCAGCTTTACGCTATATCCCGCAAACAGCAGGGTAAGCAGAGGTAATCTAGAGTTAAGACACATCGTTCCCCATTTTCCTCCGAACTCTGGAGGCATTGCGTGTTAAGAGGAACTCAACGCCGCGCTTTGCCTCTACACGAGAGTGAAGAATTAGAAAATATTAAATAGTTAATTTCTTCTAAGTGGGGATTGAACCTAGTAGTAGTAGTGAAACTCAACAACTCAAATTTAATTTTCTCGACTGGGAATCGAACCCATAATCTGCCGCGTTTACAGTCACACGCTTGTGTCCCAGCGCCACGACTGGCCTCGTCTATTATAATGAATTATAAATATTATATAAATAATATAAGTATATATATATATATATATATATATATATATATATATATATATATATATATATATATATATATATATATATATATATATATATATATATATATATATATATATATATATATATATATATATATATATATATATATATATATATATATATATATATATATATATATATATATATATATATATATATATATATATATATATATATATATATATATATATATATATATATATATATATATATATATATATATATATATATATATATATATATATATATATATATATATATATATATATATATATATATATATATATATATATATATATATATATATATATATATATATATATATATATATATATATATATATATATATATATATATATATATATATATATATATATATATATATATATATATATATATATATATATATATATATATATATATATATATATATATATATATATATATATATATATATATATATATATATATATATATATATATATATATATATATATATATATATATATATATATATATATATATATATATATATATATATATATATATATATATATATATATATATATATATATATATATATATATATATATATATATATATATATATATATATATATATATATATATATATATATATATATATATATATATATATATATATATATATATATATATATATATATATATATATATATATATATATATATATATATATATATATATATATATATATATATATATATATATATATATATATATATATATATATATATATATATATATATATATATATATATATATATATATATATATATATATATATATATATATATATATATATATATATATATATATATATATATATATATATATATATATATATATATATATATATATATATATATATATATATATATATATATATATATATATATATATATATATATATATATATATATATATATATATATATATATATATATATATATATATATATATATATATATATATATATATATATATATATATATATATATATATATATATATATATATATATATATATATATATATATATATATATATATATATATATATATATATATATATATATATATATATATATATATATATATATATATATATATATATATATATATATATATATATATATATATATATATATATATATATATATATATATATATATNTATATATAATACTTAAGTGCAATAAAGAATATAAAAAAAAATATCATAAGGAACCGTAGTGGTGTAGTGGGATAGCGTCTGAATATCGTAAGCGCGACGGTTGTGGATTCTATTCCCATTCTGGGAATAAGTTATTTACATATTCTCGCTCTGGTAAAAAGAAAAGCGCGGCGTTGATTTCCGCCTCTCGTCATAAAATATTTTAACTCTATTTGTCTATCCAAATCGGAGTGTCTCAATACCTACCCTCTACCTACCCTGGTATGATATGCGAGTACAATATAAAGCTAAAAATAATATTTTATTATTAGTAAATAAAATATTGTATAAATATACTTTTATTAAAATGGTAAAAATAAGTAGATACTAACGAAAATTTCTTCTTCTTTTTAACACTTTCAACTGAACTGGACGTATCATCTGCTTCATCGGAGTCAGTATATAAATATGACAATTTACCCATTTTATTAAAGCGAAACAATTTGAAATAAATATATATAAATTTTTTAAATAAGTCACATATTTTTTAACTGACGGGGATTTTAATATACTTTTTATTTTTAATTTTATACTTTAAATTTTTTTACTGCATTTATTTTACTTAAGAATAATTTTGATAATTCAGTCAATGTCAGCTGCCATTAATATGATAAAAAGAACATATGTCAGATATTTTTTGACCAATCTTCTTTTTTTTCTGTTCTTCATACAATGAAATACGAGAATTTAAAAAGCTAAATCGCGCTTATTTAGGAGTACTTGGAGTAGTTATGTCATTTATATTTTTAAAAAAAATATTTATGTAATTTTTATCTAATAAAAAATTATAGGGTTTTTATTTAACGAAGAATGATCAATATTTTAAATATTTAATTTTTTTTAGATATAATATTTTCATTTCCTCACTATGGTAACGAAGCAAAGAGCATTGCTGAGTATGGCCAATCAACAGGCAATCAATAACCTCAACAATAACAGAGGGGAATGGATGTGTCTTAACACTACGTTCCCAGGTTCCCTCTGACTACCCTATTACGTACGGGATAAAAGTTTGAAGCTAAAAAAACGCTGACGAACAAAACAGCAATACCTCATGAGAAATAAGGTCCCTGAGAAGTACAATACCACTTTTCTGTACAACAACAAAGTCATTGTTCTCCAGAGTGTGAAATGTTCTCTCATCCATCCTGACCCTTTTTATGGAGGTAGGGAACGGCATCAGGGCGTTAGCCTTTAGACCGTGGTTTCTAGTGGCACCCACCCATGTGGCTCGGGGGGAGTATACTTGCCCTGCCCCGAGAAGGATGAGTATATGCACCCTGGGTGACCAGATCAGCCAGGTGAGACCCTCGGTTTTCCTAGAGAGGCCCAGCTTAAGCTACCTGCGACCGAGGTGAATGCTCAGGAGTCGGCGGATTCAGAGGAGGATAGAAGGTCTCTCGGAAGACGAAATCTGGCTTCCGGCGGCCGGGTGTACCACGGAGCGATGCTTCTTAGGTTCAGGTCCAGAGTGTGACTCCAATTTTTACACAATTTTCTTACAAACAGTGCTTCCGTTAGCCATATCAAAATACAGTGTCGCCATAGCAAGTAAACTATCGCCGATACTTTTATTATCGGTAAATATAAAAAGTTAATATAATTAAATGGAAAATAAATATTTTTACTAAAAGACTGACATTTAAAACGTACCTAACATTAAATATTTCATTATGTACCAACGTAATAAGATCAGCGTAAAATCAAATTTACAATGTGATACAGGAAGATATATTTATTTCCAAGCACACGTCGTCGGTTTAAATTGAATTTGTTAACGTTTGTTGAAGACGTTATAATACGTACGCTTTTATAAGGAAAATATTTGTTACTTACTCGATATCTGGAAGGTATTGTAGTTTTTTTAGTGGGATAAGCAGAAAGAACACAGTGTCATCTCTCTCTGACTCTCCGTTTAAGTTATTGTACTGTTTCCTTATAGTTCCTAATTTCTTACATTTAGTTTATTTAGAAAACATGCAATATCTTGTAGCAGAGTTCTGTTAAAATTGAGCTATTTGCATATTTATTACACACTCACAAGAGGTTTAGGTTTCTATGTAATGGTATGATACGTACGGTTTAGATTGAATATGCTATACACGAATATAATATCAAATATTTTATTAAAATGTAATAATATTTATTATTAAATTTTCTTTATTAAATTTTAACTTTCCATAATAAACTTCATCGCGTAGTAAGTAAAAGAATATAAAAAGTTTTTAAAACAATTTTATAATGAATGCAGCCTAATCAAAAGAATCAACGTTTCACTCCAAATACAAATTCGAAATTCGAATACGAAGATTCCGAATTCAAATCAGACGCAGTCAAATGACTTTCACACCACCTTTACAATTCTTTTTTTTACGAACTTTCCGCACTGTTTTATACAGGCAGGAATTACTTATTATTAAGTGTACGGTACCCAACACCGCACTTTGTATAATTAGATTTTTTTTTATAATATTTGTTTAAATATAAATATTTAAACCAGTTTAAACCACATGGGCGTGGCGTGCTACTGTAAACATGACAGATTGTGGGTTCGATTCCCACTCGAGTAAGAAAGGAATTAAATATTTAACATTTTCATTTCCTCGATCTGGGAATGAGACAAAGTACGACAGTGCCTAATCAAATTACTAGCCTTCCCCATTTAATCATTTTTGTTATCTTTACGCTGTATCCCACACATAGCACGCAGACGGAACCCTAAGTCTCGTTAAGACACTTCGTTTTCAGCTTACCGCTAAATTCAGGCAGCATTGCGTGTTGAGTGGCGGAAATCAACGCCGCGCTTTACTACGCGCGTTACCAGAGCCTAACATTTTATTTTTTCTATATTCTGAGTTTAAAAGTCTTCTTTTGTAATATATTTTTGATAATCTCGGTTTTAAAATATGTTGAATATAACAAAATAAAAAATAATTTTGTTACCATAACCAATTTTATTCAATGTCTCTTATATAACAATATAATACCTATGTAAAATGAGGAGATCCTTGTATTTTAGAATACTTTTCTTCAATCTCAGACAATTTCTTTTTAATTTACTTGAAGTATTGATTTTTCATGTCACATCCTCATATTAATATTAATAAACAGTTACACATATTATAGAACTACAAAAAAAATTCTTTTTGACTATAAAAAAAAATAAAAACTGACTTTACGATTTTGTCTCAAGGTAAAATCACGTCCTGTATTTTAGGACAGTAACGGGACTGTGACAAAATATTTTACACGAGAATTTTATTTTTCCACTTTGTTTTAGAATAAAGGACTTATAATTACGAAATTCATTAAAAACACGTTTGATTCTCTATTATATTATATATAATAGTAATTATTCTATCTAAGGCTATCAAATATTTTTAAATATAAAATTTTTCAGCAGCCTTTCGAACTGACCATCGTTGTACTATAAGCTTCTATGACATTATCCTATACTAGGCTTAAGTTTGGTTATCTTCAACTACCTAACAGCAACTACCTGACGTAAACATCCAAAATCGCTGTCTTTTTCGGGTACGATCGAGATGTTGGACACAAAAGGCCGCGAGGTTCGCTTGTGACATTTATAGTACTAAATTTGAAGTAAATCTATTACTGTCCCTAGGTACAAGGTGTCCTAAGGTACACGGATCTACCCTACATAGTTTTCTTACAAGATCCAAAAATGTAAAGTAGTATTTGTGTAATAACGGTGAAATCTATAAAAAAACTATTTTTTCATAACTTAACATATAAATTAAAAAGTAATCGATATACATGTAATTAAACATAAAAAAATGTAAATATATACGGAAAAAATATATTCAAACGCTACTGTAATAGCAGTCGTAAATGGCCGCAATTCATTTCGCCGGTGCGTTAATACATTTTGTTGGAATTGAATTATTTTTTTCCATCTGTAGACGTGTGAGGTAAATACCAAGTTATATTTATTAGGGATGTTTTTAAGTCGTTGGTATTTTTTCTTTTTTTTATATATTTTATACCTAGGGTAGCTCACTTAATTTTTAACTTTCCATTAAAATATATTATATAAAACTAAATTGAGATCTTTTATCTTTGATTTTCGAGAAACTTTTTAATCGGACTAATCTTGGACTAGATATATGAGATTGGTCCGGTTAAAATTATTCGGCATTTATAATATATGTGACTGACAGACAAAGTACAGCCGAAGCTACGCGGCGTAGAACCCCGAAATTTGATATAATATGTAGGTTCTTATTTCTGTAGTAGTGCTATGTATTGTAGGGTGGCTTTCTTGTTTTTAGAGGAGTGTTTCGTCGTCTTTTTTAGAGAGGTGTTTCCGTTTTTTTAGGATAACATTCCTACCATTTAATGCTTTCGCTTTAATAAATAATTTAATACTTCCGTTTCTTGAAAACTAGTGTACTGTGATAATCATGGAGAAATTTGGTTTCGGTCGACCAAATTTAGATGCCATTTCGAAAAAACGGGATATTTATTACGCCCCGGTGGTATGTTTCGGGACAACGGGAAACACAAGCGAAAAACGTGACGTCTGGTCACGTTAGCTATGCACCTATTTTTATAGGTAGGTAGCACGGTAGGCCGAGAAAACCTAGTGCTAATGCTAAGTACCTTAGCCCTAAGGCTGCCACACGCTTTTGCCCTTACTCCTCAACTGGCCTTTCAAAGTTCCGTATAACGACTAATTCTTATACAAGAATCGTAATCATATCCATTGAGCTTAATTGACGACGTTACAATATTAACCTTATAATAAACAAATGAACACATCACTAAATTAATTCTATAGTACAAACAATCATATTATTAATTGAAGCAAAATCTTTGGACCCCTTTTCACGAAATGAGCGGACAGAGGAGTATGAAATTAGGCACTAATTTATATGTAGTAAATAGAAGTACAGAACGCAAGTATTTTTCAATAATAATGCTTATAAAGTACATTAAATCAATAAATAAAATATTCTATATATATATATATATATATATATATATATATAATTGTTATATATTCTATATCCAATGTCACATAGAATGGAAAAACTGACAATAGGTATTATTATATATGTACTTTTATATTTATAAAGTGACAGACAGTTGCTATGGCAACCCGTGTTATAATAATACGCGTCAACGGGTCCCCTAGTAAAGATAAAGCTGCAATATTCAAAACAAATAGCACTTTAAAACAAGTACTATCTAAATTCTCATAACAAAGTCTAGATTAAGTTTTACTGACTCCACCTAGTTCACCTCGAGGTCTAGGAATTATTTACGATCAACTCCAGTTGATCTAATTAGTCACTCACATGAGACAAATAAAGTTTGATGGTGTGGCTTATACTTAGCTTGTACTTACTGGGATGATAATGTTGTGTTGATACTGGATGATATAATATATTTTTGTAACTTCATAGCCTGCCCAATATTGAGGCCAGTCATGGCGCAGGGGCACAAAGTGTGCCTGTAAATCGACTGGTTGTGGGTTCGATCCCCACTCGAGGAGATGAAATATTTATTTACATTTATATTTTGATTTCTTCGCTCTGGTGTCGAGAGGAAAGCGCGGAGTTGAGTTCCGCCACTCAACACGCGATTCCTCCAGAAATTTGCAAAAAGTGGAGAACGGAGTGTCTTAATACTAGGTTCCCTTTGCCTACCCTGCTGTGTGCGGGATACAGCGTGAAGCTGAAAAAAGAAATTGCCTGCCCAAGACTCGAACCAGCGCCTCTTAGATGCCGTCCAAAGCCGCCGTCAAAAGTAAAGGCGTACTTTCTCATAGAGTTTTAGATATTATTATTCTGTTATGAATTAGAAAAGACGTGTAGAGTTAAATACACCGACATAGAGCTATAATCTAAGATAATATTTCAAGAGATATTTACTATAAATAATAAGCTGAATTATTTATAGTAAATATCTCTTGAAATATTATTATTATTTATTATATAATCAGAAAGTGTAATATATTTTTGAATTTTAAAAAGATGTAGATTATTATGTATATTTGCTTTTTTTTATTATAATATTTTTTATCCAAAGTAAGATTGAAAAAAGGTAAATTAAATAGAAAATTTAAATAATACACTATAATTAAGATTAATCTTCATAATATTATTATTATACAAATTTTAATAATATTATTATTAAACAAATTTAATAATTTCTACTTTTAGTGGACGATCAGTTTAAATTTGATGCTCAAACAAAGCGGTAGTTCATGAAGTTTCACCGAGCAAATAATGAAAGGGTCGGTTTAACTCACGTCTTAGTTATTAAGCTAGTGTTCTAGGACAATTATTAAGTTAAATAAAAAATTTAAATGTCTTTTACCGTTAAAACTGTGGCTTTCTTATATTAGTTTTTATTATATTTGGTAAGGTACAAAAAATAGTAATACTTATTTAGAAAACTGAACATAGAGTTATTACGTTTACGTTACGTTTTGTAAATAAGTATTTATCTTTAATAAGTGTGGAATAACACTTTGAAAATCGTAAAAATACAAAAAAAATAGCTTAAATTAAAACTATTCTGGCTACCAAACTAGGGATATGCCATGAAACAAAAAAATAAACTTAAAATATGCTTACATTTCCTTCAGCCGTGTTTGAGCATCTGATTGTCGTCACCTGGACATATGAGTAGAAATTTGAATACAAACTCGAGGAAGTTTCAACAGAGATACACAATTACAACTATTAAGATGAGGCTATCCCAAGACAGCATTTTAAAATGAATATGATGATTGAAGATTTGATTCTTACTCGGAGGAAAGAATTTTTTGGCTTCACTCTGTACCCTGCACATAGCATGGTAGACAGAAGGAACCTGGAAACCTAGTGTTGAGACTTCCCATTATAACACTTCCGTTCCACACTTTCCGCCGAATTCTGAAGACAATGCAGTTGCAAAACTCAACGCTGCACTTTGCCTTGTTGAGGAAATGAAAATATATATGTACTTATATATATTATCTCAGAGTGGAAATCGAACACACAACCTGTAGTGTGTACAATTTTTCGCTTGCGCCCCTGTGCCAGGACTGGCCTCTCTTTATCCATAACTAGTTAATATCACAGACACTATATATATTTAGTATACATTTTCCATGCTTTGACTAAAATAGCAACAGAAAAAGGGGAACAGAATGCCTTAGTACTAGGTTCCCTCTGCATACCCTGCCGTGTGCGGGGTACAGCGTGAATTTAAAATTTAAAAAGTAGAGTCCAAACTATAATGTATTCATGAGGGAGATCCATCCACGTCCCTAGGCTGTAACCACAGTATCTAGATTCAATTCAGGTGTGCGCAGACTAGTGTGACTACAGATAGTTTTTATGCTGCTCGTGAAATTTTGTTATATTTATAGACATGATGGTTGTAGATTCAATCTCCACTCGAGACAATGATCCTATGTGGAAATATTTTTATTTCTCTGCTCTGGGCGGTGCGCGGGCAACGGAGTGTCTTAACACTCTGTCTTTTCTGTCTACCCTGCTAAACGTTAAAAAACGTACTGTTTCTTTTTTTATTTATAACAAATCTATATAATTAGGCTAAAATCTTAATTAGATTATGGTTAGAAGAAAACTATTATAAATTGAGGCCAGTCGTGGCACAAGGGCACAAAGTGTCACGCGATGAGTTGTGGGTTCAATCCCACTCGAGGAGATGAAATATTTATTTAAATGTATATTTTCATTTCTTCGCTCTGGTGTCGAGCAAAAGCGCGGCGTTGAGTTTTGCCACTTAACACGCAATGCCTCCAGAATTCGGCCAAAAGTGGAGAACGGAGTGTCTTAACATTAAGTTTCCTCTGCTTTCCCTGCTGCGTGCGTGCGTGCAGATTTAGATTTTTTTGATTATAAATTAATGTACTACTTTTTTTCATGCTACTTATGCGTGAAATATATAAAATTAAAAAACTACATTTAAAAAATTACTTTACTGATTTACATTTTACTAATTTACAGGCAAACTCTACCCCCTAACTACTCTGCGTGGTAACACAGGCACAGTTAGCTGAGCAACACATCTGCATCAGTTATACATAGATCACGGACGAACAGCTACTGCTGGTACTGCTACTACCTGAAAAACATTTTAGTATCGAACCAGTTTTTGTATTATGTATTGAAGCATGAAGTTGCGATGTACGCTTTGAAAGTTCACATGATATGATGGTTACCTATACATATATGTATAATATTATAAGAATAAAATAAGTTTTTTAGTTACTCGCGTGTACAAATGGAAATAACTATGGGTGACACAAGATCAAACTAATATAACTGGACCAAATGTATTAACTCAACGTTGTCAAATGAATTTAGACATTCACTCTTGCATAAATTCTCAGGAATAATACTGTAATGAGTGAGGGTCCACCGAGGTCCCCTATGCCTCCCTCACCACATACTCTTGTTTTTTTTTGTTCCATTCTGTCTCACACGTTCTCTTGAAGTGCCCAAACCACCAGCGCCTGGTCGGTTTCCAGGAGGCGCGGGTTCGAGTCCCGCTGCGTTCAAATTTTTATACGTTTTCTAAATAAGTATTTTTCTTTCCTAAGTGTGGAATAACACTTTAAAAATGTTTAANTTTCGAATGTCATTCTTTAGCCAAGAATTTTACCAGTGCGATTGCTATATAACATTCACAGGCAAACTAATGCCTCGAGTTCATTCAAATGACGATATTTTTTTTTAATGAACCGATTTTTTTATGTACCAAACTTTAAATATTAAGTTGTGTTAAAACAAAGCAATTGGTGAAAGTTTTAAGTAAATCAGTTCAGTACTTTCAGAGAAAAATGTGACCATACATATCGACAGACAGACAGACAAGAAATTCAAAAAAAATATTTTTGCTTTCTATTACTCTTTTAAAGTGTCCCTCTATCCATTTCAGTCAAAATTACTAAATGTAGAGACAAAATATTTTTATTGTTTTATTATATATAGAGATAATACCTACCTACGTTTAGACAAAAGTATTACAAGACAATGGTTTCAACCCGTTGTTTTATTATTCATCAAGGACTGTATGGATCAAATGAAATTACATTACATTCCAACCCTCCCAAGGTAAACATTTGCGTCCGACTCCGACCTGCCACTCAATTCGAACGTTCATAATAACCGTCTAATATTCCATTCTGTGCTGTTCCTCGAATTTTCGCCGTCAATTTTAGCAAAAATCTCAGGTTAATACCAAATACAAATTTTACTAAAAATCTCAGGTTTTAACCTAAAAAAATATTTAGGAATTATCTTCGGTTACTATTCATTTGGTACTACCCTAAAACATACACTTTAATTTCAATGAATAAAAAATATATTTTTATAAGTAGAGGCCGTCGTGGCACAGCCTTTTGACTGTAAGCGCAACGGTTGTGGGTTCGATTCCGGCTAGAAGATTTCTCGCTCTGGAAGCAAGGCAAAGCATGGCGTTAAGCTCGACCATGGACCTGAATAACTGTATAGGAATGTCTTAACAATTGGCGAGAAGTGTAAACGCGTTAATCTCAGTAATTAGCAAAAGTTCGAATTAAAAAAATTGTGTTAAATAGTTCATTTATCAAGGAATCGTTTCGGTGTAACCCACTATACCTCCGGTCAGAGCTACCTCGGGTCCTTGTAAAAAGTGTATTCTATATATATAAAAGGACATGTACCTGACTGAGAAAACGTTACTGAGGTAAGACGCACGCACAGCCGTAACCGCTGTGCGTAGAAACGTAAAATTTGGACAGATGTTTATTTTCATAATCTGGACATCTACTAAGAAGGGATTTTGAAAAATTTTAACCCTAAAGGGATGAAATAGGGGTTGAAAGTTTGTATGGAATTCTTTTTAAATCGGCACCGATTTTTATAAAATTTGAAATTCAGACTTTAAAAAATATTTCATTGACCACGTGTTTCGTGTTTTTTTAGAATTCACCCCTAAGGGTGCAAATAAACGGGCGAAGCTGCGCGCGCCCACTAGTCTGTCATAAGCAGCTCTTAGCGTTTCTCGTTGAACACGTGGACAAAGCCGCAGGCAAAAGCTAGTCTTAAATATAACGTTTTCTCTAAGTCCTAAAATAGTTAAGTATATTCCAACTTTGCCACGATGACAATGTATGAAAGGTTAAAAAGTCAAATAAAATAACTGGAAGTATTTTTTTATTTTCTCCTACTATAAATTCCCCGAATCTCAAAAAAAAGGAAACAGAAAAAACTAATAAATCTCTAAAAAAACCATTTTAACACTTAATACAGAAGTAACGAGTATATAAATTGGTGTAGCCGCGGGGGGTCGCACCACGACCGCAATACGTCTGGCCCAGAGGTCACAAATCACGTACAGTACGTGATACTTGAAAACGTTGAATTTGTACCCATTTGCACCTGAAACATTTGAAAGCTATATTAAATTAATAGGTTGATATACTTTATACTAGCGAACCCGCGCGGCTTCGCCCGCTTCAGCTATACAAATATTGATTAAATATATTTGTGAAATTATTTTTAGTTTTCAAAAAGATTAGGAAGAAAATACAAGCCTAAAAAATCTAAATAAGCCAAAAAAGAATAACAAGTCAAAATCGTATTAAAATCCACAACCAAAGTGGTATTAAAATTTGAAACACAAGTATTTGAGATCTAGAATGCAAGTACCTATATTTTATAGTCAAACCATACTTCATCTAAGATAACGGCAATACGATATTGGAATCGTTCCTTTTATTCCGTTTTCTAAAATATTTCGCGTAAAGGCGCCGTAATAAATATTAAATACGGTCGACAGGTCGTGGCCGCTCTGATGTTAGGCTTTTGAAATTTTGCGTATAGTTTTTAGTTTTCTAATTAGTATAGTTGTTAGTTTTCGGAATAAGAAAGAAAAATCCTAAAATCGAATGTGCGCAGCCATCTACTTTAAGGCGGCCACGACTCGTCGGCCGTACTATACTAATATAACATACATAATCGTATATTTTCCCCCCTATCTCTTATCTACAAGGGATCATATATGGGATTAATTTATGGGACCTCGTGGATCTGAGTGTCTTTTAGAGTGACTTTTATACGGGCACTTAGGTACTCGGGTGCTTGGCCTGGCGTTAAAGCTGAGCTTTTGTCTATAGCTTTTAGTATTTTTTTTATTTTTGTGCATCTCTCCAATTATACCGGGTAGGCGGAGAGAACCTATTTTATAGCCTATAACCTATATTACTCTGACCTTCACCTTTTGTCCATTAAATTATGGCACAACGTATGACTGTACCTAAACGCGACGATTAAAAAATATTAAATATTTAATCTTATTAACTTACTAAATATTTAATTTATTAGTTAGTTAAGACCTCTAAAATATTTCAATCGCAATGATGAGGGGCTATTATTTTTTCAGAATACTTCAATATTTTTTTTAGCTTCACCCTATATCCCGTCAGATCTGTATTGGGACTATAAATAAAATATAAATTATCTTTTATTTATCTAACGAGACAAAGCGCGGCGTCCCGCGTCCACTGAGTTCCGCCACTCATTACGCAGAATTCGGCGGAAACTGGGAAACGGCACTTCCGTTTCCGTTTTTTCTTAATGGTAAAGGAATGTCTTAACACTAGGTTCCCAAGTTGCCTCCGCCTGCCCAATAAATAGATATTTTTCGTCAAACAAACAAAACAAAATACGTAATTTAAATACGCCACATAATCAATCAAACAACACGTTGTGTCAAATCCATATAAAGTAAATTGACATGATCAAAGAGCAGTTCTCTAATATATTGTTAAAGCCTAGCTTATTTCGTAAATCGGAGATTTGTATAATCTTTACTTTCTACCGCCTTACCCAATCACAAAGCTTTTCTTCATAATAACAAATCACTAGCTATTTCATTTATCGAGACTTACTGGCTATACTATATTAAATTATGTTAGCTGTATTGATTGTACGTTATTGTCGTTAAGACACTCCCCATTTAACATCGAATTTTCAAGACATTGCGTAGTAGACAGCGAAACTCAACACCGCACTTTATCTTTTTTAGGATTTCGTACTTCAAAAGATAAAAACGGAACCCTTATAGGATCACTCTGTTGTCTATCTGTCAAGACCATTTATCTCGAGATCGCGTAGAGCCTGGAGGGATCAAGTTAAAATTAATATCAAATATTCAGGTCTACGCCCGTGGACGGCGGTGATCAGTTACCATCAGGTGAAAAAAGATACGAGCATTTATGCATCGATGTTTCTGTATTTTGTAAAAAATTCGCCTCGTAATCAAAACCTGTAGGGTACTTCCCGTGGACCTACATTATGAAATTTGGCATGAAGTGAGGATTTACAATATATATAAAGGACAAAATCCGAAAAGTTAAAATTTATTTATAATATATGTATTTCACAGAAAAAATATTACAAACTTATATTTGTAGTTCCTATCATACAAAATGAGTGTATATGTCCTCAACTTTAAGTTTGTCTACTTTTACAAGTTGTACTTTCCGTTGACCTACGATCCCGAAATTGATACGGAAGCCTCTATGGGGGAGTACGACTCGCACTTAACGTTCGGTTTCGGTTTTTTTTATATTATTTTTAAATACATATCTAAATCCAAATAGTTACGTATAACCATACATACAGCAATACTCAGTAAATATGATATTACAAGAAGCAAAGACGAAGTCGGCTTATTTCCACTTGACTACTAAACATATAGGTAATCGTCTTTTATTACGTTTGACATCCAAAGTCTCTATTGACAGCGTTATATGAAAATGTTAAAAGATCTATAGGTAAAATTTGACGTTGTGGATATATTTGAAAGCCATTCGGAAAAGAAATATAATTTAGGTGTATTTCCGGTTGTATTAGATTTTAGTTATGGATTGCCAAAATTGTGAAAATAGAGTGATTGAGGAGGCCGTCGTAGCGCAGAGGCATTGGCGTGAGACTGAAAACGCGACGGTTGTGGGTTCGATTTCCACTCGGGGAAATGAAATATTTAATATTTCTATTGCTTCATTCTGATAATGGATAATGAGAAGAATTCAATTACCGCCGCATTGCCTTTAGATTTCAGTGAAAATTGGAGAACGAAAGTATCTTAATGGATACGAAGTGTCTTAACACTAGGTTCCCTCTGCCTACCCTGCTATATGCGGGATACGCCATGTTGAGGCGCCGTATTTTACCTTACAAAGATAAAGCTAAAACACAACTTCACCACACATCAAATAAAAATCAAAAATATTTTTTGACCAATAAAAAATAATAAAAACGAGTAACTCCACCATAATAGTCTAGTATATATTATAATAACTTAATGATCCACGCAACACATGGCCGACACAAAGGACTATAAACACCAATTGTTATCTGAGGACGTATTAAAACATTGCATTGGACGCGCTCTGACGACCGGGCCTAAACAAACACTAAGCAAATACCAATTTGCGACAAAATTATTCATTTAATATGTCTCTTTTTAGGGAATATGTATATTTTGTTATGTTTTCTTATAATATTTTATTTTATTGCAAATAGTAATAATAGAAGTAATGTACTTAGTTAGAAAACGTATAAAAATTTGAACGTAGCGGGACTCGAACCCGCGCCTCCTGGTTCTCATCAAGCTATGTCGAAATTTTATACGCTTGTTACAGCTTATTTATGTTGTTAGCATCTCTGTAGGGAAATTTTTACAAATTTCCGCTACCCAAAGATAATTACTAACTAATAAGAAAAAACTGGTCGGTTTCCAGGAGGCGCGGGTTCGAGTCCCGCTTGTAACTGATATCCCAAACACCCTTGAAAACACCATTTAATAAATAATGTCTTGGCTCGTGATGTGTCTAGTGGTTATAACCGTTTATAGTTGTGATCGTGAAGAACCCAAAATCTTTTAGAGATTCAGAGGTAACAGTATTAAGAATTCCATATTATGCCATTAGAAGGTATCGCTTTAATAAGATATAATATTTGCCATCAGAAGTTGTTCTTGTGTCAGTTATTTAGATAACTGGAAACTCGACAATATGACATTGTCATAACTCGAAGCTCGTCCGAAGAAAAGCCAAGAGCGCGTCCTATCTTCCTCTCCACTATAACTGCGAACTAGTTATAATAAAAGGAAGAAAGAGTACGGGCACCGCCCCGCCCCTACACCGTGAGTTCCGACCAGACCGTGGCTTTACAGTCATCGTTGAACCCTCCGGGACGTTTGTGTGTGATCTTTCCGAAGGTACTTGTTACGCTTGTTTATATTAAGATTGTATTAGAATGGTGATTCGTGATGTTGATTGATTTGTGAGATCAATATAAGTCGTTGGAACGAACGCACTACCGCTAGGCGGCCGATATGTTAAATAAACGCACGGCACACACCCCACAGTCGTGTCTCGAACCGTAGGCGGACACTACTACATACACCAGAGTTCCAGGACATAAAATAGCACCACACACCCGTATGAGGGCGGACACTACTACATACACCAGAGCTGGGACATAAAATAGCATCACACACCTACTAGTCGTGTATACCAAGGCGTAGAAGTGGTATATAATATGTCAATGACCAACGCCATACAAGCACAGCTTACGTATCGCGAGCGTACTGCGAGACGGCATTAGCCAAGACATAGTTAATGTCGCTATAACAGTTCGCATAAGCCCATCACGTCAGCTCCCGCGACGTCAAGCAACATTCAATATCATAATAATGGTCAAAGATCACTTGGATCCACAATATGTGTCGCCCCTACACATATATTGCCTTTATAAGAAATTCGATCCTAAAAGATCGTGCCATTATAGCCTTCGAATTATTATATTATATTTATTATACATTTGGTACGAGTCTTTATGTGCATCATATATATTAGTACCGTAGTACTTAAGAGTTCGACTCGACCGCTGCCTTCCATGGTATGATAAATATATAGTGTGTATCATTCATAATTAACTATGTTATTTATGTGTATTGCCATGCATATTTTATTTTATTTATTTATTTATTTTTAACTTATACCCAAGGTACATACTGTTACACGCTACGTTCAAATTTTTATACGTTTTCTAACTAAGTATTTTTCTTTCCTAAGTGTGGAATGACACTTTAAAAACGTTAAAAATATTTATTAAATAGCATTCTTTCTTGTCAGACAATAAATCTTAATAATTATCTTTGGGTAGCGGATATTTGTAAAAATCTCCCTACAGAGTTGCTAACAACATGGATAAGTTCTAACAAGCATATAAAAATTTCAACATAACTTGATGAGAATGTATGGCTTAGCTTTCAGAGCGCCTGGTCGGTTTCCAGGAGGCGCGGGTTCGAGTCCCGCTACGTTCAAATTTTTATACGTTTTCCAACTAAATATTATTCTTTCCCAAGTGTGGAATGACACTTTAAAAACGTTAGAAGTAATGTATTTGTCGTATTTTGTATAGTAAACATAGTATTATGCAACAAAATTTAAATTATAAAAAATACTGATTATATAATATGCATTAAAGCAGAAGAATAGAATAAATAAGAATATCAATTAAAGCGCTATTTCTATAACAAATTAGACCTTAATTTCACTTACTTGAAACTATCACAAATTTATTGAGTGCTTGAAATAATAACCTATATAAGTATATTTTGTAACCTATTTTATTTACTTTCCACTTTATAGACACTGAGTTGAGCAGCGAAACTTAACGCCGCGTTTTGTTTAATCAGATTTTATAAGCGAACATATTTTTCTTTATCAAAAAACGCCCGTTTAGTCGTCGAACTCATTACCATCGCGTATACAATCAGAATTCAGACATTGTCCCACTGTGCTATAATGGCGTTAAAATAATAAAGGGTAGTTGCAAGTTTGTCATTTACGTAAGAGGTCCAGGTGCCTAAGTCGTCAGGGCTTAAGTAAATTAATTGTTGTTGACTACAGTCACTGTAGTTAAAGTTAGAAATGGCGGGTATCTGTAATTTCGTCAATTTAAACGTATTTGCAACTACATTTGTACATTGTTTGCGTTTCTCTTTCTTGTTGATTTTGTGGTACAATGTTGTATAGATTTTGAAGTTGAGAAAAAATATAATAAAAAGCTTCACGCCGTATCCCGCAAATAACAGGGTAGGCAGAGGGGACTTAGTGTTAAAACACTCCGTTCCCCACGCACCTTTGTTAAAAAAAAAAACAATTCAATCCATCGTTTCTGGATTGGAACATACAGTCGTCGTAGTTACTCAACGGGTCACTTGTATGGCCCCTATTCCGGGGCATGTTAATTTTGAACCTACAACTGTCGTATTCAATGAAACTACCACCACGAAGCATGTTTCAGAAATCAATCAATTAATAACTAAATTCCAAATCTCTAGCACTCTACTCTAAATCAGAAACTCTGTATTCGTAATTGTACAAGGAATCCCAAATCGGAATACATTAGACAGTCCATTGGTTATATATGAATCGCCGCACGCTCTCCATTAGGCAATTAACTATGTTCAACAATTAAACTGTTTCGTATGAATTTAATGTAGATTTCTATTAGATATTTATGAATGTATGTATGTAGATATATTTGTCAATTTCTTTTTAGTTTCGCTCTGTATCCCGCATATGACACGGTAGGCAGACGGAAACTGTAAAGTATTAAGGAACTTCGTCCTCCACTCTCCACTCATTTTTCGTGACATTAAGTACTAAGCGGCGGAACTCAACGCCGCGATTCTTTTATCAGAACGGGTAAAGTGAAATAATTCAAAAATACTCAATCCATCCAGGGGGGAACAAAACCACAAACGTAGGGTTACCAATTAGATGTTGGCCAACTACACCATGACAACAATAATACGACGATACGAAAGACATAAAATAGAATATTAACAAGATAGGAGTGATGAAATCAAACACCACAAAACTTATGTAGAAGCTTTGTTTCCTTCCTAAAGTAATAATAATTTCAACTTTCTTAACTTTGAAATAATTTGAATTGCTTCAAAGTAAAGAAAGTTGAAAAATAATAATTGAAATTATTGAAATCGGTGCCAATCGATGTTGGGTATTTTTTTTATTTTTTTTTTATTTATTATTATAGCTTTTGTTCGGTGTATTCAGTTGTTATTTATTAAACTTATTATCACCTTGGCTGACATCGAAAAACTTAAGATTCCACTAGAATTCCACTATCAGATCCTGACATGGTGGCTATTAAAGTAGCGGGGAAATACGCACTTTCAAATGACAAAATAATTTTATAATCGGTTCATAAATATCAAAAAAATCGATGGACGCGCAAAAAATATGTTACAGATGTCTAATATATAAAATTTCCTTCATTTTGAAAATCGGCTAAATACCGTTGCATTTCATACACAAACTATACGAAATCAGAAATTCCACAAATGTAAAGGCCCGTAATAAGCGAAGCGACGGTATTTCATAAAGTTGCGTTCCAGCGTATTGCGGCTTGTCGAAATGTCTGTGATATTGTTTCGGGAAATGGCGACTGTCATATTAATTTAGAGTACGTACCCACATACCTACCTGTATAATAATGTGTTTGTTTGTCTTTATGTATTATAGGTATAGGAAATAAAGCAAATGGAAAATCGTGTTGAGGCACTCCGTTTGTTTATGTTATATATTCAATGAGAGAGATGGATAGATGGGCATGGACGTATCTAGATATATTTTGTGGAGGGGCCTGGACTTGAGCTTCAAATAAATAAGTTCGTGTAACCTTTTCTTTTAATTTCCAGGGCTAGTTAGAGCAGTAAATTTTCTGGATTAGACACAAGACTATTCTGGGCCTACCCTCCCCGTCCTACGTCCATGCCGATAGGATTCCGTTAGTTTGTGCCACACACATTTTATTCCAAACGCATAGACGTTATACACTCCGTGGCTGTTTTAGCGAATATCATTGACTGTTTTAACCAAATTACATGCTATAAAAGCCGAAGTTTATCTTCATAAAATTTCATTGATGATGTAAGTAAGTCGCTTGTAAGTTAAAATAGTAAAACATCAATCATAAACACCTTGGAATTTTCTATTTTTTGCCACAAAAAGCTTTTTTGTGACTTATTTATAATATAAGAAATGGATATACGGTCTCGCGGACTTTTTTTAAAACTAATTAAGCACAATATTTCCGCCATACAACGTACTGACACATATGTAACTATTTACTTTTAATTATTTTGATCGCGAGTGCAAAATGTTCAAAAAGCCCAACCTTAGAGCGGCCATGACTCGTCAACGTATTGTATTTCCGCTTTTTGAAATATTTCTGAAGACGTATTCAAAGTTTGTAAATAGTCTTTCCGCATGCGCAATACATTTACATCACTCATCTGAAAGTTGGGTGCAGAGTAAGAAGGACGAGAGCTCACAACTTATTTTTAAATGCATGATTTTAAGACCCATTTTCATTAAAGAAGAAAATGAGCAATGGCGTATTCGATATAGCCACGAACTCTACCACATATATACGAAACCTAATATAATCAAAACTATTAAACTTGGACGTCTACGACAGTTAGTATATGGAAGGTATGGGTGAAACCAGAACACCAAAGGTTTGTTATACAGTAAGCCGGATGGACGGAGAAACCAAGGTAGGCCAAAGCTCAGATGGATTAACGGAGTTAAACAAGACTTAAAGATGTTGAGCATTAAAATTTAAAAAAAAATCCATAAATATAATGATCTGGAAAAAAATTCTAGATTAAGCCAAGGCTCACCTGCGGCTGTAGCGCCTTAGATGTTGATGATGAATTACGTCATTATTGAACCAAATGGGCGATACATAATGGAACTCGAACGATCCATTACGTATAAAAAAATAAACAAAGACACGTAATTAATCGTTTGATGGTAATAAAAATATATTTACGTACATTGATAAAGCTTTATTTCATTTGATATTACTATTGACAATACATTTGTAGGTACAAATTACGTTAGATGAAATGTTTACATCTATAGAATACATCCGTTAACTATTTTAATACGAATAGAAACGGTTAAAAAAAATTAATAATTGCAAACACTATTTACAATTATTTTCATCAAAATAATTACAGCAAAAATAAATATACACAAGTCAAACATTAGCTTCACGCTGTATCCCGCACACAGCAGGGTAGGCAGAGGGAACTTAGTGTTAAGACACTCCGTTTCCCACTTTCTGCCGAATTCTGGAGGCATTGCGTGTTGAGTGGCAGAACTCAACGCCGCGCTTTGCCTCGACACCAGAGCGAAGAAATGGAAATATAAATTTACGTAATAATGGAAATATAAATATATTTATATATTTCATCTCTTCGAGTGGGGATCGAACCCACAACCAGTCGGTTTTACAGTCACACTTTGTGCCCCTACGCCACCACTGGCCTCTACATAAGTAAAACATCTTACACAATAAGTCATCCAATAAAGAAATACAAAGATGATCTCCACTTCTTAGTAAAAATAAGCAAAACTTTAACTATTATATCGTATTAACTGATAAATAAATAAATACATTTATTTTCATTATTGTGGTATTCAATATGAACAGATGGTCAATTTTGTTAGGTAATACATTTGTTTACTTCTTACTTTAGGATTACATATTATATATAAGCAAAAAAAGAACCCTTAACAGATCGGGGCCTCTGTTTGTCCGTATGTCTGTCTGTTTATCTGCCAAAATCTTTTTTTAATGAATATTATTTAGAACTAAACTTATATGATTACATAGTTTCTACATGATGTTCAGTAAAATATATACAATATAACTAACAAAATTATTATTTTTATATAATACAATATCACTAGAGAACCTACTACATTAGTACAGTCACCGATTAAAATGACAACTAAAAGAATTTTAGAAATTATACTTTACAAACAATATAAACACAAAACAACATATCTGTTTTACACATACATATTAATAAAAAATCACCGTGGCGCAATGTAACAGCATCTGACTGTAAGCGACGGTTGTGACATACATCTTGAGGAATAAATTATTTTCATTTCCTTTGAATTCGTGCGGATAGCGGAGACGGGAGTGTCTTAACATTAGGCACTCTGCAATATGTGAAAATATAGCAGACAAAACGTGATATAAATAAGAAAATCATGTGCATGTATTTTACAACATAGCAATCACTCTTTTACATCGTAGACATTTATCACTATTATCCGAAGCATTATATTTCCTACATCTTAAACACTGCTCCTTTTTACTTTGCACTAACGTAATATCCACTTTCCCACCATTTTCTTTTTCAATCAAACTGACATTTGAAACTTCTAAAATTTCACACAAAACGCTGTCACTTGCACCATTATTCTTATTCAATTTATTAAACTCGAAAAACGAATCCTTATTAATATTTAAAATTAAATCGAATTTCTTTAAATTCTCATTCTTCACGATAGCACACACATCTCTTTTTACATTCAAAATGGCGTCCATTAAACTGTCATTGTGATTTGAAAAAGGCGGTAAAATTGAAAAGTCTTGCGTGAAATAAAACGGTTTTTCATATAACGGATGGTGTTGCCATGACTCTTCTACTAAATGGGGTAAAATGGGCGCTAGTGATTTCAATAAAGTAATTAATATAGTATTTATTGATAGTTGAGCGGAAATACGTTCATTAGATGATTGTGACGAGCAATACAATCTATCTTTAACACAGTGACAATATAAAGCCGATATTTTATTACTTATAAAATGTAAAATATTTTGAGATACGTGATTATATCTGAAATTGTTATAATGATCGTTTATTAGATTCAAAAATGTATGACTTTCGTTGACAATGTATTGATCGAAGTAGTTTAAATCGGGTTTTTGTATGAAATTGTCTTTTGTCAAATCATTGACGACGCCTAATAAATATTTGATGATATTTCTTATTCTTATAACTTCGCTTTGGCAGTCTTCGAGAAGTTTCTTGCTTATTACTATTTGTGAATGTTGTGTGGCGTGGCTGGCTGTCCACCATCTGAGAAAAAATAATTATAATAAATTTAAAAATAAATTATTAAACAAATATTTCTCAACAAATCACTACGTTCAATTATATTCAATCACTACGTTTAATTATTATACGTTTTTCTAAAATATTTTTCTATCCATTCTGTGGAATAATAATATTAAAGTTACCTCAAAGTGTCAATCCCGAAAGCCGGTAGTTTCTTATCACCATGTATAATGGTGGCCGGATCAATCACGTTGCCTACTGATTTCGACATTTTACGTTTTTTCTCATCTACTACAAAACCATGGACGAATATTGACCTAAAAATATAATAAATAACGAATTAAAGGCTTCCTTGACAATTTTGAAATCAATTCTAATGTGTGACTACAAAATAGTTGTGGGTTCATGTTTAATTACTATCTTTAATTATTTCTTTTTAATCTTTCATCCAATTCTTCGTTAAAAAAACTGTAAAAAATCAAGAAACTGTTCTTTATTTTATTGAATAATAAATAATCAATAATAAATGAAGAACAGTATAATTAAAAAGGATTCGAAAACATCTCCAGCGTCAAAGCTCTAACTAGACAAAATTAACAAGCATTATTTATTTTAAGTCATAGCTGGGTAGGCAGAAGGAACCTGGGAACCTAGTGTTGAAACCGTTTCCCATTAAGACCTAGTGTTAAGATACTCTGTACCCGTTAAGACAAATCCGTTTCTCACTTTACGAGATTGATTGATTGATGGATTGATTAATTGATTGATTGATTCATTGATTCATTGATTCATTGATTCATTCATTCATTCGTTTATTTATTTATTTCCTCAAGTGGGAATCGAACCCACAACATGTCGCGCTAACAGTCACCGTGCGCCACGTCTGGACTCTAATTATATATATGTACAAAATTTCTTACTCATAAGGCGCTTCCCCCTTCAAAGCCAACGAGGTTAGCAAAGACGCTTGGAACCACCCCGTCAACTGATCAACACCTTCCGAATAAAGATTAGCTTTTCTCCCCTCTAAAGTTTGCCACGAAAGTCCCGAATCCAGCCAAATATCCATTATATCCTGTTAATTATTTAGATATCTACAGTCAGCCGATGAGTCGTGGCCGTCGTGAAATCAGCTGTAAATGACTGCACTGATTTGATTTTCAAAAAGTTTAACTTCAGAGCCACGACTCATCATCCGTACTGTAGATACTGTTATATTATTACTTGTGCACAGGAACAATGTCGCACGTAAAAAATAAGCACATGGTGTAAATTTTTAAATATTTAATCACAATCTTGGTTTTATTTTTTTAACTCTACGCCGTCCGTAGCAGTGTAGACATAGGAAACTTAATGTTATGATACTCCGTTCTCATTAAGACGCTTTTCCTCCACTTTTTTCGTATTAAGTGGCGGAACTAAACGCCACGCTTTGCCTCGTTATCGTTATTAAATAATTCATTTCCTCGGGTGAGAATAGAACCAATAACCTGACGCGTTGTAAGCGTGTCAGGTCGCACGTTTGTGCCTCTGCACCACGACTGGTCTCATTCTAATTACTCTGGCTCGAACTGAACTTTCTATGTTTGATAATCAATTTATCAATAAAGGCTATTATAGGGAGATATATAAGGAGATTTAACAGTTTTTATAATAACAATTCAACTATCGAAACTTTCGAAAGAACTTTTAAAATTTATTTAATGAATTTTATTCTCTGAAATATATATAATATTTTTTTTAATTTACAAGAAACAGAAACAAGTTCATTACTTATACTCAATACATAAAAATAAAAAATTGACAGAATTATAAAAAAAATATTATGATAAATTTTATTCACTGCTATAGAAAAAAATACTTTTTTCTCAATGTCAACAAATATACCATATTATTACACTCAAACACGCAAAAAAACTAAATAAATATTAACATTATACATACATTTCCTTTCACAACATCGTTTAGACCGTATTTGCTTGAAATTCCTTCTGGTATCAATTCTTTTACATCGCAAGTCCACCATATATCGGTGCCGTGGTTTTGTATCAGTGAACATAATCTTTCTATAATATCACTAAAATAAAGAAAAAAAAATCTTATATTAGTGCTTTGATGTGTGATTATAGTGGCCGTCGTGGCGTCGTGGGTTCAATTACCATTCGGGCGAATGATTTGTTTATGAAAAATAAACTCTAGTAATATGAAACCGCACTTCTTGGAAACCGTTCAAGCACTTTGATTTCTCAGGTGCTAGTATTTTTTACGTTCTGACTATGGAATTCAACTTTAAAAATGTGAAACAAAAACTTAACTAAATGTTTTATAAATAATGAAACTATATTTTTTTACTTACTCATGCACTATGACGTCACCGTGCCTGTAAAGTACCGGTATGGGAACCCCCCAAGCTCTCTGCCTCGATATACACCAATACGGACGTTTCTCCAGTTGATTGTGGAAACCTTGACGTGATTGTTCTGATGTGGAATTAGGTAGAATGGATATTTTGTTTAGGGCTGCCTGAAAAAAAATGTTTTGAAATTAAATATGAGCTGGGAATTACTTATAAATGTTGAAACCAAAACAAGTTTGAATTATATTTGAATTTATAAGTAAGGAATTATTAATGTAAATAAACTTTTTGCTAAACTTTATTTATATTAATATTTACACATAGTCTTCCCTCTGCCTACCCTAGGCAGAGGGAATGTGGGAACTTAGCTAACCCTGAGTTAAGACACTCTATTCCCATTTAAACATTTCAAGTTGATTGGCGGAAGTCAACGCTGCGCTTTGCCTCGTTACCAGTTATCTAAGAACGGTACTAAAAAAAACGATTTACCAAAGCTTTTTCCTTCAAAGCCGATGTATCAATGAACCATTGATGGCTAGCTCTTATAATAACAGGTTTCTTAGTCCTCCAATCTAAAGGATATGAATGTATGTATGTTCCTTGATGTAGTATGGAATTTCCAAGTTTTTGAATAATAAGGTCTTGGCCTTTGGTTAATACTGGGAGACCGTCAAATTCTGGACTTATATTTGTGTAATTGCCGTTCTCGTCTACATTACATTCCTGTAAATAAAACCCTAATTAATAAATTTAAATATATTTTTTTTATTTCACCTTATATCAGCAGGAAGCATAAAGCAGGGTAGGCAGCGGGAACCTAGCAATTAATACACTCCGTTTCTTATTTTTCGAGTAATTTACATAACATACAAAAAAATTACATTAATAAACTATTTGACATTCCTAATAATATTATAAATGTGAAAGTTTGTGAGGATGGAGGTTTGTCCCACATTCGCACAAAAATTACTGAACGGATTTAGATGAAACTTTACAGTAATATAACTTACGACAGTAATTATAAAAAAAAAATATTAATTTAATAAAAACCAGTTACCATATAAAATTGGAAAAATACATCAAGACGAGATAATATAAACACAACATACCACATCAATCCCATTCTTCAAGGAAACTAAAAAATCCTCGGGTCCATGCGCAGGTGCAGTATGGACCAGACCAGTTCCTTTGCCCTTGGTCACGTGGTCCGCGGAGAGGAACGGGGAAATATTATCTGTCAAGTCGTTTTTGTATGTACAACCTTGTAGACTTTTCCCTATAACAGAATAATAAATTATAATTACTTTTTATTTAGTAATTTTTATATACAAACATACATTTTTTTATCTTTTTAAAAATCAATCAACAACTTAATCAACTTTTTAAAAAACAATCTATAAATATATGTATAAATTAAATCTTTCTGATGTTAAGTATTTAGAGTGAGTTATACAATGAAACGTGGCATATGTCATAAAAAGGAATAAATAAGAATTTCGGGAAACAGAAATTTCCTGATGAACAGAAAAAGAATATTTTTTAAAATAAATGTCTAAATGTAGACAGAGAGAATCTAGTGTTAAAATATTCTGCTCTTTATTTTTGTCAGAACGCGAACTTTCGAGGCGTTTGCGTGAATGGCACATCTCAACGCCGCTCTTTGTTATATTACGAAAAAAAATTATATTATAAATATTTAATTCCCCCGGAATCAGACTTAGGCCACTGCGCCACAACAGACTAACCATAATTGTCTCAAATATTCAATAAATACAATTTATTTACAAAGTTTAAAAATATACATACCATCAAATTCAACCAACATTTGTACTTCACTTTCAAGAACCTTCTTGACTTCTTCAATTTGATCTTTGGCTATTAAAAACATTTCATCTGGCCATTTATTTATTTTTACTATGGAATATATCATATTTGCACTGAACGCTATTGCTGTATTCGCTACGAGAGTCCATGGTGTAGTGGTCCATATTATAGCTGATATCTCTTTACTGAAATAAAGTTTATTTAAAATATAACAAACGGATTTAATGTATAAAAAAAAATAAACATCATGGAGTTTTTGTTGACTAAAATGAAATAAAATATTTTCTTTAGCTTCATATACTAGGGTAAGCAAAGGTAAGCTAGTGTTAAGACACTGATCACCACACACTGTCCAATTATAGGGACATTGCATTAAGTGGAAATTCAACGCAGTATTTTGTCTTCTTGGCAGAGTAAGGAAATTAAAGTAGTAAATTATAATTATAAGCAAAAAAACGTTACATAAGATGATTTACTACATATGTAGATCATTACAAAAGTTATCTTACTCTTGGGACATTTTAAATCCCTACTTTCTGCCGAATTCTGGAGGCATTGCGTGTTGAGTGGCAGAACTCAACGCCGCGTTTTGTCTCGAGACCAGAGCGAAAAAATGGAAATATAAATTTAAATAAATATTTCATTTCTTCGAGTGGGAATCAAACCCACAACCAGTCGCGTTTAGACACACTTCGTGCCCCTGCGCCACGACAGGCCTCAAGTGCTTGAAAGTAACAGCTTAAAACAAAAAACCAATAAACTTGAAATGGAAATGAATGTTTTATTTACTTACCCCCCAGCAATATTTCTCACTGCCTCTGGCAAATTCACCATAGGAAACTTTACATAAACTTCTTTACTTTTAAATTGTGGATCATATTCTAACTCAGCTTCTGCTAAAGCTGTTCTACAAATATAAAAAATTACCTATACTTATTATTACTATTTTCAACAGAAGTAATATTGTGAGTCTTAAAACTAGAAGTAAGGATATCAATATAAATATCTCAAAATGTGAAGCATATAAAAAAAATTACATTAATTTTAATTTATTTATTTAACATGTTCTCTATAATTCTCTATAAATTTCGTAAATGTTTTGTCTTTGAAGTCTTTAATGGTATACATGATTTTATTTTATGTATTTCATTTACTGTTTGACTTCTTGTTAAATAAATAAATGATTTAATAAAAAGATTCATTGTGAGGCGCAGTGGCGCAAAGGCGAGAGAGAGTGGCGAGAAGTTGTGGCGCAGTGGCGCAAACTGTGACTCGCTGTGCCCCACCACCAAGTAACAGATATCATACTTCCCCAATGTGAATATATTGTAAAATCTTGATTAAAAAAATACTTACTTTGAAGATGGTGACCAATAAACAGGTTTCAAAGCTCTATAAATCAATCCAGATTTATACATCTTATAGAATTGCCTCAATTGGTTTTGTACATATTCCTTTCTTAATGTCAAATAGCATTGTTTATCCCAATCTGCCATTATACCCCAACTTTCAAATGCCTCCTTTTGCCTTTTAACTGTATCTAAAGCAAAAGTCCTAGCAATTTTTCTTGTATTAACAGGATTTGATCCTGTTTCCTTTGTCTTTTTAGTGTTTAAGGCTTTAAATTCTATGGGTAGACCATGGCAATCCCAGCCTGGGATGTAGTGAACTTTATTGCCTTGGAGTACTTGGCTTCTGTTATTAATATCTTTTATAATCTGTAGAAATGAAGTTTTATTATAACTGTATTGTTATGTACTAGCTCTGATATGTAGCTTTTTCTTTGTGGTCAAATGAATAGGTGTGAAAATAAATAAGAGATTTTTATGACACATTCTAAGTGTATCACAGGTACAGTTGTTTATGTTGAAAATAGTAATGTATATAAAATAACTTTCCCCTACAAATGGACCATCCAAAAAGACTATCAATTCAAAGCAATAGTTCATATTGCATTGAGATTGGCACATCAAACAAACTCATTTGTTTTATTATTATATTAGTGTAAGTTATAAGTTGTATTTTTTTAATTTCATTTACCTTATTGACAGCATGGCCCATATGTAAATCACCATTTGCATAAGGAGGTCCATCATGTAACACAAACTCTGGTCCTTTTAAGTGTTCTCTTTGCCAGTTATATAATTCAGAGAATTGTGCTTTCTAAAATAAAGATAATTTGAAAAAAAAATTAAAACATTTTTGGTATTAATTGTCACCGTCGATTTTAAAATATTAATATTAACTAGTGTCTAGTGTCATTTATGCATTACTACTAAATTCAAATCAGATGAAAGGCAATGTTTTTATTTAAAATATATTTATATAATATGGGTAATAATTATAAGAAACTATTTATGTAGTTAAGGAGTATGAAAAATCATAAATACTTTTTGAATTTCTTCTTTATTTATATTGGATCTTGCCGGAAAATTGGTTTTGGGAAATAATATTGTATGAGAGTATGTTTTTATTTTTGGCTCCGCTGAACTTTTGGTTCTTGTGCATGTTATGCAAGTCCATTTTGTAGTTATTTTTTTGTAATTGGCACAAAATATCTTAAAATTATTACATAAAATCATTGTATAGGTTATGTTGTTATGAAATCTGTCCGCTGTCAAAATAAAAATGTCAAACTTCATAAGTTCATACATTTAAAATTCATTTATTTAAAATCCATTACGGTACCGTATTGTTATTGTTATGTTATATTTAAGCAAATTATTAAAAATAATTTAAAGTAATTAAAAATATATATATGAAAAATTTAATACTTTTTATAAATCAAACAAAAGAAATTGATTGTAAAGTTAAATTTGCATAAAATATAAATTGCGTAGAACGGAACACTTACCACGTGAAGTGTCACTGTCAAACAAATATTCCCTTTTAATCTGTGATGACAAAAACAACACATGTTTTTGCGTTGAATTATTTATATTTTAGAATATTTACATAAAAGTCGTCCAAAATGGTATAAAGTCACTTCCACACATTACAATTATCTTAATATATAATCGACTGTATTAAAAAAAAGTGTTTAATTTCAGCCGAAAGCTAAAAAGAAGTTTATAGATCGAAAGAAAGCAGTCACGTTCAATCTAGTACACAGATCGCAAAGAGATCCCTTAGCTGCTGACGAAAGTGCCCCGCAACGTGTTCTTGTCCCTGTAAACGCTAATATACCCTCTAGAAAAGAAAAAGATCCTGTAAGAATTTTACCATTTCATACCAAAATATTGCCAAAATACAATAATGAGCACCCAAAATTAATTTGGTCAAGCCGTTTCAGAGATAAAAAATTAGTGAGTCTTGGGTTCTATTAGATTAACAGATGCCTCCAATAATGGGTTATCTCTTATATCTTCCAAACAGAAATCAGTTACATTTTTAGTATATGTATTTTTAGTGCTTTTTTCAAAAATAAATAAATAAATCAAAATAAATCAGCTTCACGCTGTATCCCGCACACAGCAGGGTAGGCAGAGGGAACTTAGTATTAAGACACTCCATTCCCCACTTTCTGCCGAATTCTGGAGGCATTGCGTGATGAGTGGCAGAACTCAATGCCGCGCTTAACCTCGACACCAGAGGGAAGAAATGGAAATATAAATTTAAGTAAATATTCCTCCTGAGTGGGGATTGAACCCACAACCAGTTGGTTTTACAGTCACATCTCGTGCCGCCGTGCCACGACTGGCCTCGAAAAGTTTTTTTTCAAAAAGTATTTTAATTTTTCTACTAATTATATTATTTAAGGAGTTAACCCTAGAGCAGAGAAGAGAGGAACAACATAAATATGGAATCTATTTTGATGATGACTACAATTATTTACAACATCTTAAGGACACTCAAGAAGTTACTATGGTATTACAACCTGTAAGTAATTTTTATTCATTGTAGTTTTTATTCTATTATGTTTTAATTTATTCTTATTGTGGTTTCTAATTGGTATACAAATTTATTTTATTGTTTTTTGGTAGTATCACTTGTATGATACTTGTATACTTGCAATATACTTGGTAAATTATATATAGAATAATATCATAATAAAAATAAATTTTGGTTCACATTTATTATTTTCGCATACATTGAATCCATAGTTCAATGCTATGAAATTTGGCATCCTCTCCATGAGACAGTACTTTACACTCCAACATCTTCTCACACTCTACATATAAAGCACAAGTAAGACTGTGCATGGAGTAATACTCTTAGTTTTAAGATGGCCAAGTACCAATTACACTGTTTAGAGTCAATTCAAAAACGAGTCAGAAGGTTAAGAGAAGACCCTCAGTGATACTCAGCTGTAGAGCTTTAGTCACCATGTTTTTACCATATACAATTCGAAGAGTGTGCCCTGGAATTGTACAACCTAATTCCCCCTGCCACTTTTTACTACAAATCAAACCTCTAAGAATACTAGGCTTGATAGGGTAAAACACAACCCTATATCAATATTAAAAATAAATGAAGCCTTAGTGGATCAGTTCCTGTAAAGTCGTTAGTTGTGGGTTCAGTGTGGGTTCCCCAGTTGGCCACTTGACTGAATGATTTAATTAATTATTTTCATTTTGTTGCTCTGTTAGGTAGTAGAATTAAGTTTGCCACTCAAAATGCTGTTCACAGCATCTTGGCTATAGATAAAAAATGGAAAAGGGAGTGTGTTGACAAAAAAATGAAATAAAATATTTCTTATTACTTGTTAATCCTCTTGGTGTTGGTACATTGGCATAGCATCTGACTAAAAATTGTGATGGTCGTGACTTTTCAGGGATATAAGTAATTTACATTATTGGGTGTGTTACCTAGACAAAGTGAGGCATTGATTGCACTGCTCAAAAATTAGTTGTTGTATGGGGAACAGAGTGTCTTAGTACTAGTTTAACTCTGCCTACACTGCTATACAAAGCATTTTTTTAAAATATTAATATAATTTTGTAGAAATCAACCCACAAAAGGAAAGAGAAACCTACAATTCAAAGCCAAGATCAAGACATTGATACAGATAAAGATATAACGGACAACATAAAGCTACCCAGCTCAGTGTTTGCTTCCGAAGTTGAAGAAGACGTAGGATTATTGAATAAGGCAGCTTCACAAGGTATGTTTTTGTTTAGTAAGTCCAACTCTGACATATATGCATTTTTACTTAAGTAATCTTTTCTTTTTTTATATCCTGCACATAGCATCGTAGGCAAAGACAATCTGGGAACCTATTGTTTAGACACTCCATGTACATTAAAATATTTCTGTTCGCCGACTAAGTATCGAACTCACAACCTGTCGCGTGTACAGTCGCGCTGTTATGCCACTGCGACACAACGGTCCCGAAGTGTATAATTTAAAAATATGTTAAAATTATTACATATCTAAAATGCATCAATAAGAATTTACTGTTGTAATGTAAACATACAAATAAATTTAAAACATGATATTTAAGTTTTATACCTTAAACATAATATTGAGTGGACATAAAGAACTTTTATTAAAATATTATTCATTACTGCACTACGAATATGTATATTGCCAGTTGTAAAGCAGGGGCACGAGTGTGCGAATATCAACGTGACAGCTTGTGGGTTTGATTCCCACCTGGGGAAATTAAATATTTAGTATTTTAATTTCATCACTTTGGTAACGAGGGCGAAATTCCACCACTCAAGACGCAGTGCCTCCAGAAGTCGGCGGAAATTGAGGAACGGAATGTAACCTAATATTAGGATCCCATGTTCCCTCAGCCTATTCTTGACTATTTACATTATTTAATTTAATATGCAATGAATTAATTTTTTTAGGCTTATGCTTAAATTTGGATCCAGAAGTAGTTGCAGCCTTAGATGAGGACTTTGACTTTGAAGATCCCGACAATCAATTGGAAGATAACTTTATAGAATTGGCTATGGGGGACGGAGGTATGGTCGTTTTTATAACCCTTAACATTATCCCTAACAGGGTGGCCAGATAGAACGGCGCACCAGACGTTAAGATCTCTGCAAGCCTCTTTCGCCTCGTCCATTGTCATCCACCTGTACATATATTGGCTCCCCGTCTAGGAGGTCCAGCTCTTTAAGTGCCCTTCCTCTAGTATGATCAATATTGTATCTCAAAGATCAATTGACATGAATGTCATTTAAAATTGTTAGTAAGAAATGTTTCTTACTTACTAACGTTATAAATATGAGTTTGTGAGGATGAATGAAAGTTTGTTGCACTTTCACCCAAAAACTACTGATTGGATTTTAATGAAGCTACAGTAAAATACTTATTTAGAAAGTGTTATTCCACACTTAGGAAAGAAAAATACTTATTTAGAAAACGTATAAAAATTTGAACGTAGCGGGACTCGAACCCGCGCCTCCTGGAAACCGACCAGGCGCTCTGACCACTAAGCCATACGTTCTCGCCAAGCTACGTCGAAATTTTTATACGCTTGTTACAACTTATTTATGTTGTTAGTATCTCTGTAGGGAAATTTTTACAAATTTTCGCTACCCAAAAATAATTACTAAGAATTATCATAAAAATAAGTGTGGAATAACACTTTAAAAATGTTCAAGAAGCTACAGTAATATAGTTCATCAGAATAAAACATACTGTAGCACATAGGTCGTTTATGGGTCGCTTGTTTTACATTAGCCTTTCTCTGCACTGTTTGATGTCTTAGTTTCATAGTTAAATTTTATTATTTGTATTATATTTTTTAAAGGTGATGAAGAAGAATATGAAGGAGAAGAAGATGATGATGATAGTATGTATGATGATGATGACTCGGAGAAAGCGTTTGCATCTGATTTGGACTCTGACGATGATAGTGGAAAATCACAGGTTAATTAACATTTTCTTTTATTAATTTGAACTGTGTCATATATAAAATAGGTATTAATTAAATAATTCCGTACCGTTGCGACCGTCGTGGCGCAGGAGCACAAAGGTGAACTGTAACGCGACGCTTGTGGGTTGGAATCCCACTTGAGGGAATGAATTATCTTTTCATTTCTTCGCTCTCGCACCAAGGCAAAAACCCGGCGTTGGCGACTCAACGCCTAGAAAAAATCAGCGGAAATTGAGGGATGGGGTGTCTTAATACTACCCATACTCATCTGCTGTATGCAGGATACAGTGTGAAGCTGTTTGATTAATTAATTAACTGTCAGAGGTTGTTATGTTAGAATGGATTTATTTGCTTTGTTATGAAATAAAGTGTGCAAGTTGAAATTATGTATGACAAGTTTAGTTCACGATAGCTAATACAATACTTATTGTGAACTCTGGCTTTTATTTACATTAAATATTTAATATATAATATAGTACGGTCGACGACTCGTGGCCGCCATGAAGTTAGGCTTTCTGAACGTTTACTCATTGCTCACGTGGAAAAAAAATAATGAAAATTAAAAAATACCCTAAAATTAAATCAGCGCATCTATCTACAGCTAACTGTAGAGCGGCCGCAACTCGAAGACCTTACTCTATATCGTTATATTAATACACGCCGTAGTTGTGCACTGGGACAGATTCTAATTGTAAATGTGATGGTTGTGGGTTCGAATTCCATTCAGGGAATTAATTCCATAAATTTGGGCGAAAGTTAAGAACAGTCTTGACAAGAGAGTTTCTTCTTCTATACTGCTTTGTGTAAGAACGTCTGAAATTTAAATACCTCCGATAGTCGATAGTAGAGAATAGTCCTGGGTTCATTTCCAATCAGGGAATGAAAAATATCCAAGTTATTAAATTATTATATTTTTCAGGAAAGAAGACCAAAAATGCCGTCATGGGACAAGGATGACACGAAATCCCGTTTCTCCCAATATTCAATGTCATCGAGTGTCATCAGACGTAACGAGGGATTGTCGTTACTTGATAATAGATTTGAAAAGGTATTATTGTTGTTTTAAATTATTTGAGGCCGGTCGTGGCGCAGCGGCACGAGGTGTGACTGCAAAACCGACTGGTTGTGGGTTCGATCCCCACTCGAGGGGATGAAATATTTACTTAAATTTATATTTCCATTTCTTCGCTCTGGTGTCGAGGTTAAGCGCGGCGTTGAGTTCTGCCACTCAACACGCAATGCCTCCAGAATTCGGCAGAAAGTGGGGAACGGAGTGTCTTAGCACTAGGTTCCCTCTGCCTACCCTGCTGTGTGCGGGATACAGCGTGAAGCTATTTTTTTTTTTTTTTATTACAATAAGGCGTTCCCAAAAAAAAAAAGAACAGTTTCAAGTGTGGGTTTGAATTGTATTGTATTTTAATGTCAATTTTGTACCCGACTGCGGCAAAGTTTAACCCTTGGCACTCGTAAATATGTTCTATTGTAATTACACTGTACTCGGTTATTATTTTATCTACTTATCTATGTATTCGAAATTTTTTTATGTGAGATTTTTTTTAAATGTGCTAAAATTGAGTATGGATACACTTAGTATAATAAAAATATAGTTTTTTTATTGTCAAGAAATATGTCACAATAATTTATTACCATTATAACATCAGAAATAACAAAATATAACAAAAAAAAACACCGAAATTTACCCAATCTTGTAAGTAATATTCAATACGCAAAAATAGTCTTTGTGAATACGGAAGTGGTTGTGAAACCACTTCAGTATTCGGTTGTCTAAAAATTTGAAAGCACATCCGTCTTTGACCAAAACGAAACATAACCTACTATATGCGGTAAAAAATTGTAGTAAATGTTATCTTTATAGCTTTTTACTAATATCTTTATATAATATATAAAAGGACATGTACCTGACTGACTGAGGTAAGACGCACCCACAGCCGTAACCGCTGTGCGTAGAAACGTGAAATTTGGACAGATGCTTATTTTCATAATCTGGACATCCATTAAGAAGGGATTGAAAAATTTTAACCCTAAAGGGATGAAATAGGGGTTGAAAGTTTGTATGGATTTCTTCTTAAATCGGCACCAATTTTTATAAAATTTGAAATTCAGACTCTTAAAAATATTTCATTGAACACGTGTTTCATGGATTTTTAGAATTCACCCTCTAAGGTTTCAAATAAGGGGTTGAAAATTTATATAAAAATCTTTAAATCGTATCGATTTTTATAAAAATGTAAATTCAGACTGTTAAAAATATTTTATTGAACACGTAGTTTTTTTAGAATTCACCCTTAAGGGTGAATTAATAGAATAATAAGCGGGCAAAGCTGCGCGCGCCCACTAGTTTACAGTAAAAGGATCGTCGATCGATGGGCTCTCATTAAACATTTTTAACAAATATTTGTATTTTGGCAAAGCATGTGTTTTTATAGCTTAATCCTGCGGTTGCGTTCTTTTCTACTTTGACTAGTTGAAATTGGCATTATTTATTGTTATTTTTTGGGTCTTATTTTATTATATTGAATACAATATAACAACATATACAGTGAACGTCAAATCGCAGCAAGGCACGGAATTTCTTGTAAACAACAAACACAGACACAAAAAGATCAGACAGGCTTAATACCACAACTAATCAAGAGGATAAATTCATCAAACAGAACGGTTCTGTCAAACGGAATCAACGCTTAACAGCACCATAAATTAAATAAATAATAATAATGCCAATAAATTTAAATCTTTTATCAATTTACTACATTATTCTTATAACTCATATAATTTTCTTTCTCTTAACAACAGATGTTCGCAGAATATGATGATACAGAACTAGGCGCCTTAGACTTAGATGAGATAGAGGGGTTCATGCCGGAGAGCCACGACATGCTACTGAGAGCAGCCGAGGAATTCGAGGAGTCCAAGAGAAGGTACCAACTGGAAAAGGAGAATGAGGTCGCCAGGTGAGTGACAGAAATTGCAGTGGAGAATTCAATTATCCCGACTACTACTAAATTTGGTTTTATGGACATGTAGGAGTGTGATTACCCACATATTACGAAATGATGACATGATCATATAGTCGACAAGTCGTGGTCGCCCAAAATGAAGTTTTCAGAGTGAACTAAGAGAAAAGATTAGAAAACCTAGCTTCAGAGTGGCCACAACTTGTCTACCGTACCCATTATATATAATGCCGTGTTTAAATCGACATTCGAAGAGCACAAGCTTCTAAGCTGTTTTTGCACACCCGACAAGAGACCTCATAATGACTAATCAAAATAAAAAATCAAAATTTAAATATTCTTTATTCAACTAGGCTAGGCCATTAGAAGTATTTTTAAATTAAGTTACATATAAATGTCAGTATAGTCAGTCCTCGGTCAGTCAGTCGGGCGGAGCTGCGTGGTCGCTAATCGTATAGGTGCTTAATTAAATGTGATACCTGTTCCAATACCAATTAGATCATATTAGAGTACCTTATATTAATAACTTATACAGTAGAAACTTGACTTGACCGGCCTGCAGTTATACGGATTCACCACTATCCGGGCTACTAACCATAATGTGAAATATGGATAACCATAGTGTTGGAAAATGTACCTTTTAATAATTTCTTAATAAACATCGATTTTCTTTCATATACATTTATTGTTTTAGTTAACATAATAAAATTATGTACTACATTTGGATAAAAACCCGATTTTTTCCGGATATCCGGATTTTTTATTACACTTATGTCTATGTTATTAGAGAGCAATTAGTCTATAAACTACAACCACACCGCACAAAGTCCAAGTAGCCTCAGGATCAGACTCCCTATTGATTCTGTGAATCCTGAATCACTTCTTGGATTGTTACAAAACAGAAACAGTAATGTTAAAATAAAATTAACAAAAAAATATTACCGATGTGTGGAAGAGGTTAAACCCTTAATATCAAATTAACATTTCAAAAAAAGAATTTAATATGAAAATATATATTTAAAAAAAAGCATATGTAAAGCAGTGGATGATACTGTATATGTTGACTCTGTATATGTTGTCGGACAAACAGAATATTATAATATAATGTAATGTGATTGTAATATAATGTGAAGCAACTGTAATAATACCTCTTCGATTTTTATGATTCTATTTTTTTTTAGAATCTCTGAATAAAAAAATAGTCATAAAAATTCGGTTCACCCGATTAGTTCTGAGGTAACAAACATAAAAAAATACAGTTGAATTGATGACCTCCTCCTATTATAGAAGTCGGTTAAGAAAATTATATAATATATACATATTTTTTTACAAAAAATCAATACAATTCCAGAATACAACGTTTACAAGAAATAGAAGAGGAATCAGAAGATGATATAGTCGAAATGAAAGTAGAAGAAAAAGAGAAATGGGACTGTGAAACTATACTGTCGACTTACTCCAACTTGTATAATCACCCTAAAGTTATTGAGGAACCTAAGGTACGTGTTTACAATTGCTTTTGTTTTGTAAAAATGTTATGATCAAAAAAAAATATTACTCAAATTAACTATTTATTTGATAATATTTATGATAATATAACATAACAGGGTATTAAAACATATTTGATTTTTTTTCTACTATATCTATATTTATACTATTACTGGTCGGTCTGTATATAGAAGAAATAACAGAAAAATTATTACTGGAATTTATTAGTGTAATAGAAACCCAAAACAATTATTTTTAAAATATTTGTCTGTTTGTCTGTGCATTTGTCATCTCAGAAATGCCTTAACCTTAAAAAAAGAGATTATTATTATGATAAAAAATACCGAGATTTTAAAATTTTGGATTAAGATCGGAATATACGCGAGGAAGCAGTGCGCGTACATACTAGATAAATGTGAAATAGCTGAACATATAACTATTAAATTCGACAATTTTTTCGAGCAAAATTAGATAAAATCCCAATAGACTTAAATTACGATGTATTTAACATAGACTATACCGCTACTATTGTGGCTTCGATTCTCACTCCGGGAAATTAATTATTTTTTATTGATATTTGCATTTCTTCCCTCTGATACTAAAACAAAAAACGTTGAGTTCCGCGGCTCAACTCGGAATGCCTCTAAAAATTCAGCGGGAAGGGAGGAACAATGTTTTAACACTAGGTTCGCTTATATGTGGGATACAGTGTAAAGCGGAATAAAAAAATAACAGTATAGATAACCAAACTAAAATATATTTTTTGTTAAATATCTACCAAAAATATTGGGATAGGAAAAGCGAGCAAAGCCGCGCGGGGGCCGCTTGCTTTACAAAATAACACATGATTTTAAGTATGCTAGAATTTTGTAGAGGCCGGTCGTGGCGCAGCGGCACGAGGTGTGACTGCAAAACCGACTGGTTGTGGGTTCGATCCCCACTCGAGGAGATGAAATATTTACTTAAATTTATATTTCCATTTCTTCGCTCTGGTGTCGAGGTTAAGCGCGGCGTTGAGTTCTGCCACTCAACACGCAATGCCTCCAGAATTCGGCAGAAAGTGGGGAACGGAGTGTCTTAACACTAGGTTCCCTCTGCCTACCCTGCTGTGTGCGGGATACAGCGTGAAGCTAATTTAATTTTTTTTTAATTTTTAGAATTTTGTATCAGTTGAATAATACATTGCAAAATATCAGTACCACACTCAACTTTTTGAGAACAACGCATAATATATTGATACTAATAAAGCCTCAGTTAAATATTATTGCCCTAATATATCATGTGAGCTTATTTTTTTTTGTTATTAGAAACCCAAGAAAATCAAAATCAATACTAAAACAGGCCTTCCAGAAGACACTCTCGGCAAACATAATAAACTTACGCTAAAATCCTTAGCAAAGTTCAATGAAATCAATCAAGATATGGAGGACAGCTCAGATGAAGACGGACAGACGAACGCGGAAACTGTCTTGTCTACATTAAGTGTATTGTCTATAAGGTATTTAGTTAATTACAAATATATTATCAATAATAAGATCTTAAGAGGCCAGTCGTGGCGCAGGGGCACAGTCGTGCGGCTGTGAATGCGACAGGTTATGGGTTTGATTCTCATTGGAGGAAATTAAATATTTTGTATGTTATTTATTCGCTCTGGTTGGCGAGCCATACAGCGGCGTTGAGTTCCGCCACTCAACACGCAATGCCTCAAGAATTCGGCGGAAAACAAGGAGCGAAATGTTTTAACACTAAGCTCCCTCTGCATACGCTGCTACATGCGGGATACAGCGCAAAGCTAAAAATATAATAATATATTTGAATTTTGTTATTTATTTTAATAATTTCTCTTTAAAATAATTAATTATTTAATTATATCAGTTCTAATTTGCTGTTCTAATTAATAGAAAGTAAAAAATATTTATCTTTACAGGCCAAAAGATGAAAGTCAAGAAGAAAAGAAAGAAAGAAAACGTCTCTTAAAAGAATATAGAAAAGAACGTAGAGTGGAGAAGAAGGCGAACAAAGAAGCATTCAAAGAAGAGAAGAAACGACAAGAGAAAATCATGATGAACAACAGAAACAATGTTCAAGGAAACAGAATATTGTAATTTAAATAATAAATATATGAATACATAAACGAATCGTTTTATTATTTGTATTATACATATAATTATTATCTAAATATAATTATTAAAAAATATAATTTACAAAAAAAATAGGTCGTCAGTAATTCGGGCACTATTTATTAAACATTAGAAAAATTTTAATTAAAATCTTTATTTCTAAAATAAAATTCTAATTACATTAAATTTACAATTACCTTAGATTATTATTATTTATTATCAATAAAATACTATACGGGCACAAAGGAGTGACTGTAATGCGACGGTTGTGGATTCGATCCCAACTCGGCGAAGTGAATTATTTATTTACATTTATATTGTCATTTCTTCGCTCTATTGTCGAGGCAAATTGCGGCGTTAAGTTCTGCCACTCAGCACGCAATGCCTTCAGAATTCGGCGCAAAGTGAGGAACGGAGTGTCTTAACACTAGATTCCCTCTGCCTACGCTGCTATGTATGAGATAGAGCATGAAGCTTATTTATTTATTTAAAAAATCGATACTGCTAGTAGTTTTGCTTTAACCATTTCCACGTCTTACTGCTTTCTATTTGTCTTCCGTGCGAACGAGGGGTAACGGTAATAAATGAAGTTTTTTCGATCATTACGCAGAAGAAAAACTTTTAAATATAAAAGAATAGAAAGTGGAGAAGAAGGCGAACAAAGAAGAGAAGATCATGATTAATAAAAGACAATGTTCAAGGAAACAGGATACTATAGTTAAGATAATAAAGGTTTAAGTTATTGAATTTGTTGTATTTTTTTAATTTTATGAATTTTCCCATTTATAGAATGGTTTAGAAACAAAAAATAATAATAATTTATAATTAGGAAACATGAATTATCACGAAGTGATAGAAACCGCGAACGCATATTTTTTAAAAATATTTTTCTTTTTTAACAAATACTTAAATCAAAAACGTTATGAAAAATATATCTAACAAGTAATGCTTATAGGTTTACTTCCCAATCTTAGAGTTACTTAAATATAATATATTTATTCATTTTTCTAATCATAAAATGATGTGGCGTTACAATTGCTAACTTATATTTTCCTAATTAATTCAATACGAATAACAATATCTATAAACAAAAAGTAGATGTATTTAAATTGATATAATTAACTCGTCAATTATTAATCGAAACAAAATACTTATTAAACGGAGTCATTTAAAATAATAAAAAAAATCGTAACCAGTACTCGAATCGTCATCAAAGCACCAGGATACAAAGAAACAATAAATAAATTCAACCAATCTCATATATTGCTTCATAATATACAGTATTAATATGTCTAAATTCTAAGCTTATATCTCTCATAACTAAAAACTAGTACAAATAAAATTTCAATCAATAAGAAATACATGTATTATAATAAAAAATAAACTAAATATTATATCGTAGGCTTAGAGTGTAAACCTGCTAACAGTTTATTAAACAAATTATCAAGAAAGTCAATTTTTAAATAACAATTTCCGAAATTGTAAAAACCTTATATATTGTATATTATAAGGTTTTACAATTTCGGGAATTGATTTGTATTCTCTACTATATGAAATAAAATAAAGGTATTTTTTTTCATAAATAATAAAAAATAAATAAATTAGCTTCACGCTGTATCCCGGCAGAGGGAACCTAGTGTTAAGACGCTCCGTTCCCCACTTTCTGCCGAATTCTGGAGGCATTGCGTGTTGAGTGGCAGAACTCAACGCCGCGCTTAACCTCGACATCAGAGCGAAGAAATGGAAATATAAATTTAAGTAAATATTTCATCTCCTCGAGTAGGGATCAAACCCACAACCAGTCGATTTTGCAGTCACACCTCGTGCCGCTGCGCCACGACCGGCCTCAATTATATATACAATATTTTTTTTCATACACTTTCGAATGTCATAAAAATGTACACAACGAGAAAGCAAAAAACAATTTAACAGTTTTACACTCTTTAAGCCGACGATATTGTAATATATTATAAACTGATCATATACTCAACGTTATTTCACACATAGAAGGGTAACAGAGAAAACAGAGTGTCAAAACAGATAATTTTTAAATGTTATGATATAACATAATTCAAGATATTGAGTATCGAGTGACGGAACTCAACAACGAGTATCTTATCACATATGCAATATCTTCAATTGGGCCGAAACGCAGAGAAAAAAATGTTTTAACACTAGTTTTTTTTTTGTCAACTTTGCTATGCGGGATGAATAAAGATACTTAAAAAACCCCTTTCTAACATGATCCAAAACATAATAGTTCAAATTCATTCATCCATATTTAAAAATCACTATAAATCATTTCAGTATTTCCATACACATACTGTAAAATAAATCTATTAAGGACAACCGGTTCTTCATACTCTCACCCCTCAAGATCTGGACACTCGATCATTCTTGACGTGGAATTACTTAGTTCTTATCAGAGAATATTATTAGTATTTTAAATTGATCTACATTACCTTATTAGGTAGGCAATTTAGGATCTTTGAAATTTAGGAAGAGTAATTATTCCTCCTAAATTCCCAGAACAAAAGTGATTCAAATCTTGCACATTCAATTTGTATTATGATTTTTTAATACCGTACTTGATACTTTTCATATATATAGTAGAATCTCACTAATCCGGGACTATTATAAGACTAGACCCAGAGGATGCCCGATTGTATAGCAAATAAAGCATGTCATAAAAAGATCTTTTTTTTTATGTCCTACTGGTTTTTATAACTGAAATATAGAAATATATAATTATTAACTTATTATATAGTTATTTATAAAATAACCCTTAAGTGTTGTTCTGCAAATTGTAGTCCTTGTTTTAAAATTTTATTAGCAGTGCTTTTAAGTATTCATTGGATGCTGGATTATTGAATGCATGATATGGTCTATCCAAGTTTCGAATTAGTAAAATTGTACTGTATTTGTATATTAAGAAAATATTAAGCATAATTTAGGATAGGACCAGCCCTTCATAACCTAAGCCCTCAGGGTCGGGACATTCCATCCTGTTTTTGATGTGTTGCAATGTGTTATGGAAATGCTTCGTAATTTGTTCTACTTCCTCTGATTGATCTAGGTTGCCGAGCTCTTCGCGGATTTTTTGGATTATCTGTGAAAAATTATAAATAATTGTACAATGCTAAAGAAGATAAATTATAAATTAGGACACAATTTGGAAAATTTAAGAGAAAATTTAGGAATTGCTGACTAAGTCAGTACTTTGTAATAATTATAGTCATGTGGGGTACGCACCGCCTCGATGAGCGGGTGCGTGAGCGCGTGGTTGCCGCGCTCGCGCAGCAGCGCGTAGCGGCCCAGCAGCTCGGCCAGCAGCTGCGCCTGCACGCCGCCGTCCATGCACTGCTGCGCCACGCGCGCCGCCTTGCGCAGGCAGTCCAGCGCGCGCGCCGACGAGTTCAGCGCCCACTGCCGACGGCCGCACAACAAACAATTATTTATTTATAAAAAATACTATACAGGTATATATACATATGTATACGTACCTCCTTTCCGTCTTTATTTCCTTTCCAGAATAGATGGGCGCATAGGGCTACGGCACGACTTTGATCGGGTTTCTTCAACAACTTGCTGGCAGCTAGAGCGCATTGTGTACGCATTGGTTCAGCGTTTTCTGCGCCTGAAAAAAAATTATCAACTTCACGCTGTATTCTGCATATAGGATAGAAGACCTACTGTCAAAACACTTGGTTCCCATTGGTTGGACATTGAATGGAGGAACTCAACGCCGCTCTTATCCTTGTTACCAGAGCGATTCTTCAAACTTTACCAATTATTTTAAAAGTAAATAAAATTTTTACAAAGACTTCAAAAATAGGTAATTTAAAAATTTGTATGGTCACCTTTTACTGTAATGATAGCTTCTAAGCACCGATACATATTTTCCACTGAACTAAATTAAATAAATTTTGCAAAAAATTTTAAAAATTGTGCCTTATTACAACAATGATACCCACCATCCATGAATGATGCCCACATCATTTTATAGTAAATTGTATGTTTGTAATACATACATCTTATTTGTTTTTAAGTCGGTTAACAATATAAAAAAATGCTTACCAAAACAATTGATCTGTTCAAACGTAGCTATAATCAATGTAATGGCTGCCAATTGAGCTTTACTATCAGATATCTCATCTTCATATAAAGAAAATGCTTGCGATAGATACTCATATGCTATTGTTTCGTGATTGGCGAAACCTATTTCACTTATTGCCAGAGCTCCTTGTAGGTATAATCTGTGAAAATAAGAATATATAATATATAAATTTTACTTATATAGACAATTTACGTACAGCACGGCAAGGGAACCTAGTGTTAAGACACTCTGTTTTCCCATTTTTCGAGACGATGTAATAAGATCTTTAGTTTTAGCAATTTCTACATAGATAGAACATAATGCTTAACCAGAATAATCTGGTTAAATAGTATCACCTAAAATTATTTTTTTTAAATACGGACATTCCACTGAATACGATTCAAACACATAACTACTGATAAAAATATGCATCAAAATGTATATATTATACCTACCGAAATTATAACTCCATGTTTGGAGTTTTTAATAATAAAATTTCATACAATACCAATAAATAATGATAATATAAGAAAAGTTTCAACAAAGTTCCACAAGAAATGGAAAATAAAAATTATTTATCTCTCGAACGGGAATCGAATCCATAATCAATATGTTTACGTCCAGACGATTTCCCACCGCGCTACTATGATCTCAATTACATAAATTACTAAACTAGAAGCCTACTAAATTAGAAGCAAAAAGAATACCTCAAAGGCAATTCAGCAAGTTCACCTTTCACCAACAAGCTGATAGTCTGATGGCAGAATGTGAAGATCTTTTGACATTTCTTCTCCCACATTTCATCCTGAAATAATAAACAAAATGAGAAGCTAGTTATGGTGGCCCAAGGCAAGAGAATGGTAGAAGTATTTGTGGTCGCCCTGAATTTATGTTACGAAAAAGCACTGTACACGGTACACTAAACGTATACATCGAGTGTCTTTGTATAAACATGGGTTTCTATGATTGCAAAATTTATTGTGATACGACAGTTAGTGCCCAAGTATCTCGTGTGATTAAAAAAGTTTTCAAACAAGTTTGACATTTTCAATATAATAATATTGCCCAATAAACGCTTTACATTATCGTCAGTTTGCATTTAAACTGTTTAAATGCAATTTCTTTACACCGTACCGTACACTAAACACACAAATAGACACTCACTCAGACACAAAACCGTACAAGTGTAAAGAGTACGTACATTAATATCTAGCATTTATGTTGAAACTTTTGTCGTAGAGTTTCTGATTCTTTGCGTATTGCACTCGGAAAGAAAATAATCAAAAATAAGAAAAATCGTAAAAATCAAATCTGGCCAAACATCTACAGCTAACTCATCAGGGCGGCCAAAACTCGTTGACCGTACTGCTTGGATTACAATTATTATTTATTTTTGTTCTTTCTAATTTCAATTGAGTTACGGAAGCGTTTCTGTTCAGGACGTTCATTCGAGGCCGTCGTGGCGCAGTCGCACAAGCAATTCCGCCACTTGGATAAGTGACAATCTCGTAAATTGTGCGGAAAAAGGGAAACGGAGTGTCTTGGGAACCTAGCGTGTTCCCTCGGCCTCTGCTACTATATATACCTAAAGGACACAAGTTCAAATCTAGCTAAACTCGAAATTTCTATATAACATTTTAATTTATCGTACGTACCTGATCTTTTAAATCCTTATAAGTAAAAGCCAATCTATACGCGTGGAATATTATAGGTGGGAACGTATGTTGTATTCTCTTAGCGCCTCCCCCTTGTAGGGCTTTGCGGGCTGCTGACAGTATCAAATATTGTTGGTCTGCTGAGTCCGATTTGAAATGGTGGATTAATCTAGAATTTTTTTTTTGAAAAATAAAAAAAAATTGTTAAATGGGTTGATACTCCTCGCACACAGCATGGTAGGCAGAGGAAACCTAGTGTTAAGACACTCCGTTTCCCATTTTCCACCGAATTCTGGAGGCATTGCGTGTTGAGTGGCGGAACTCAACGTCACGCTTTGCCTCGACACCACAGCGAAGAAATCAAAATATTAACAAACAATCATTCATTTCCTCGAGTGGGGGTCGAACCCACAACCAGTCGCATTTACAGTCACACACATGTGTCCCTGCGCCACGACTGGACGCGTCATATACATATCTTATCATTAATTAGAAAAAAAAACTGCCCAATTTTCAGTACGGTCGAATAGCTGTGGCGCCCTGAACTTAGCTGTAGACGACAACACAGATCTTATTTTTAGGATTTTTATTACTTTTGACTATTTTCGTCCCGAGTGCACAACGCGCAAAAGTTCAAAAAGCCTAATTTCAGGGCGACCACGACTTGTCAACTGTACTGAATACGGCAAAACTAAAAAAATAACCGTAACTACAAATCCCAATTGGAAAGAAAAAAATAAATACTAGGCACAGGTTCAAACCCCGCTGCAAAACTATGAAAATATTATCCCAGGAGGTACCGGTTACAACTGGAAAAAAATATATATTGGATAGTCCAATCATCAAGAAAGGGTATAAAACATCACTTCAAACGTTGCGATATTGCCCGCTGTACCTGCGGTCAGGGTTACTTAGTTGCTTTAAATAGACAAGACAGGCAAAACCGCGGGTTAAAGCTAGTTAAACATATAAATTGTAATTAATACCTAGCGAGTAATCCTTGTTCTTCCATCATATCATCATCAGTATAATCGTTTGCTTCAGATTCACTGTTGTCTTGCTCAGATTGATCGCGCACTAATACGTCTAACATTGATAACACAGCCTCCACCTGAGATTAGACAAAAAATACTTTACTAATATATAATATTTTTCCATAGAAAATCGGAATATTTTTGAGATGTATAGTCACATATTCTATTTATCAAAGGCAACATACTTTTTTGTCAGTATAGGTAGAGGGAACCTATAAGAAAAGATTAGTCTTTTATACAACAAACAACTAACTAACATCATCAGGCGTGGACACGGTGGTGTCACTCTCCAGCACGTCGGTCACTAGGTGCACCGCTATCATCATCCTGCCAGGCTGGTTGAGGTGCTTGATCAACGGACCATAGTTCTGGAGCTTTATTAGTGTCAGTATGTTTTTGTAATGGTCCGCTGGTAGCTTGAGGATTTTCATGAGTTCCTTGAATACTGGTGTGTTGTGTTCTAGATAGGATTTGCCACTGTAAAAAAGAGAAATGTTTTTGTTTTAAATACTGCTTACTTAATATGTCATTAATAAACAATATTACATTGATTGAATATTAAAATTCAATCTTCATGACACTTGGCATCATTTTCAAATTGGCTTTTGGCAGTATTATTTTGTGGTGAAATCTTTAAAGCGACGCTAAACGAGCGTTGAGTTCCGCCACTCGACACGCCATGCCTCGAGAATTCGGCGGAAAGTGGACAACGAAAATGTGTTAACACTATATTCCCAGATTACCTCCGCCTACTCTACTATATGTGCGGGATACAGCGTGAAGCTAAACAAATATGTGTATTAATTACCCAATAAAACATATGAAATCATTATCTTTGCCATGATTAACTATCAACTACACTCAAACACATAATTACGATTAAAGCAACATCCAATATCCATTACAATCGTACCAAGTTAACGTCAATAAAATTTTAACTCACGTTTCTGAGTTCATATTTAATAGATAATCAAAACTAACCTACTCTGGTGTATATCATTGCATATCCTATCAGTGTGGGACAGTACTCTGTCCACATAGGACAGTTTATCTGGATGGCACCGCTGAGCCAACTTGAGCAGAGCCAGCTGCAAGGCCAGCATGTCCTCTGGTGACATGTCTGTACGACTCTAAAAGAAAAAAAATGTTCTTTTATTAGTGTCGAGAAATATTATTATTAGTAGCTGATTGCTGTCAGTACATGCGAGATATATGAAAAAAATATTGTGGGTATTTATCAATGTAAAAAAAAGCCAAAACAATGATTCATAAAATTTTTGTCTGTATATCTGTTTGTTGTTTGCAATTTTCACTAATGTATTTTTGAAAACTTCTCTTAACATTTAGCCTTCGTTTTATATCAATTGGTTCGTAAATGAAAATGTGATATCAATTATTTTCTTTAACATTGAACATTTTTATTAAATTGGATGAAACTTTAGTTTTCAATATATCGATATTGTTTTAAAAGTGATGTAATGTTATTAGAACACGAAACTTATTTAAATAAGTAAATAAATAATTATATAGTTCAAGCAGGCGAAGCCGCGAGCGCATCGCTGGTTTCAAATATAAACATTACAAAAAAATGAATTAAAACCCACAACTATTGTATATAATCAATTTTTTATATAAAATATTAAAAGTACCTGAGTAATAGCTGCCACTTGATCTGAAAAAACTTCAAACAATTGTACTTCTTGTTCTTTACCATCTTCTAGAACCACACTTAAGTTCACATTGCCTTCGTTCCTCTGGAAAAAAACCAAAAAATAATTTATAAAAGAATATTATTATTTTAATCAACAATATGTACAGATAATATAAGATTGAATATACACCAGAGGGAGAAGAAAAGGTTAAAATGTATAATTGCTTGTTATTTTTTTTACCCGACGCAAAAAGAGGGGCGTTATAAGTTTGATGTGTTTATGTACGTTTGGATCTCTATGTCTGTCCGTAGCATCGTAAAGGTCCTGGACCATCATGGTACAACAATTATATGACAGAAGTAACAACAATTATATGACAAAAGTAATGTAAAATGTTACAAAAGTAACAAAACCTATCCCTAAACCTAACAAGACTTTCTCCATCTACCGTGTGTTTCATGCCGCGTTTAATTGAGCGTCCGGATTCTATTCACTATTTTCGACATGAAGCAAATGAATGGATATGAAGCAAAGAGCGGCGTTGAGTGCCGCCATTCATGACGTAATGGAATTTGGCAAAAAGAAGAAATAAAAAAAAAATCTTACCTGACTAAAAGCTGCCAACCTTTCTATTAAGGCAATTATAATATTCTTTATATTAACACCGGGCTGTAACTCTGCACATGACTTCAAAAATGGCTGGAGATTCGCCAAGTGGAACTCATCGGGGAAGACCTGAAGAACGTACATTTTTGTTTTTAAGGAACAAAGTTTCAATCTTTCACTAAATTTGTGTATACATATCAACAAACTTGATTGCACTCATGAACTTTCAGTAACGGGGCTAAAAGACAGACATAATTTGGCATTAGATTGTTTTTTTAATCGATATAATTTTATATAATATTTGAAAAGCAAACAGAGAACAAATTTTATTTTAAATTATTAATTTATTTTTTATTATGCAGCCTAATAATTATTGAAAAACCAATTAATGCAAATTTGATTTGAATATATCTACAAATTTGACACCAGTGCTCAAATATTCCTATCTTTCTATTCTATACTTTCTTAGAATAAAACCTCCACTTACCTGTCTAATATAGGCCATGAGATACACCTGGGCTATTACATTTCTACACCTGTAGACCACTTATCCAGATGTAGTAGACGAAACGTCGTAGACGTAGTAGACTACTTGTTCCAGTACCCTCCTGTAGTCCTGTCACCCTAGATACTCTAACTGCGTCTAATTTACCTCAACCGAGAACTTACCTGAATAATACATTCCATGAGATACTCCTGGGCTATAGCGTCTCTACAGCTGACCACTTGTTCCAGTATCCCGGGAAGCACCAGTCTCCTGTAGTCCTGTTCTCCTACGGACTCTAATTGGGACAGACGGACTAAATTCGTCCCGACCAAGATACGTAGTTCTGAACGTTCGCGTTCTCTCCTTTCTTTGTCCCTGGAAGAAAAAAGGGCAATTATTATTTTTAATTTCTTTTTCATCTTCACGCTATATCCCGAGTGTTGCTCAGTTCCACACTTTCCCTATTGAGTGGTGGAATTTAAGGAGCTGCGCTTCGTCCTAATATCGGAACGAGAACCCTCAACCGTCGCGTTGTAAATTACTGATTGTAATCAGTAATTTACGGTGTGCCGCTGAGCCGCAACAGACCGCAAAAAAAATAACTGCACGAACATAATATGATGGACTTGTAATTGAAAAAAATAATTATATTAAGAAAAAGAGAGAAGAAATATCATCTGGACAAAAACTATTTTAGGGTGGGAAATGTGTGTATTTTATTCCGGTTTGTGTTTATTAGGATAAGTAGAGAAAAAAAGTAGTGTTAGGACATTTTATTCTCTTCTTTTCTGCTAGAATTTCAGGTATATATCGTTAATGTTTTGTGTTAACAGAACATAGAAATGAAAATAACTTTAAATATAAGCATCATCCCAATTTTCCAATAATTTCATATAGATATTGATGGATGGCGGCACTCTACGCCGCATTTCTCATGCTAATGTTTAAACAGACTATAGAAACAAAAATATTCTTTATTCATAAATAAAGTATAAATTGAACACACACTTCACAACTGTACCATGATGACATTTTGAAAATGTATTATATAGCTGCTTACCTAGAATGCCCTTGGTGTTGCATTCTAACCCATAGTTTGTTCATTTCAGCAAAATTCATAAGAACAAAATCAATTGCGTCGCGAACCTGTAATATAAAAAAAATCCAATTAAATCAGCCTAACACTGTGTTCCGCACTCAGCAGGGTAGGCAGACGGAACCTAATGGTAAGACACTCCGTGTCCCACTTTCCACCGAATTCTGGAGGCATTTACGTGTTGAGTGGCGAAACTCAACGCCGCGATTTGCCTCGGCACCAGAGCGAAGAAATAAAATTTAAATAAATATTTCACTTCCACGAGTGGGGATCGAATCCACAATCAGTCGCGTTTACAGCCAGACTTTGTGCCTCTATAATATAATATAAATGTTAAATCCATGTAGCCAGAACTGTTCTACAATAGTCATCTAGTGCATATGTACTACTAGATGACTATTGTAGAACAGTTCCAAAAATTTGTTCAAACTGGAAGAAAACATCAATAATACACATACAAATATACTATTAACTCAATATGCAATGCATATTATACATATACAGTAAATGTTACAATAAAATTAAAGATTCTAACATTATTTTAAACTATTTAATAAATGATAACTTAACTAAGCCAATAATAAATATTACACAACTTACAGTGCCTTCATTTTCATTCTGTGCTTCAATTGTATCTGGTAGCACATTCCTTGTACATTGCAACAAATAGTTTCTCAAGAAAAGGCCTCTTAAAGGATGTTGTACTCCACGACACATTTCAACTAAATCCTGTATAAAAAAAAAATTAAATCAGCTTCACGCTGTATCTCGCACACAGCAGGGTAGGCAGAGGGAACCTAGTGTTAAGACACTCCGTTCCCCACTTTCTGCCGAATTCTGGAGGCATTGCGTGTTGAGTGGCAGAACTCAACGCCGCGCTTAACCTCGACACCAGAGCGAAGAAATGGAAATATAAATTTAAGTAAATATTTCATCTCCTCGAGTGGGGATCGAACCCACAACCAGTCGGTTTTACAGTCACACCTCGTACTCAATAGGTAATATATAAATACTGTATAATTAAAAAAATATTGATAACAATAAATAAAATTATAAAAATATTTATTATTATATTGCATTGATAGTGTCTGACTGACTGTACACAAGATGGTTGTGAGTTCAATGACAATTCAAGAGAGTGGCTTAATTAAACATTCAAGTATTATCTAAAAAGGTACACATTCAAGTATTATCTAAAAAGGTACAAAATGTAATGTTAAGACCTCACCTCAAATTCTTTTTCTCTAAAAATATTAAGAAAATGAAAAAAAATGTGTTAACAGTTTTTTCTGTCCATCCATGTTTATGGAATAAGCAATAGAGAAGATTTTTGAAAATAAAAATCACAAACTAAAATATTATTAATAGCTAAAAAATATTGTTTATAAAAATGCTGAATGACTATCAACAGTAAAAAATATATATAAAATAATACAAATATCATTCATCAATACATCATAATTACTTAAATGTTACAATTATTAAGATAAAAAATAAACATTTGACATTAACCTTGAGTTAAATTTAAAGTACAAGTGAAGTAAATGCACAATCTATTACTTCTTGTGAAAGAATATTTTCATTTCCTTAGTTTATCTAGCTTGACAGTGTGTTTCACACCAAACAAACATTTTTACAAAATAATCAGAATGTAAAAGGATAGTGACACTAGTATTTGTCTACCCGGCAACGTCTTAAAGTATTTTTTTAGAAAAGTCTTGGAAGTTGACCAAGTGCTCTGAACTAAGGCATGTTTTTATCAAGTTATGTTGACATTCTTTTAACAATTGTAACAAATTATTTTCTAAGAACATCTTATTTGATAGGACAATTTAAAAATTGTGTGTAAATACATTTTAAAAACACAAAAAAATCTTTAAATGCAAAAAAAAAATAACCCACCTTCAATAAATCCCTACGCAAATTAGAATTAGTCTTTATATAAACCAAGCCCACTGTTATCAACAGGTACAGCCTTGGTACAATGTTGCCAGCATATTGTACCAGTTCATACAGATCTGCCACTTTACGTCCCTTTTGGAATTCCTCTAGGAGATAGAGCTCTAGGTGACGGAGCTCATCTGTTATTGCCATATCTGGTTTGGTTTATTAAGGAAAATTATAATAAAGGTAAATGAGATGTTGAATAATAATGGTAATAAGATGAGTACAAATCAATAAAGGAAGAAAAAATATCATATTATACTTTTTTCTTTCATTTAAATTATTTTTATAATTTGTTTAAGCATTAACCATTGATAATATAATTAATTAATTTTTTTTAATCTTATATAAAAAAAATAAAAAAATTAAAAATAAAATTAAATTAGCTTCATGCTGTATCCCGCACACAGCAGGGTAGGCAGAGGGAACCTAGTGTTAAGACACTCCGTTCCCCACTTTCTGCCGAATTCTGGAGGTATTGCGTGTTGAGTGGGGGTTGAGCCCACAACCAGTCGATTTTACAATCACACTCTGTGCCCCTGCGCCACGACTGGCCTCATATATACAAAAAATTTAAAAAGCTATAGTATTTTTCTTATCATTCCACATTTCTTACATTATAGAAGCTGTTTTAGAACTAATGAAATATATACATATATTTAACTATTTCTGCAACACATGCGGTTAAAGTATATTAATACAATAGTGTTCTTAATTATTGTTATTTTGTTATTTAAGGCTAACAAAGAATTAAACCATAATGTTGTATAGCCTATAGCACTCCTGAGTACTGTAGCTAGCATACAAAACTTAAAAAAAGTAAATTCAACCAGTAATTCCAAAGCTCTTAGCGTTTAAGCAAACAAACAAACTCTTCTGCTTTATTAAATTAGTATACACAGTATACATGAACATTTACATTAAAATTAAAAAGCTAGACTTTGTTTAATTGAATGCACTAATCTCAGGACCTAATAGTTCAAATTGAATTTTGTTTTTTTTGTTGGATAAACAATTTATTGCTGAAGTGTACAGACAAGAGTTACATCCTGCTTTTAAAATGTGTCATGTTTCATACTTTTGATTTATTTCTGTTTGACCATTTTATATAATTATAGTTACTCTAATAACATTTTTTTACTACTAATCAAGTACTTTAAGGTTTTACTGGGTAACTTTAAATGTATTTTCCATTTAACTAGAAAAGCCAGAAAATAAACAAACATTTAATTTATAATTTATATGGTAAAGGATACACAGCTCATAGTAACTCTTTGGTGATAGAAGAGAAGTTCTTAGTTCTCCAAGCATAGTTGAAGCGTGCTTTAAGGCATCCATTAGTTTTGATTTGTCCAGGCATCTTTTCATTTGAAATGCCTAAAATATTAATGTTATTAAAATATTATTACAATTAAGTTCAATTAAATTATTTCAAAAAATAATTTCGTTTTTAGCAATAAAATAATATACCAATAAGAATGATTGAGTAAATTAAATTTGCATAATTGTCATAATTTCCAATATATACCTGAACTTTGACAACATTTAACGCTTCATCAAGAAGCTTCTCCTGTTCTTCGACAGGGGATGCCTGGTTCGTCATTTGTGCCTACAAAAATTCAATAGTTACATAAAAAAATATGAAAAGAATAAGTTCATATAAGTTGAAATTAAAATTTCGCCCACTAACATTCGACCAAATATACAAAAACGGATGATCTAAACGCTCCATGTGTGCACTTAAATACGTACCGGCGACGAGTGTGCTGCTGCTGTGTAAATAGCAGGTACCGTAAGAAATCGCTGATAAAGATATTTTTAACTAAAATGTCCTAATGAGGGGAGGTGCGAGTTGTTGATCTTAATTCTGGAATTTTTTTTTTGTTTGACTTGACATTGACATTTGTTTAGAGTTACTACATATAAGTTTATTATTTTTACATGTTTGCCAATAAACTTTTGAGGGGTAGAGTGACAAAATCTAATAAATCATTTCGTATCTCATATTCAGTAAAATAGAATTCACCATAATGTCTGGTTCATCTAATAGAATTAGGTTGAAAAGTCTAAAAATATTATAAAATTTAGCTCGCCAGTGAGACATCAACACCAACTCATAACCACAGCATTTAATTAAAATATTCACAACTGCGCTTTGATGAAATTATATAGAGCAATATTTATATATACTTTATATAAAAAATATTATAAGAATCAAAATAGTACTCGATATTTGTCATAATAATCAATCTATACTTAGCTTTCACCCTTACAAATTATAACTGATATTTTTTTATTGTAACATATTCCTATATAGGATAAATTAACACAGTTTCAAAAGATATAATAGTAAATAAAAATTGTTCAGTATCTTCCAGTACCACACGTACTAAAAAATACAGTACGCAATAGTTACCTATAATTAATTTAAAAAATATAAGCTTATATTTTCCAAAAATCAATAATATGAAATATTTCTTAAATGGCAGCATTATTGACATACGATGTCACATCACTTATTACTTATCAGTGTTTTTGACAGTTGTAATTTTATCAATATTCCCTGATGTAAATATTGGCTGAACTATGGATAATAAACCCAGTTTAAGCCAATACTTTGGCGGAAATGAAGTGCCGCCTGCGTCCCAATTTTTCGATGAAATAGGAACATCGCCATCTGAAATGATTCAAAGTGTATACTTAGGAGATACGACTGACTGTAATAAAAATTAAACTACATTTCAGTTATAGTTAATAATATTGTAATCATTAAAAAAAAATATATATATATATATATATATATATATATATATATATATATATATATATATATATATATATATATATATATATAACAACTTAACTCTTACAGCACACCCTTCAACTACAGAGGCAAATATATTCCCACAAGATATGACAACTTCGTTTACTCAGCATATGTCACAAGAAATGAATTTTACGAATGTGTTGCCTACTGTTAGTGGCTCCACAGCGATACCTGCAGCCAATCTTCCAGATCCTTCCACATTTTTTGATACTATAGGCCCTGAACCACAAATAGGACCAAGTAAAAGTAGCATTATGTCTACATCTGTTATAACTGATGCTATGGATGGGTTAAGTATTAAGGTAAATTGCAGATTTTGTTTATATTTTAATGATTAAAGTAAGCATATTTCTTTGCTTTTTTAACAATTTTACTTTAATTCTTAGAATCAACCCATTGATAAAGAAGCTGATAGAAGAAGAGATGCATGGATACCAAATGAAGATGCTAAAAAAACACTGTTAAAGGTAGATTCCTGTCTACTATTTCATAATACTGAACTGTAAAATTTTAATAGTAAAATTTTAAAATAATGACAAAGTTACTTAGTTTCAAGGAAAGGTTTTATAATTTGTCTAATTTCGAAAGTTAATGATATCTCTAATGTCTTTATTACAATTTTAGGCACAATCATCACCTAAAGGATCATTTTTCCCAGAAAGAGAAGTTTTAACTATGCCAGGATTAGTTTTAGAGGAAGAACTAGTAAGTATAAATAAAAGAATAATGAATGAAATATTAAAAACTCAAGTGTATAATACATTCCCCACTTTCTGCCGAATTCTGGAGGCATGGCGTGTGGCAGAACTCAACAACACGCTTGTCCTCGACACCAGTGCGAAGAAATGGAAATATAAATTTAAGTAAATATTTCATCTCCTCAAGTGGGCATCTAACCCACAACCACTCGGTTTTACAGCCACACTTTATGCCCCTTGGCCTTGTTTTTTGTTTGTATATTTTTCTTTATTTAATTACATCCACAGGCAGATGCATTACAAGAAGTAGCTGTTAAATATCTAGGTGTAAGCTCAGCGGGCAGTAGAGGAGTGGTAAGAGCTGAACATGTGAGTCGAGATGAGGCAGGTCTGAGGGAACTATTGAGAACTGGTTATTTGAGGGCTGCGATCAATTTGACTGCTACTTTGATTAGTGCTGCTGGTCAGGGTGAGCAGTAGAACTTACTTAGTATTTGGTTTTTAAAATTACAGTACTAATTAGCACTAACAGCTAGTATGGTGTTCAGTTCCATCACTCATAGGGCAATGTGTGGAATCCAAGTAAAAGCGGAGAATGGGATGTCTATCTGCTATGTAGAAGGAGTGTTAGGTTGCTTTTTTTTTGTAAAGAAAAAGTCTAACTAGAGGAAATTACAATAAATAAAAAGATTTCTTTTACCATGATTTTTTTAGACAAAAAAAAAACAGTACTTTTTATATACAAAAATAATATTCTTACCATTTTATGTAATTCACCATTTCTGACATTGTAAAAGAAAATATAATTATATAAAATTAGATACCACTGTTTAAAAAAAAATATAGTTATTATAAATTCAACTGAAAGTGGAGAGCAGAATAAGAATATCTAAATACTAAGGTCCTCTCTGCCTATTTTCTTGTTCTATAATCTATATTGAAAACAAAAATAGCTTATTGCGGAATTAAAAACATGCCTCACAAGCTGCCAAGCTTTTCATATTTCTGTTTTACATAGGCTACAATTTGTCGACTAATTGCAGCCCTTACAAGATAAATATTTCGAAAATTTTCAGTGTAACCATTATACTTTAAATTTCCTATATTTTTTTTCTTTATACAATAATAATTAACGAAACGATAGCGTGATTCAGAATATGCGTAGTGACATCTATTTTTGTTAATTTAAATTACATTTATTAAATATTTAGGATAGCAATATTGTGGGTAGATAAGAAATGTAAGTAATTGACATTTGTTTTTAATGTGATCATTGATTTTGTTTTATTATGACTAAATAATTTAAAATTATAATAATATATTTCTGTCCATTTTGTAAAGTTTTTTACTATTTTTTTTATCAATAAATAAAAATAAATGATTTTCCCCCGAGTCCCCCGAGTAGGAATCGGAACAACGACTAAAAATCATCACGCTTATAGTAAGGAGCTGTGCCACTACGATCTTACATTTATTTATATTTTTTGGTTCCAGGTGCCGGCAGAATGCACAGGCCGACAAAACATACGCCGAGATCACTACAGCTTTGGTTGACACGTTTCTCTGTAATGTGTCGAATTAAGTTATACGAACCTCTCCTAAAGGAGGCGGAGGCTTTCGGCGATTTTAGTAAACCTGATATGTTTTATCAGGTAAATGTTTAATTATGTTTTTATTTTATATTTAATAGTTTTTTTAATACACTAAGTATAAGAAAAATATTTAAGAATATCATGTTTTGCATTTTCGTGGTGTAAGTGGATGTACTACTATGTCAAAGATTTCATGCAACTTATAAAGGGTTAATTTATTTAGCTACATTATAAAAATATCTATAGTAGGTACTTATAAGTATAGTAATTTATCAGATAATTTATTTTTTTTTACATAATATTGCACTTGTAAATATATATTTTTTAAACTATTTTTACTATGTTCCAAAAAATATGAAAAAAAACACCTTTTATTGCAATATTTAATTTTTTTCAGTTTTATCCCGATTCGTATGAGAATCGAACTGGTACTCTTGTGCCTTTCTCCCTAAGACTGCTAATAGCTGAACTTCCAATGCACGTGGGGAAACCGGAGGACGCAATGGACAGATTGTACGCTATGTTAGATGTTATACAACAGGTCAGTTTTAAAATTTTTGTTAATGGCGACCCCAACGCGGCTTTGTCCGCTTAAGCTTATTGTTATATTATAGCCAAATCATTCATAACAATGTGTAAAATAATAGAAGATAAAGAAAAAAAATATTGGGGACCTTTATTAATGTAATAGAATCCAAAATAATGACTTTTTTTATTTTTCTTTGTCTGTTTGTCTGTACGTTTGTTCACTCTAATCTCAGAATCGGCTTAACCGATTTAAATGCGGTTTTCACTATTGGATATTGGCAAGATTATTTATTATTATCTGTTCATAAATAAAAAAGTTATATCAATTTAAAATAATTACTTCGACAAAACTGTTTACCTATATCTATAAATTTAAACATATAAATAAATTTAATGGGTGTGCCTGTGATATCGACATTATTGTGTTTTTTCAAGTGTATATAGTTATTTACACGATTACAATCACAAATAAACTATTATAACATTTTGTGTCTGTCTTTCTGTATATCGAAAAAAATGCTACTTCCTAAAAGAGTTATTTTATACAACTGTTTTATTTACTTATTTTTGTTGTTGTTTGATATTGTTTGTATATTATTATTGGTATAGTCGGACAGAACCGTTATTGCATATGGGAAGCACGCGCGATAGAATTGCGCAGAACGCATATTTTGATATCTGCACATAGACGCCCTCTCACGCCGCACCGATTCCCGATTAGCAATAAAATGAAAATAAAATCAATCAAACGAGGTCTCAATAAATTAATTAAGTTAAGTTTTTTTAGTTTTTAAATTACTTTACACACACACATATATATATATATATATATATATATATATATATATATATATATATATATATATATATATNTATATATATATAGCTGTGTGTGAGCGATTGTACTTATAAAGATGTGTGGGTACGAATTTTCTGTTAGGACGTAGTGGTCACACTGACGCAATGTACCACGATATGGCAAAGGGATACCAGACTTTAATTTTTTATGCCTCAAAATAGATTTTTATAATTTACCCATTTTTTTTAAATATGATCCTTAAGAAGTTTAAATATTGCCAGATATTTCTTTGTCCATATTGTATAGTACTGTGTATTACGCATACTGAAAATTTATGTTGCATATAGGTGTATATAGTATATATATAAATATCATGTTTCATTAGTTACATAAGCAGAAGTTTAGTTTAGTTTGAAATGACTCCTGTTCATTACTTTAAAAAAAATACTTTTCGGGCTAGTCTCGATTTTATTCTCGACAAAGATGAATGGAACTGCTGATTTCTTTTTTCAATATTTAGATATCCGCATAAAATTTTGTATATTTTACTATTTTTACTATTTTGTATAATTTACTAGAACATAAAGATGATTAAATATTTTAATTATTATTTAATTATGATTTGCTAAGCGTGGGGTAAAACAACATAACAGGGTAACACTGATCGAACGTTTTCTGCGCATAGGTATACTGCGCAATTTTACGCGAGTACCTCCGATTATCAATAAGAGTTTAGACGGACTATATGATGATAGAAAAAAAAATGAGATTGTATGATTATAAAATAAACCGATATGTCAAGATTATTTATGATTTTCCATTATAAGTTGACACCTTCTTACGCAGCCACGTAGTGCTTGCAATTTCTCAATGATAAATAGAGATTTATACCCCGAATTTTTGCAGAATCGGAATTTATGTAGGAAAAACTACGTTTGCAGTGTGGGCGCAGTTACGGTTTACCTAGACAGATGTGAAATAACTAAACACTTTAAAAGAATACGACAATTTTTGCAAGCAAATTCAAATCAATCCTCAAAATACTTCATTTATGATTTATTCAATGTATAACAATATAGATAATCAAACCTAAATAATTAATACATTTTTAGGGTTCTGTGAACCTTTATAGAATTGTCAGTCTGTCCGTTCGTCAAGATCATTTTACTAGAGATCGCGCTGAGGCTCCTTGAGGCACAGAAATTAAACTTCCAATACCATGCAGTCAAAATATATAAACATTTCTATTGTTTTTACTTCATTTTGTTTGAAATTCGCCGTGTAATAAAAACTTATAGTGTACTTCCCGTAGACCTATAGCTATGAAGCTAAGGACATCTATAAAATTCAGGTAATTTTGTTACAATTAAAGAAAATAAATTATTTATTTTTGTTTTTCTTTGTTATTAGATGCTAGAAAATTTGAATAGTGGTAAAAGTGAAGATGGATCTATAACTATATCGATAGATGATGCCAATGAATCATTGAGATTATGGAGTGGAAGACGTACTAGAGTGTTACATTCAATAGTCAATTGTGCTATAGCTTTAAAGGTGAGCTATTCGCTACTTTTTTTCAGTTTCTCCCTTTATCCCGCATATTGTTATATGAACTGGGAAGCAGAGTCTATTATATTATTATTGTCTTTTTTGTTTAGTTTTTTCACGCTGTATCTTCCGCACATAGCAGGGTAGGCAGAGGAAACCTAGCTTACGGAATGTCTTACATTCCATTCCTCGTTCAGATACTTCCGTTCCTCACTTTCCTCACATTTCTTTTTCATTAGCGAAAATCAACACCGAGCTTTGCCTAGTTAAAGAGAGAAAAATTGAGAATATTATTTCTTTCCTCCGAGTTCACATTCGCACGTTTCTGATTAGATAAATCGCAGTTGTAGGTATGATTTTCATATGCAATGCATACTTTTCATTGCCCTGCTATGATGAGACAAAGTGTGGGGTTAAGTTTCACTATTTCACACGCCTCGAATTCGGGCGGAGACGGGCTTAGGTTTCCTATTCCTATCCTGCTATTTGCCTCACAACCCTCGTTTCCCTCCACAGGACTATCGTATAGCAACAACGATACTGGACTCGCTGCAGCGCCAGTCGAGCGCTGTGCAGCAGCAGCGGGCGCTGTGCAGCGCGCAGTGCCGCGTGGCGCTGCTGGCGGGGCACGTGCGGGCCGCCGCCGCCTACTGTAGCAGCGCCAAGGAGTTCAGGAATCATATGTGAGTTACTCCATAAACTAAATACTGTTTTCACATTGTTATATCGGTCTCTCTCTCTCTCTATCTGCCTATTCTACTATGAAAAGAAATGTGGGGTATGTGAGATACACACAGTCCACAGTCTTTCATATTGTAATTTCAATAGGAAACTTATAACGTTATTGTTATAACGTCAATTCGAAATTTTTATTTTTTTTTATTTGGCAAAAACTTATTCCAATCATTACACCATTTGCTACAATAAGGGGGAAGGAGGTTTTACAGTTAACTAAACGTTAACACATTGAGTGCTCAGCCATTGCTATATTATAGATATTTAGCGTGCTAGCTGATGAAACTATCTTCTATACATACCCAAAGAGAGGAAACTAGCACTTTGAAATAAAAAAATACCGACACGACCGATTTGATTAATGAAAAATAAAAATGTTTAATATACTTAAACTACTTAGTTGAAACTTTTAAATTATTTTCATAATTTTTGTATATTGTTCTCAGATGTCCCACACCGGATGTAAGGGAATACGTAGACCTCGGTCTTATAGACATCGCCCATGGGAAGTATCAAGACGCGTACAACAACTTCGCTAGAGCTGCTGATCAAGAACCAACTAATATTATGGTTATTATAATTTTCTTTCCTTTTAATATTTCATTTTCCCGAGTTGGAATCGAACTCACAACCTGACCTGCTTACAATCATACGCTTGTGCTTATGGAATATGTGTGTATATGTGGGCCGTGTCCAGAGTGGTCTGGTGCCCTTCTCTGAAATTTTATTAATAAAAAAATTATCACGTAAAATTAAAAGAAACAATGTTTACACAAACATATCTGTTCAAAAGTAAAGGCCCAAAGAAAATATTTTTAGTAATAATAAATAATAATACGTTCTTCTTTAATTTATTACAGGTAGCTAATAACTTATCAGTATGTCTCCTGTACATGGGTCGTCTAAAGGAAGCAACAGCGGTCCTACAAAAGGCGATACAGTCCGACCCAGAAAGAGGTCTAAACGAGAGCCTTCTTATAAATCTGTGCACTTTATATGAGTTAGAATCGTCAAAAACGAATGAAAAGAAATTAAATTTGCTAAGAATGTTGTGTAAACACAAAAGTGATACTATACCTAATGTGTTGGAATGCTTAAAGTTGACGTAATTTTTTTGGTAGATATATTTTTTTTATTTTTAATTAATTTTACTTCCCGCTGTATCCCGCATGTAGCAAGGTAGATAGAGGGAACTTGGTGTTAAGACACTCCGTTCTCCATTTTCCGCGGAATTTTTGAAACATTACGTGTTGAATGGTGGGACTCAATGCCGCACTTTGTCTACTAGAGCGGCGAAATTAAGATATTTAATAATTAATTCCCCCGAGTAGGAATCGAATCCACAACAGTAACACGATGGGCGCATTATTTATAATAATAGAATTTTTATTTAAATAAATTTGGGTCATATTGGGATTTCGACATACTGTACACGTAAGTGTTAAAACTAATTCAGTTATATGCATATTTCGCCACTTTAAAATTAAATAATGTAGTTACAAATAAAAATACATAAGTTTAATATTAGAATATTATAAATCAAATGGTTTCTAAATAAATAGTTTTTTTTGTTATTAAATGTTATTTTTATTTTTCTTTTATTAAAATCGAATCGAGGCCGTCATAGTGCAGGGGCACAAGCAAGCAACTGTAAACGCGACGGTTGTGGGTTCGATTTCCACTCGGAGTGAATAAGATATTTAATATTTTCATTATTTCGCTCTGGTAAAGAGGCAAAGAGCGGCGTTGAGTTCCGTCACTCAACAGTCAGAGAGTCATAACACTAAATTAAGTTCCATAAAATTTATATAAAATTCTTAACGGCTGCATTGTATTGTATAAAAAAAATTGTAAATTAGTATCTTAATCATTTTATACATTGAAAATAAAAAAATATTGATTTTATTGGTATTTAAAACAATGTTGTGTTAGGTTCCCTCTGCCTACCTCGCTATGTGCGAAATACAGTATGAGCTTAAAAGTAATAATAACTTCTGTATCTCTATTCTTTATCTTGTACAAAGTACGTATATGATTAGTAATGGTTTTCCTTACACAAGCAAGCAAATCCATTATTATTGTAAATTCTTTTTCAATCTCAGCCTTTACACGATTATTTAATAGCTAAGTAAATGTCCTTTTAAATATTATCAGCTAAAAATAGAATCATGGTAATATACGGAGAACGGAGTGTCTTAATACTAGGTTCCCTCTGTCTACTCCGCTTTATGCGGGATGCAGCGTGAAAGTTAAAAAGTGGAATATAATTTATACTGCAAGGTGGGGTGTAAACACACTATTATCTTTTAGCTATTACTACAAATATTTCCAAAATAAATGTATAAAATTAATATTCATTATTTTTTTTGTACCTTATAAAATGTAAAAAAAATAAAAAATTACACAATAAAAAAAAAGACTAGGCGTGTGACAAAATTTTTTTAATTCATTAGAATTTCAAACATTGCTTATTCAATTACCTTCAATTATCAATGAGTGCCAAACAAAGTTTCACAGCTATTTGGCAGGTCTGTTATGTAATACCGCCCGTCTGCCAATTGAGGTAGATCAGGAAACTATACATAATAATATTTTTTATTATACTTTCACAGTGCGAAAAAGGCCTTATGTAGGCCTAGTTTTGTAAATTATTATTTCAGTAATTTTATAATTAAAAAATAAATATTTTATTGTTATTTAAAACAGTGTTATCTATATATTTGTAATGGTTTTACTTGTTTGTGTCCATTCCATCTTAGCCTTAAGATGATTATTTAGTAGCAGAGAAAATTATTATTGTAATAAGTGGAAAATAAATATTATAAAAAAATTTTGCAGTTTACATTTTTTTATTAAATTACGAACTGACATAACTCATATAATTGTTCTGCAAGGCGGGTTGTGAACCTACTACCATAGAAGGTAAAAAAAATCTCATATAAAAAAAAGACTAGACTTGTGACAAAAATTTGTTTATTCATTAGAATTCCAAACATATTGCTTATCCAATTACTTTCAATTATCAATGATTGTTTCTAAGTGCCAAACAAAGTTTCACAGCTATTTGGCAGGTCTGTCATGGAATACCGTCCGTCTGCCAATTGAGGTAGATCAGGAAACTATACTTAACCTTTCTTTTATTACACTTTCACAGTGCGAATGAGGCCTCATGTAGGCCTAGAATATGACACATTCATTGTGATTATGAAAGTTTTCAATTAGTTTCCTTATTAATAGTATTTTTTGTAATGTCGCTAGTGTTCTTAGCGAGTTAGTATAACATATTCTAATTACAATATGTGCTTTTGAATTGTTAAAAGACATTTTTTTAAGTTAATGCTCATATTATACTCTTGATATTTAAATTTTAACAAAATATATATACTTTCATACCGATTTGAGAGTATTGAAATTTTTATTTTAATTTAATTTTCTCAATTTTTCAGGTTTCCTTCAAAATGTGATTTTCAATAATAAAATGAGACATATTTGTGATCGTTTCATATTTATCACTTCAAAACTAATATAATTTGTAAGAAATGGTTCCATTTCAGTCAAAGCATAGCATTTTATGTCCTACCTTAATATTTACATAAAGAAAATTGCATATCTAACGATACACTGACACAATACAAGTGTGCATTCTTTAAAACAAATAAATTGTTAAGATCTTAGTCTGTGATAACTGAAATTTCATTAATTGGCTTTAAAGAACACAGTCTTGAGTATGAATATAAAAAAAATATATTCAACCATCGACAGTCCCATTTCTGATTGGCAGACAGAAATCTTTTGCAACAACCCTCCGAGGCTATCTTATCTGACATATATATGTAAGTTTAGATACAAAATCACTGGTGTTTCATTGATTTACTTAAGTTCAATACATTTCTAATAATGATAAATGAGTATTAAGTAAGCATTATCATTATTAGCTTATAAACTATGTGTACTTGAACTCCTTATTACTTATACTAGCTACTGAGCTGCCAAAGCTCTCGCGGTACGACATCATGTGTACGGGACATATTTACAAAACAAAAGTCAAATTCAAAATCGCCAGTCCGAATATAACTCAGCGTCATACAAACTGAAAACACCAAACAGTGATAGGTAAATGTTCTTTTAATTACAATTCAATCCTTTAGAACAAGTGGTCTTGTAAAAAATATAACAAATCAATATACCAATTAAATATACAAATAATTAAGTAATACAATACAAAAAATTATGAAAATACATTTACAACAATTTCAATGTCATTTATCAGTTATTTGATATATCAAGTATAAAACCATAATAATAGCAGTTTTGAAATTTGAATGGGTAATAAAGAGTCAATTGAACCACTTTTTGTAATGGTGACTAAGTTAAAGTTCAAAAACTACCCTTGCGAGAATATTACTGTGTTCATTTACACCTAACCGAGGCAATCCTCATCTAGTTAAACTTTCTGACGGCAGTCACTGTGATGTTTCTATAATAAATAAGTCCGCTTACACACTATAAAGTTTGAACGGAAGATTGTTCACAACCGATTACGACGGTTCCTTATAGCCCTAAGGCGCGCTCGGCGCGACTTTGCGGATTATATATCCCCATTCTGACTTATCCCGATCCTCTTGATGAACTCCTCCTGCAGCATCACTGTTTTAAGCATGTTTGGATGAGCACCATACGCTATGGTCTGGTCAGGAGTCGAGCAATATTGCTGGGTACCATCAGTCAGGATGACTCCCTGACCGTTGCTTAATGAGCCCCCAGACTCAATAGAGTTCCAGTATGATTCACTGGGTGAATTTGTGTTGACTCCTGGAGGGGGCGCCGCCGGCGCACCTGTATACCTGAAGTAAGGATTCTTTAAGTCTAATGTATTAGAGGAAGAAATATTTGTACCCTCCAAATTAATGTCCATTGTGACATCATAACTCTGTCTCTTATTAGCTAAAAGTAGCACACGGCCAGTTAGTGCTTGACCTTGTTTAGCAAAAATTGGTGTTTCCAGGAGGCATCTCACTTGGTACCAATGTGTAAGGGGTTCAGTGGGTGCTGTGGACAACCATATATGTTGTGTGCTGCCTGCAAATAACACATCGAACCAGAACGCTAGGCCGTGACATGTACCAGACTGTGTCAGCTCAAATCTGAATGGAACTTCAATGCGGTGGAGATCAGTTTCATTAGCATTTAAGAAATCTACCACATGTCTGACTGACCTTGCCATGCAGATGCGAACATCAAAAGTATCTACTATAGGTTGTCTAAAATACTCTTTCATTGCAGCAGTTCTTAATGCACTTAGATCCACTCCATGAAAACAAGCCTGATACCAAAAATTGGCTTTATTATATTGTTCCATAAACAATGCATCATCAGTGAATGGTGCTATGTGCAGGTCGCCTCGCGTAGGATACATGTTACCATTAGGTTTGAGCCATTTCTTGGCGTGTAAGTAAGTTTCTAACATACGTTCGTTGTAAAGCATGTAGCCCATGGGCTCAGAAATAATAACATCCACACTCTCTGGCAGTTCAATTTCTTCTATTTTCCCAGCGACGACCGTGATGCGGTCTTGCAGGCTGTTGGCGCGGACGAGTGCTTGAGCATGGTGCGCCATGTTGCTCGCCTCCACCGCATACACCTTGCGGGCTCCAGCTTGCGCTGCGAAAAACGACAAAATACCAGACCCAGCCCCGACATCCAAAATTACTTTGTTCTTGAAATCGTTAATGTTAGATAAAATAGCACGCTGGTACGTGCTCGTCCTCACGTAATCCTGCATCATGTTTTGCTGCTGGCTCAGGTATCCGTAGAACTGGAAATATTGCATCGCCGACGAGTCCTCCGTGCGCACCGTGAACACCGACGACGACCGGCCCGCCTTAATCTTGCTGACCAGTAAATGGAAACTCTGGCAGTCAACATCGGAGGCGAACTTAAAAAACAATGTCTCATTATCTATCGTAAAAATGTAAGATTGTCCGGCGACGCGCGAACACTCGCTCTGGTTGTGGACAGGGAATTCTAACACCTCCTGGGCTAGCACGGGGTCAGCACGTATCACTTTAACACTTAGACCTTGCGGGTCGTAATCCACGTTTACGTTCGTAGGGAAGTTGAAGCGCGGTGTTAAAGCACCGTCATTGTTGACGGCGGACACCGTCACACCGCGAAACGTGTTCGCCATTTTTATAGCACTGTACGAACTCGATGCGTTTGTTTGGATATAATGCACGCGCACGGCAAACAAAGAGAAATGCCGTTGAGAAGTTTTGTAGAGGCCGGTGTAAAATCGATCACTCACAAACTTCCTCCCCCGTGTGTCTATGGTTGCGGCGGCAGCGTGCTACTTATTTTTTTTTTACCACGCGCATTTAGCAAAGAATATTCAGTAAACAGTGAATTAAAAAAATAACTAATTTTAAAGGACAATTATTTGCACTAATGATATTATTTACATAATTAAATTTAATTAATTTTTATCGCATTAATTTAATTAAAGCGATAAAGATTGTAAATAAAAGTTCAAATTCAAGATTACTTAAATTCATTTATAAAACTAGAAAAATTCGCTACTTACCGTACACTTAAAGTAAAATTTTAGTTTAGTTTATTATTTTCGTTAAACAGAAATCATTAATCAAATTTACTTTAGTACTATTTATTTATAATAATTAAATTTTAAACATTATAAATATAATTTAAATATTCTTATATACTTTCCATAAAAAATCTTGAAATAATATATGAATATCCCAACAATTAAACCAAATTTAACCTTTGTTCTTAAGAAATACAAAAGAATAGTGTCTATGGATTTCATTCTTAACGCATCGACATTTAACATAAAATATGGTACGGTACGGAACCGCGGTACGATAACGAGCTGTAAAGTGATTTTTAGTTTTAATCTGTTAGTATACATTTACGTCAAATTAATTTAAATTGAGTTTAATCTGTGAAAATTCTGTCATTTCACTGCTTAAAACGACAATTGTTAATATCTGTCAAAATCACATTTATTCGAATATATTGAATTCGCCAAAGTTAGGTTATTGTAGTACTAACAATGTCGAAGAAAATTAAATCATTAAAATGGCAATCAGTTGCTTTAGAGGGAGTTCCGCCGTCTATGTTCGATAATTTACAAGGTTTTGTCGGCTTAGAGGAATGTACAGACTATGGAATGGACAAAAATAATAAACGTAAAAAGAAGGTAGGTTATGTTTTCATTAATAAAATCATTATTTTACATAGAAAATAACTAAACTCAAAAAAGTTTATAAAAAAATATATGTAATACAAACTAAAATACCAAAATCTCTTGACAAGTTTTTAAGGAAAGAACGTAATAGAATTTATTTCACATTTTTAATTAAGATAGTTCACAAACATTTTTAATAACATTTAATAATCTCTTAATATTTTTCTTTGCATTGGTTGAAGTTTAAAATGTAATTTTATTTTATATTCAAGAATGCTGAACCTAAAAAGCGGAAACTTGAAAAAAGTCGTGCACCAAATCAAAAATCTGAAGTACCACAGAAAAAAATTAAACTAAGCAATGGATTTGTAGTTGAATCATGTCCCAATATAACACCTTCAACAACTAACCAATTAGATAAACTTAGCAACAAAAAACAAGAAAATAATAAAAAGAAAAATAATATAATCACAGATCCTGAAATAAAACTAAAAGTTATAAATAAAAAGCTAAAAAAACCTAAATTAGGTGAAAATGTAGCAGATTCAAAATTAAATTTGACTCCAGAAGATATGTTGTCATGGGCCGAGTTCAAATTACCCGAGGAATTAATAAAGGCATTAATGGAATTAGGATTTAAGAACCCAACAAAAATTCAGCAGTTATCATTGCCAGCGGCTATTCATGGTAATTAGAAAATTTGTAAATATATATTAAAGGAGATTCAAGCTAACTTTCTACTTATAAGAGAAATCAAAAGGAATTTAGTGCTAAGACATCCTATTCACTATGCACTGTTCAAATTTTAGATATTACCTGTTGAGTGGTATTACCCAACTAAATAATTTCTTTAATGGGTTAAGTGGGTATGACCTACAAACATATTGTTTATAGTCAAACTACTAGTGCCATGAGATGGTTGAGTGAATAAGTGTAATAATATCTAGCTATAAGCACATCCTTTTTTTATATTTTTGTGCACTTGTTTCTTATGTAAACATATTTTTTTTTCTATTATAGGTAGAAGAGATATTTTGGGTGCAGCTGAAACTGGTAGTGGCAAAACATTAGCATTCGGCCTCCCTATACTAACTGGTATTATGAAACTAAAAGAAAAGGCTTCTTTAAAAGGCCTAGATGTCTATGAAATACCTTATAAAAAGAGTTCAGTAAAAAAGAAAGAAATAAATGAGGTAAAAGATAAAAAAGAAAAGAAAAATAAGAAACAAAAGAAAAGTAAAGAAGTACGTAAAATAGAATCATCTGAAGACGGTTACAGTAGTGGTGAAGAAAATGATAGTAAAAGAAACAAAAATGATGATAATGGTTTTGTTGAAGAATATGATGTTCCCATGAGGAAAAGAGAAGAATCGGCTGATGAAGGCAATGATAGTGATGATGATGATAACTATGTACATTTATCAGATATGTTTGATTCAGATGATATGGAGTCAGGTGATGATGAAGAAGAATTAGATAGTGAAAATAATGAAAATGGATCTGATGGTGAAAATGCACGTGATGATGAACTTGATCAAAATGATTCTGATGATGAACTTGAACAAAATGTATTTGATCATGGACATGGACAAAATGGATTTGATGATGAAGTTGATGAAGGCGATGAAACTGATGGTGTTGATGAGGTTGATGAAAGTAATGAGGGTATGATTTTATTATATATATATATATATATATANATATATATATATTATACTATGTTAAAGAGCAGAAATGAGATGAGTGATAGACTTTATGGATATCCAGTATACATAATATAACTTAACAATATAACATATAGACTGTAAATGCTATGGTTGTGGGTCCAATTTTCACTGGGGGAATAAATTATTTTCATTACCTTGTTCTGATAATAAAAGTTCGACGTGCCTCACCACACGCATGTTGTGGGGTTGTGTATAAAGAATAAACTTTACATTTTTATGAATATGTTGGTAATTAAATTAAATGATTGAGGCAGTCGTGTTGCAAGGGCACAAGGGTGTGACTATAACGCAACGGTTGTTGGTTCGATCCCCACTCGAGGGAATGAATTATTATTTATTAATATTTTCATTTCTTCGCTCTGGGACCAAGGCAAAAGTCCGAAGTCCACTCTACACGCAATGCCTCGAAAAATTCCGCGGAAAGTGAAGAGTCTTAACACTATGTTTGCTCTGCCTACCCTGTCGTGTGCGGGATACAGCGTGAAACTGATTTATTTATTTATTTTTATTTGGGTAATTAAAATACTTTTACATATTATAAGTAGCACCTTGCACTTTTCTTATTTAGAAAATCGCAGTGCCACAGTAGCACAGCATGTGGACTATAAACATGACGATTGTGGATACGATTCTGACTCGAGGGAATGTTTCATTTACTTGCTCTGGTCGAGAGGAAATGAAAATAAAAACACAACAACAATAAAATGCGGCGCTGAGTTACGCCATTCTCAAAAACTCGGTTTTAAGTGGAAAATGAACTGTCTTGTCTAGGTTTCCTATGCCTACTCTGTTACATACGGGATATACCATGAAGCTAAAAAGGATTATATGGAGTGCCTTATCTAGAGGTTCTCACTGTCTATTCTGCTATGCGGGATACAGCGTGAAAATAAAAAAAATATAGAATATACTTTTTTATGCAATTTCATTAATTTTCTATTATTTTTCAGGTGTAGGTTGTGTGAAAGTGATAGATAACATTGAAATACCTGGTCAAGTTATGGTCAAGACGGGGAAACCATTATATGCTTTAATATTAACACCGACGCGGGAATTGGCCATACAAATAAGTAGACATTTGATCGCCGTTGCTAAATATACAGGTTAGTTTTTTTTCGCAACTCGCTATATCGCGCATATAGCACGGTAGGTAGAGGGAACCTGGGAACCCAGTGCTAAGCCTAGCACTTTCGAGTGACTTGGGGCATTGCGTGTTAAGTGGCGGAATCAATCCCGCAGTCTCCCTCGTCACCAGAGTGAATAAAAAAAAATATTAAATATTTCATTCCCCCGAATAGGGAATCAAACCCACAACCATCGCTTTTACAGTTGAAACCTCGTGTCCCTGCGCCACGACGGTCTTTTTATTTTAGGTTTTAAATACTGTTATTTAAGTTTTAATTCTTATTGTGCGTCTGATCTTTACTCAGGAGTTTTAATTTCACTACAAATTGCGGCGTTGAGTGCCGCCACTCAACACGCAAGGTTTCGTAAAGAAATGATTAACATTAGGTTCAGCCCATCATGTTTAGTAAATTGCTTACAAATCTTTTTAAATAGTTGATCGAAGGGGATACTGTTTAAAAATATAATTTTATATAATACTTTTTTTTTTAAATAATTCATTCATCACAATTGTTGTAGACTCCTTCCTGGGATACAGGGATTATTAAATTTACATGATTACACGGGTACGCAGAGTGGGGAACAGATTGTCTTAATAATAGGTCCCCTATTATTAAGACAATCTGTTCCCCACTATTTTTAGACATTGCGTGTTGAGTGGCGGAGTTCAATGCCGAGCTTTGTTGCCAGAGTGTGGAAAAGAAAAAAACGCGAGATGTGCGATAATGCAAGAGAAAGAAAAAATATTAAATAATTTAATTCTTCGAGTACAAATCGAACCCACCTATCCAAAAAAAAATCCATGAAAATAATTCCAATGGTTTACATTAAAATATATATCTATTTCGAATTTTTACTTTACTTACTCATTCTAGGTATAAAAATAGCAACAATAGTGGGTGGGATGGCGGCAGTGAAACAGGAAAGAGTATTGAAATCCGGTCCAGAAATTGTGGTAGCTACTCCTGGAAGGTTATGGGAACTGCTGAGCCAAGGGCAACCACATTTGCAACAATTCCCTTCGGTAAAGTAAGTTTTTTTATATCTTTTTTTCTTTTTGTAACACAATCCGTGACGTTAGATTCCGTCACTCAAGCACTCAAGTGGATTTTGAACGAATTGATTTTGTTCGCGACGTCGCGATATTCTCGCGTTCGCGGACTTGACTCGAC
>JAAIXJ010000736.1:8561-116119 GCA_013403705.1 Heliconius hermathena
ATATATATATATTTATATATATATACATATATAGATATATAGATATATATATATATATATGGCGTAGGTTTTGGCCACCTATTTTTTCCCGCTTAGTAAGGGTAGGCAGAGTGTAAAGATTATCCGTTTCCAATGTTCGCTATGGCCCGCTATGTTTTGTAACCAGAGAGAAGAAATGAAAATAATCTCACTAGTGGAAATCGAGCCTACGACCGTCGCGTTACACGCCGACCCACGACAGCCCACTGCTCTACGACGACCTTGTCATTAATAAATTATAACCAGTTTGAATAATATTTTTGACATAACCCTCGAGCTGTATTTCAACAAATAGACGTGCTTATATATTCAACCTTTAGTGACGAAGGCGTAGCATTTGCAAACTGAAAATGAATTTTAATGCGCTACGTATTCAGTGCTAATGGCCCCTTAAGTGGACAGACAGACGACGCAAGTTTCACTTACAGCTAAGACTAGGGAATGACGCATTTTAGTATTTGTACAACTATATCTATAGTTTTGTTTAAATTATTATATTTTAATGAGTTCTTGAAGGCTTTCATCAAGTGAGTTCTATAAAATATGTTAAATGTGACATTAATACTAGATATATGAGGTTGAATCGGCCTCACTGTAGAATTTCCGTTGGTGCATTCCATTCTTGGCTAAGATACAGGACATTTACCTAACCATTAAATTAAAAGGCAGAAAAAGTCTCAACTACCCTCATATGGAGAAGTGCAGGTAGGACCTGATTTGATCTCAACACCACTAGCTGAAAGTTTTTCAATATTGGCCCTATAGTATATTAAGCTTTTTTTTTGCTATATTTTATACTCGTTATTTGGTTCTTCTAACGAAATAGATATGCGAAAAGATATAAAGAAAAAAAACCCTATATCCACCAATTCTTACCAAACGAAATGAGTACGTACGGAATTGAACCTACAACCACTACTTAACAATTCCAAACTTTCTCTATTAAAATAACTTTTGAACTATTTAACTTAATTTCAATACTAATAGCACTAGCTATATAATATAGTGATGTACAAATTAACAAAACATAATATTATTACATTTCAATCATTGGTGGCGAGGCTAATATAGCATTAGGGACGAACAAAGGCGACCTCTCACAGGTAATCAGATGCTAAATACTAAATGTATCGTATCTTGTTTATATTTAAAATTATTATGTATTGTGGACAATGGAGAGAAGAAAGCCTTAATAAAACAATGGTTAAAAGTTTAGTCCACACTTAAAATAATTTTTATATTTATTAAATATAGGACAATTTGCGATGTTAAGTTACGACAATGAGGTTTTCATTGTCGTAACTTAACATCACAAATTAAAATTAAATAAAGTTTTTCTTACAAATAATAGATGATATTACTATTTCTGATGTAAATGAAATATGTTGATTTTATATTTATAGGAAATATTTATTTTTATTTCCTCGCTCTGGCAACGAGGCAAAAGTGCAGCAATGATTTCCGCCTCTAGAATTCGGCAGAAAGTGGGGAACAGAATAGTCTTAGAGAGAAATAAAGTGTTTTAAAACAAATTTCCCAGGTTCCCTTTGCCTACTCTTTAGGGAATTAACCCTACTACGTTATAAGCGGGGTAGAGAGTGAAGTTTAAAAAAAAGTAGTACCCCTTACGGAAACACCCAGAAAGCATTTCTAAAAATTCCAACAGGAACGTGACGAAACGGAATTTTCCATTTAACATCTCAAAGTCAAACATGACAACGTATATTTATACACTCCACTTCCATCTCCAAATGGAACCAGGATGGAGGATGACCTCCACATATTTATTTAATAATTAGAACTATAAACTGCAGCACAATGCAGGCAAATATCACGTTGAAACAAACTATTACTGTAATTGCGGGGTTGGTTTGCTAAGAATTTTTTAATACAATCAAAATTAAACTTAATTGTCTTAATATAAGGTTGTGTTTTCAATGGTCATTCGATATCATATTGCTTACTCCACGGTAAACTTTAATCCGTAGGAAATAAATAATAAATGTGAAGAGTTGTTGTACTGTTGAAGAATATTTTGAAGCGGAATAGATGTTATGATGTTTTTGAAATATTTTTGTTGTTTTTAGGTATGTGTGATTGTTGTGGGTTTATATATATACGACAATGGTAACAATAAATTGCTTCACGCTCTATGCCGTATATAGTATCGTAGGTTTAGGGAACCTAGTATTAAGACACTGCGTTCCCTTCGTACTGTCTAAATTTTCGAAATAATATAACTCACACGCCGCACCACCTCTAGCAAATCATTGATCGCGACTGTTGTGTAAGCGATTCGAGTAAATTTAATAAGCAAGATAAAGCGCAACGTTGAGTTCCACCACCCAAGACGCAACATCTCGAAAATTTCATCCGTGGGGAATGGAGTGTTTAAAATAAACAAAAAAATATATAATTCGTAACATTCCGTCTATCTACCCTGCTACACGGATACAACGTGAAAATAAAAAATAATAATAGATTTTCAATAACAAACACGTTAACGCGCCAACCATAGCAAACTGATGAAACTTCCTGTGGAGTTGCGGAATATTTAACGAAGGCTATTAATTAGGGCGGATCAAAGATAACCGCGTGATTAATATTTAGGCGGGCGGCGCCTCGTAGCGTACTGGAGACTTGAACTCGTATAGTTTAGATATTGTATAATTGGACATATGTTATACTAGAAAAATATTACATTATATAATTTGAGGCCAGTCGCGGCGCAGGGGCACAAAGTGTGCCTGTAAATCGACTGGTTGTGGGTTCGATCCCCACTCGAGGAAATGATATTTATTTACATTTATATTTTTATTTCTTCGCTCTGGTGTCGAGGGGAAAGTGCGGCGTTGAGTTCCGCCACTCGACACGCAATGCCTCCAGAAATTGGCGGAAAGTGGGGATTGGAGTGTTTTAACATTAGATTCCCACTGCCTACCCTGCTGTGTGCGGGATACAGCGTGAAGCTGAAAAAAAAAATTTTTAGGGTCACGCCTTATCCCGCACACAGCAAGGTAGGCAGAGAGAACCTACTGCTAAGATACTCCGTTCTCCGTTCTCTATGATACAACAGCGAAGAAAATGTAAATATTAAATATTTCATTTTCTTTAATGGGAATCAAACTCACAACCTATCGCGTTTACTGTCACACTTTTAGGCCCGCCGCCACGTCTCATGTATAATATACTATTATTTTTATAGAATGAATGAAAGTCAAACAAATGGAAGTCTATAACAATTACTAAAGAGAAAAGTCCCATTGATAGTACTTATTGGCTCTTATGATATCTCACTTGAGGGAGAGAGTCAAAGAAATTAAAGACTTAGGAATTATATTAAATACCAAGCTGTACGAGTATTTTGACCTTTGTACGGAAAACTTTTTAAATTAATATTTAAACGCCTTGTTTAAGATGTACAGCTTCGTTCTGAAATCACGTAATTAATTCAAAGATTACAGAACTTTTTTATAACGATATAATTTTTTTATAATTTCTCAACTAGAATGTCGTAGTTATTTAAAATTTACTATATGTCAATAGTCTTGAAATGGTACAGAAGAAGAATGCACAAAGTATTATTTATTTTATACTTTGTACAATAAGGAAAGTGCAGCAAGTAATATATGTAGGAGATAAGAACAAGAAAGGAGTCCTCTCCTTCGGCGGGGGGTGTCGTGTAGACAGACATTTTTTTGAAATATTTTTGTTAGAAACTTAAAAATAGCACCAGAGATCATTCGTTGTGATTAACGTGCGGACGTAAACGCGATAGGTTGTGGGTTCAATTCCCACTCGAAGAAATGAAATATTTGATATTTTCATTTTCTAATCAAGAAGCTACAATAAAAAAAATTGTAATACAAAATAACTTCTTCATAAAATCTTACAATCAACTAACAGAAAATTCTGTCGACAAAGTAAACGATAGCACCACACAAAGACTTTATTTTCTTATTTTTTCTTATATTTTTATATTATGAGAAGAACGGTGTGTCGCTACATCGTCGTTTGTCGTAAATCAGACGAACAACCATTAGAGTTTTTTTGTCGCGTTTATAGCTCGTATGAAGAAATTGCTGTCTTCCCCTTTTACATGTCATTTTCATGTAAATAATATGTTATTTTCACATATCTGTCGTAAACAATGAGCTATGACAGCCACGGTAACGTTACTAAGTGTGTCAGTAACATTGTATCATATATTGCATTAGTAGGTTAGGTTACTTGCATGTGACGATTTATTATAAAATATTTCCTTTTTTAAACCATCAGGAATTTCCGTAGTTTATTTTGATAAAAGAACTATTGTTAGAACAATTTCAGTATGTTTATGATGTAATCAAATAAAAAAAAGATAATTAGAATAAAATTATTTATAATATATTGATCACATCGTATCATATTAAAGACTTTCATTTGCCAGAGGGCAATACAAAGCGTGTTGAAACACCAAATAATTTATTTAATTTCGCCGAGATATAGAGAATAGATTTTCTTAACACTAGACTACCTCTGCCCAGAGTTTGAAGCTGTGACCTCCACAAACCACCACTGTCCCACTAATGCCTAATTACAGAAATTCGTACAAAAGTAGAAGTAAAAGTGAATTAAGTTATTTTTCTGGCACAAACGCTAAACGAGCAATTATTCCTCTTCCGAAACTCTTGATAGATTTTGATTAATGTGCCTTAATGGAAATCTTCCTTATCAGAACTTTCCCTATTATAACGTAGTACATTTTAGTCGACGCCTACTATTAAATGTAACTTGCTATGCTGCTGACTTTACTTAGTTTCTTTGGCAATAATAGTTGGTACTAATTTATAGTATCTTTTTTTAAGCTTCAGGCTGTATCCCGCACATAGTAGGGTAAGCGGAAAGAACCTGCGAACCTAGTATTAAGACACTCCGTTTCCATTAAGACGCTTCCGTTCCCCACTTTCCGCCCAATTCTAGAGCCATAGAGTAGAGTAGAGTGGCGGAAATCGACGCCGCACATTGCCTCGTTGTCAGAGCGAGTAAATGAAAATAATTGTTTTTACTGACATATAGTTTACCTATGGCTTCGTTCCCATGGTGAAATGGAATATTATGTAAAACGAAAAAAATGCTAAAATAAAAATAAAAATTAGAGAATCGAATTCGTAATCACCAATGTACTATTGCACTACTGTGCCATACAAAACAAGATAACAAAGACACAATATAGTATGTTATAATATTTTCGCCGTTCCAATCCAAGCATGTATGTAAGTTTTCACATAATGAATATAGAATCCGTAGAGCTCCATTACTCGCTAATGCTAGTCCCGCTGATTTATTAATCTGCAACAATAGAGGAGACATTTTCTCATATATTTTTATATGAGGCCATAGTGGCGCAGTGGCTCATGGTTGTGGGTTCAATCCCCACGCACTGCAATGAATTATTATTTTTTATATTTTCATTTCTTTGCTCTGTTACCATGGCAAAAAGTTTCATCGGTGCATTGATTTTTCCTTTCACTGTATACTTAACGCTTGTAATTGCTAAAATCATACGGCGTTGAGTTCCGCTATTCAATATTTGAAATTGGCGGAAAGCGGAGAACGAAGATTATTGACACTAGGTTGTCACTTTCACTCCCGTTATACGGAAAAATGCTAACATTTAGGGGAATATGCCAAATTACAATATGTTGAGAAAACCTCCCCATCCCAGGTGCGTACAGACGGTAATAGGACCGGCGTATCCTAGTCACGTTATTTATCACCCTTCCATTGTACAGCGTACGAGTAATTAAGTCGTTCCCCTTTTTAACACGATTTATATTTTAAGTAGAAAATGTTGTATAATTTGAAAACTTTTCTTTCTTTTAGCTTTAATCTGTATCTCGCATATTGGAGTGTATGAAACGGGAACCTAGTGTTGGGACCCTCGGTTTCTCACTTGACTAGGTGTGTTATGTTGAAATCATCGCCATCCTAGCTAACCTGATAACCTGCTCATTCACAGTAAATGAGTAGCATACAGAATGAAGTTTAAAAATTAAACACAAGGAAATTTACTTTCCTCGAGTGGAATCGAACCGATAAGTGTCACGTTTACAGTCAAACACTATACCGCTGCGCTACGAGAGCTTCACATATGTTAACATAAGGAAATATAAAAAAAACATTATTTTGAAAAATCCTCCTTATCTCTTTAAACATGCCAGTTGAATTTTATCTTCTACTTAATACGATCAATCTTGACATTTCAGTAAAAAAAAAGGTTAGCGATACATATTTCTAAGTTAAGACTTTTTCTTAAAACTTAAAAGTGTAGTTGCAAGCGATGACGTAAACAAAATGATGAAGCTGCCACAAAAACTAGGCTGTACCGTCTACAGCCTAAGGCGTTTTCATTTATTACTTCCATCTCGACCGAGCGCAGTCGTGTTCCGTATCATACCAATTATGTAGTTTATACACTTTGTTGTAAGTATCGCTTTCGATGGCGAATACTAGTGAAGCTTCAAAGAAAGCTTTTATAGTGAGAGAGAGAACTAATAGTATGGTAGGAAGTATCGTAGGTCTATTATATTACGTATTTCAGGAACACATGTTATTACTTTCAAAATTTACATGCTTTATTAGGTCAACTTTTAACTATAAAAATATATATTAGGACCTTGAATAAATTTTTTGTTTAAAAAAATTAATTTAAAATATAATGCTTACAATGACATTACTCAAAGTATTGTCCATCAATAGAGACCACTTTCTCCCATCTCTCTGGTAGCAATTGAATTCCCAGTCGGAAAAACGACTCATCTTTCGAGGCAATCCAGGAATCAAGCCATTTTTCGGCTTCTTCAAAAGAATGGAAGCGCTGCTCGCTTAAACCGTGCGCCATCGACCGAAACAAGTGGTAATCGGAGGGGGCTATNCTCACTAAAGTAGGAAATCGATGTCACATTAATTCTGAAGTATTTTTCCCGATACACTCCAGACATTTTATATAAGAAAATATATTTAATATTACATATGGTTGCCTGTGTGATTCGATATTTGTTGTTTAATCACGTAACTGAATAGATTTGGAAGCAAATTGATTTTGTGAAAAGTTTTTATGAATATTTTTTGTGTAGGCATGTTTGTCTGCTGTTGTAATTTATTATCGATGAGTGAAGGTCTGACTAGATCAAAGGATGTAAGGTAAAAATAATAATTCAGTAAATTCCATTTTCTTTTTTTTGTGCACGTTTTTTCTTTCATCTTAACCTGACCTTTAACCTAACAAAGGCCATATCCAGTATCCTATGAAAATTATCTTTGCCGAAGAGTATTGTGAGTAGGTAGCTAATGTTTCATTTCATATGAGACTAAAAATTTTAGTAGCCTGTAATCTTAGCCAGCGTAACAAAGTTTTTTTTTTTTAAATACGCTTTATCCTGAATATAGCAGAGTAGGCAGAGGGAACCTAGTGTTTAGACACTCCACTCCACACTTTCAGCCGAATTTTTTCGAGATATTGCGTTTTGTGAGGCGGAACTCAACAGTGGGCGTTTGCCCCGGAGCCACATCGAAGAAATGAAAATGTTAATAATTTTTTTTTCCTCTGTGTAGGAATCGAACTCACAACCATCGCGTACCAGTCACGCCCGTGTGCCCCTGCGCCATGACGGCCTCATAAAAAAAGTTTTTACTAAACACCAAAAAGTGCTAAGCTTATGCCAATAAGACAACTTATTTAGTAGTATTTTACAAATCAAAGCTTCGTGAAATGTTTACTCAAGGATCTCTTTCTCGGGGTTAGTTAAGGCGATGTATAATTTTGATTCGTTACTATGGGATTACCCTTATTTAATTTGTAGCAAGAATGTTTACTTCCTATTTTCCTGGTCGTTAGGTTCAACTCCTGTTCGAGGAAATTATATATTAAAAATTTTCATTTCTTTGCTCTGGTAACAAGGCAAAGGGAGGCGTTCAGTTCCGCCACTCAAACCAAAACAACGCCTTCAGATTTCGGCGAAAGTGTGTGTCTTAATGGGAAAGTAGTGTCTTAATAGGAACTGAACGTGCTGTTTCTGTGTTTAAACTTTTACAGACTTTTATGATATAATGAAAAATATATTTGTAATTTATACTTTTCCTGACTTCTTTCGTAAAACGTGATTTTCAATCGTGATCCCAGCAATTTTAGATATAAACGGAAAGTGGAAAAAGAAGTGACTTAATTTAAAAATAACAGATAATTGCATATATATTTTTTTACGATAAACATTAATTATATTTATCTAAAATTAAAATTTAATGCATGGTTTATGATAATCGAGGCCAGTTGTGGCGTAGCGGCACTGTAACTATAATTATGCTATGTGACTGTAAAACTGACTGGTTGTGGGTTCGATCCCTACTCGAGGAGATGAAATATTTACTTTAAATTTATATTTCCATCTCTTCGCTCTGGTGTCGAGGTTAAGCGCGGCGTTGAGTTCTGCCGCTCAATACAATGTCTCCAGACTTCGGCAGAAAGAGGGGAACGGAGTGTCTTAACACTAGGGTCCCTCTGTCTACCCTGCTGTGTGCGGGATACAGCGTGATGCTGATTTAATTAGATTTTTTAATCTTATTTATGAAACTGATGATAAAACACAAAATAAACATACCAAGTTCTGTGAAAGATTCCATTATATCGAAATAATAATGAAAATCTTTCACAGAATCGATTTGGTTCGTGACGGGCATTCCGACACAGATCTCGACACGAGCTCATCCTCCAGAGGGTTCGGTAATAAGCAAGCAATTACAATCGAATTGGTATTGACAAATATTTTTATGATAATTTAGGTTATTTCGGACCAATGTTCCGATTTTGTAGGGTTCGTTGGACCAAATAGAGGATAATAATTTGGTGTTTTATATAATATATTTATTATATATTATGAAAAGGAAACCGATATAAATATAAAAAACAGATTAATAATGTTTTCGAAGTCTTCTTATCTCTGAAGCCAGTCGTGGCGCTGGGGCACAAAGTGTGACTGTAAAACCGATTGGTTGTGGGTTCGATCCCCACTCGAGGAGATGAAATATTTACTTTATGTATATTTCCATTTCTTCACTCTGGTGTCGAGGCAGCGTGGCGTTGAGTTCTGCCACTTAACACGCAATGTCTCCAGAATTCGGCAGAAAGTGGGGTACGGAGTGTCTTAACACTAGGTTCTCTCTGCTTACCCTGCTGTGTGCGGGATACAGCATGAAGCTGATTTTTTTTTATTTATTTATCTCTTATCTTTGGTTCAAGCCTACAAATTATAAACAATATGTTTTTAACTTAGTTGTTGCAATTAGCTTATTATTCGTTGCATAGTATATCAGTTTGATAGTCAAATATATATAAATAAATATATTTTTAAAGGAAGAAAGCCAACAGAAGTATTTTGCTCACGCTCCATCCAGCATAGCAGCAGGGAAACTAGCGTTAAGACACTCCGTTCTCTACGCACCACCGAATTTTTGTGAAATAGCATTGAATTTTTTCATATAAATAATAATTAAATTCCCCCTGAGTGGGAATCGAAACAACCGTCGCGTTTATAGTCACACGATTGTGCCACTGCGCCACGGCCTCTGATTTCAAAATCGTATCGCAATTTTCTTAGCTATCACAAAATATATACTTATAAAGAAAAATACTGTGCCACCATATATTGAAAGTTCGTATAAGCCCCAATTTTCGTAGCGTCTTCGCGCATGAAGTGATCTTGATTCTTAGAAGCAAATTGGCACGTCAACCCTTGAAAGCAGGTGAGGATTTTAGAAATCAACCAAACAGCGACTTGTTCTAATATATCCACGTCGAAGAAAGTACACAAGGTTTTTTGATATTTGTAGATGAGACGCAAAATAAAATTTGCCTTTTTTTATTCCAAAAGAACCAGTTACCATTTTAAAAATATAGTTATGTAATCAATTATTATAAATAAAATAGAACACGTTTTTTTAATAGGAAAACATATACTTTATTTCAGCAAATCGAGGAAACTAAATACTTTAAATATATAAGCATATATCACGATACGAGTATTTCTTTTGATCATTATTTTTTATTTTTTAGCGATAATGTGAATTTGTAAATGATTTTTTTCTAATTCTATTTTAATATTAGCCTTATCTTATATACTACACCTCAATAGCACAGAATTCTTTTTTTTTAGTTTTTATAATTTTTTGTGTGTGTTGACACTACGCTTCTGATCCGTATATCATAAACATGACCACTGATGTTGGTACCTACCAGGTATCAAAAACTGTAACTATATCTTAGATTTAAGATTTATTAAAAACCTTTTTTGTGGTCCTTTAATGTTTAAATTTAAAAAAAAACAAATTAAAAAAGGTTTTTTTAACTTTATTCTCATAAAATGTTACCAAAAAAATATAAATAAAAGATAATATCTTAAAATAAATTTGAATTGATCTTAATTAAAAATATTCCACGTCCTAATTGAAGATATGCAGGCACAAATTAATTACCAACTGCTGTTTGTACGCAGCATAATATTGTAATAAAGTGTCGGAGAAGCGAGAAAGTAAAGGCAAAAGTACCCTTTGTGATTTAAAATTAAATGAACGAGTCTATTATACATAAGGTTACTTTGTCTATTATGAACTTTGATATAGAGCAATAACGGTACGTGGGTTCACTTCTCATATGAAGATTCTTTTGTTTAAATGGACCTAGTTGCTAAAGACGTTGTGCTGCATACTTTGATGGTTTTTATTATTTGATACTTTAAAAAATAAATAACACATACTCAACAAGAAAACGTATAAAAATTTGAAAGTAACGGGATTTGAACCCGCGCCTCCTTGGAAACCGTCCAAGATCGTCGAGAACTTGGAGAACGTCATTGTGATAAATTTTTATACATTTTCTTATTAAGTATTTTTCTTTCCTAAGTGTGGAATAACACTTTAGTAAAAATGTTAAAAAAAATTATGTACATATATGTACAACAAGCCATAGTAATTTTACCCAGATGTATGACTATTTCAATAAATATTTGCATCTATTAATTAAACTCGGAAAAGACTATGAGAGTATGGTAAAATTTAAGCTCATATGCCCTTTGTTTAAAATTTTTGTTCAAGACTAAAAAGGTTTTAATATAAATTACTAGTGGTCGTGTAACAATCACATACATAGCATCTGTGTGTATGCTAAAAAAATATACATCATAATGCTAATATATATATTTTTTAAGCTTCACGTTGTATCCCGTATAGCAGGATAGCCAGAAAGTATCTAATGTTAAGACACTCCGTTCTCCATTTTCCGCCGAATTTTCAAGACATTGATTGTAGAGTGGCGGAATTCAAGGCCGCGCTTTGCCTTGTTACCAGAGCGAAGGAATGAAAATATTAATAAATAATAATCCATTTCCAAGAGTTGGAATCAAAATCATAACCATCGCGTTTACAGTCACACGCCTGTGCCACTGCGCCACGACGGCTTAAAAATATTAATATGAAAATCATAAATTAAAATTGGTAATAAACTCGAAGGTTTGGAAACTTGTACGTTTGACGTTTTACATAAAATCCGAGAAGGCTTAACTTTCAACCTAATATTAACAAAACAAATTAAAACTTTGTTCATTCTCTTAGCAAGTCTTTGTACATCCTTTTATCTATATTGAGTTCTTTGTATCGTCGTCACTGACATACAGCGTATCACAAATTTGATAGTTGCGGGTTCGGTCCCCACTCGGTGATATGAATTATTTTGAGGCCGTTGTGACCTCAAGGACACAAGCATGACTGTAAACGACAGTTGTGGGTTCGATTCTCAATCGGGGGAATGAAATATTTATTATTTGTTTTTCTCTGCTCTGGCAACTAGGCAAAGCGGCGTTGAGCTCCGTCGCTCAACAAGGTATGTACCAAAAATTTGGCGGAAAGTGGAGAACGCAAGAGTCTTAATGGTGTACGAAGTGCCTTAATATTGGGTACCCAGGTTCTCTATGCCCACTCTCCTATGTGCGGGATACGCGTGAAACTGAAAAAAGAATTATTTTAATTAACGGGCGTTTGTCTTGATGCCTGATGGTAGTAATAATTTACTCTCTCGACTGGGGATCGAACCCACAACCGTAGCGTTACAGTCACACCCTTGTGCCCCTGCGCCACGACCACTTCCAAAGAGAAGAAAAATTAATAGCTCACTCACCATTTGATGTGTTAGCTCTCCTTATAATTTCTAGCAACGCAGCCGAAGAACAGTAGAGAGTCGACACTAGCGGCGCGACGTACATCAGCACCATGTTAAGCAGGAAGTACGCGAACTCGTGTCTCTCCGTCGGTAACGAACCGTATGACACGCATTGGAAATACCTGAATGAAAAAGATTTTTGTTTTGAATTGGAGAAGGGTATTATCATATTTGTATTATAAATGTGAGCGTATGTTTGTTTGTTACGCTTTCACGTCAAAACTACTTAACCGATTATCACGCAATATTGAACACATATTCTTAGAGGTATAAGAAAGGATACAGAATAATTTTTATTACAAAAAAAAACACCTTTGACTATAATACAAAAATAAGTGACCCTTTACTACCTTACCTACTTTATAATATTTCATTCGCCATTTTGGCGCAGTTGGCATATTGAACGCAGAACCCCCGACCTTGAGTTTTTTTATTTCAAAACAAAAGGATTAATAATATAGGCGTACTCTTTTCCTCTATTGACGGAAGGTTAAGAAAGTTTCTATATATCATAATTGTAAAATTGCCTCCTCGGTTCCTTATATTTATAGATTTGGAACTAAATCATCGGGCAAATTATTCTGTTGACGCTAAACTTTCACAGTTTTACTTAAATTTGATTTATATCAGATATTAATTATTTTATTTATTTGTAAAATTAAGAAATAGCTACATCATTTATTTTAAAAATAACATACAAGAATATCAATTTTTCTTGTTCCATCAATATATCAGATATTTTATTATTATTTTTAAAAATAATTCATAAAAAACTAATGACTCATATTATTCATCCAATAAACTGACTTAGAATTAGGATACAGATCGTATTTACGGTGCACTTTAGATATTATACTAGTATGTCAGTAATTTATTAGTTTGGCAAATCGCCCGCGCGTCTACAACGAGCCCCAGATATCGATAGAACATAGTGAGCTTAAGAGAATTTCGTAATGATCTATCTTGACTAAATTCTCTTTTTTCCGTAGGATTTAGGTAGTAGTCGTAAGGAATAAGTAGTCTATTTTCCAAATTTTTTTTGTAACACCTAAAAGAAAAAATAATCTATAAACATTATCATTGTGAGGTAATCTCATTTAAAAATTAAAATTATTTTCGAAATATTGTATAATTTAATTACTTTATTGCACGATTCCCCATTAAGCTTCGTCAACAACTCAAAAGATTTTTAAAAGCAATTTAGATTTAGATTACACCATCTATGCAAAAAGGTTTAAAACCTCGATAAGTTCGTATTTGATATTGAATTTTTTCTTATTTTTTTTTCAGCGTCACGCTGTATCCCGCATTTAGTAGAGAAGGCAGAAGAAACCTAATGTTAGGATTCTCCGTTTCCCATTTTTCGCCAGATTTTTCGATTTGTAACTTGTTGTAAGGCTAAACTCAACGCCGCGCTTTTGCCTTAATACCAGAGCATAGAAATGAAGATGTTAATAGAAAATTATTCATTCCTACCAAAGGTAATCTAACCCGCAACCGTCGCGTTACAGTCACACGCTGGGCTTATTTATATTGTTTTCGTATTTTATCTGTGCTTTTATTTGTTCGTTTTGTATATCATATATTTCATTTTCAGTATTATTCTAATATATTTAACTACATAAAAATATTCAACTACTAAGATTATTAAAAATACACAATACAGTTTTATAATAATGTAATAATATTTTCGCAATATAAATATATAATATTATAATTTTTTTGAAATGAAGCTTTTATTTAAACATTGTGGTGTTCAAAAATTTTCTAACAGAAATTAAAAAAGTTCTAACTGTTACTAAAATTTTAGTTAAACTAATAAATTTTTCTTGTGCTTTCACCGTTAATAAATAAATTAGATATAAGTGTTTTACTGGCATCTAATAACGACTTAAAAAATGAGATTCAGATTTAAAACATACTTTATTAATTTTGTCGTTTATTTCTCATTATATTTAGAAAAATTCTTCCAGTTTTAACAAATTTCTAAAACAAATCACATTTAACCAAACGGACCCACAATATATAAATACCTAATTACTATTCTACAAAAAAACAAGCCATGCAAAACGCAAGGCAGGGTAGCGGAATTTTTTTGTGAATGTTCTTTTTCCTTTGGTCTTGCGGACTTACCCTCTTACTTCGGGGTGCTCCTCCAAGTGGAAAATGAAGCTCTGGGGTAGACTGGCGAGCCCGGCGCAGACCCAGGCGATCGTCAGCGCCCGCTTCACCCGCGCCTCCCACGTTATGTTCAATGGTTTCAGGATGGCGTAGTATCTAGAAATAAGTTATTTATATATTTTTGCTGCTTCACGCTGTATCCCGCAAATGGAGATTCTGCTTCCCAATTTTCAACGAAATGAAGCATTTGCTCGCTATATATATATATATATATATATATATATATATATATATATATATATATATGTATATTTATATATATATATATATATATATATATATATATATACATATATACATATATATACCATGTTAATACTTGTACTACTACAGGAAGATGTGAAAATACGAAAAAAAAGAATTAATACAAATTTATAATTATATTGGGAAATAAAATAAAAAAAAGGGAAACTTACAAGATTTTTTTAATATTATATAAACATTACTGTTAGTGGTTTCGTAATTTATTACAATTTACAAAGAATTTATATTTATTACCTACATTAACTCGCGGTTGTAACATCTAATGCGATAAGAAATCAAATTTTCCGGGGAAGATATCTTTATCATTCTTGTTCGAGAGAGTTTTGAAGCAATTCATACATATAATATAAATAAAAAAAAACGTTATTGTGTTATTAAACTATTCACATAATATACAAATCTAATAAATATAACGAATGTTACATAAATTGTGACTTAGTTCTATTGACTTTTATCAAATATGGAAAAAAGATTAGGAATCTTTTTTAATACAAGACCAGCTATCAAGACACTTCATTCTACATTTTTGGCCCAATCGAATATTGGGTGGTACAGCTTAACGTCGTGCTCTACCATTACCAGAGCAGAGAAATAAAAAAAAACGCGGAGGCACCCGCGAACCACGATACAATTTTTAAGAATTTAATTTACTATAGTTATGTAATGTTACTCACAACAAGTAGTGAAGCAGTGATTAATGTCAATGCTGACTTTTAAAGAAATTTATTAAAAACTGTTTAAAAAAAATACCTGTCAATAGCGATACATATAAGCACGAAGCTCGACAGGTACAGTCCGAAGGTCCGCGTGAACATCATCAACCGGCACATGAGATCGCCGGCCAGCCACTGCACCGTCCCCGCCCACGCGATCTCCAACGGCATCATCAGGAATGTCACCTAGAGATGCGCACTGTTACAGTTTTATCAATAAGCAGTTTACTTTTTACCTTTTATTACTAAAAACACTGCGAAATATAGAAATTTTATGAATAAAAAGGATAAAATAGAAAATATATACTAATAACGAGGATCTTTTTTCCCGTCTCTTAGGAGCCGTCCAATGTTTCCAAGAGGCGCGGGTTCAAATCTAGCTCACTTCTAATTTTTATGCGTTTCTAAAAAAGGTTTTTTTCCTAAATGAGGAAATAACATATTATATTAAAAATAAATTAAAAATTAAAAATCTACACGTGAAATAAAAATCAAAACTACCACTTATACCTTACGGTAATGTCTACACAAAAATCTATTTAACAACAATGTCTTAATAATGGAATTCGGAACCAAAGCTTACCATAAGATCGGCTACCGCTAGATGCATTAAAAGAACATCAAGTCTACTCGCCCTACCCATTCTTCGTCTTCTCACTAACTGTGACAGTACGGTCAGGTTACCAGCAGCAGATATCATCATCAAAACACTATAAACTGTTATTGACACCATATGTCCATGGTTGAAGCGCATTTCTAAAGGTAATTCCTCATTGCTGGTGTTCCAGTGGGTCCAGTTCTTTTGGGAGGCCCCTCCAGGCCCCGATACTTTTTCGTCTATATCCATATTTCTCAACTACGTAGCGTCTTATAGTAAAATCTTATTCATACGGAACACGTAACACCGGCTTTTCGCAAACATTCCTTTGAATTAGTTTTTTTCTGAATTGCCTGAAACAAAAAAGAGTTTGTTATTTTTTTAGGGTTTTATTTCAAATGTCTTCTTTAATATAAGACTAGTGCTTTGTAAAATACAGTGATTTTATTTATGCGAAATCATGTCATTTCAGTACATAAGTTGTACTGGGATTTAGAAGAAATCTTTGTAATATTTTTTTTAGTAATATAATATTTTTAAACTGTGAGCTGACATTTTCATCATTGAAATTCAATAACAATAAGTTTCCTCACATACTGCATGTAATGTATGGGTGGCGATTGCGATGTAACGACCGATAATATACGGTTATTCGTTATGTATGACAAGTATGGAAAAATAATGTAGTCATTTATTTATGCAGCTTTTATCATTAGTTAGAATATTAAAAAACTGTTATAAAAGTAGAGAAACTTAAGGCACTCCACCCCTCTTTTGTCCAATTTTCAAAACATTGCGTGTTGAGTAGCAGATCTTAACGATGCGCGCCTTTTTGCTTACTTCTTACCAGAGCAATGAATTGAAAACTACTCATTCCCCTGAGTGGAAATGGAATCCACAACCGTTGCGTTTAAAACCAGACACTGTTTCACCGCGCCAGCAAAAGATAAAATCCTATAGAGATAAATATATAAAAATTCACACCTAAATAAAAAATGAATTCTATACACAATAAAGTCTAACTGAACGACACTATAAAGTGAGTGCAAATTGATAACTCGTTGTCTGTGCCATCTTCACAGCAAAAGTACTTAAGAGAGTCCTGGCAAACTTTGCTCTTCAAAACTTCGGAGGCTCCACAAACATCGACGAGTACAGACGACGAAGTCAAAATAAAATCTTTTACTGTCGAAATTATAATGGAGTTAATTTTTTTACCTATGATATTTTTTTTCAGCATCACGCTGTATATAGCAGAGTTGGCAAAGGGAACCTAGTGTCAAAACTCGGAGTGTTTCCTCACGTTCCTAGTGGCATTGTGTATTGAGTGACGAAACTCGCCGTACTTTGTCTTGGTAATCAGAGCGAAAAAATGCATAATAATTAATTCCCCCGACTAGGAATCAAACTCACAACCGCCGCGTTTACAGCCACACGCTTGTGCCCCAGCGCCACGACGGCTTATCATATAATATATATATTTTGTAATTGACCTCGATTGTAAAATAGTTTTATTATAACCTTATTATTTTGTAATTATATATAACGTTTTTTTTCACGAAGTCTAAATTTTGAATGTTTAAGTAGCCTAAGGCTAAAGTTCCTCAATTAAAATCATGCCTGTTACAACTCGAGTATCGAATATTTTATAATATTTTCTTTTAGATATTTTACTTGATTTATGAGAACTATTAAACTTAAATTAAATATTTAAAGATTTTAACCATGATACATACATTATGTGAATAGAAATATTCAGGTTTGGTTACAAAAATATATAAATTTATAAGTAAAGCTAAATTATCGGTAAGAGAGAACATATATAGAACATAGATATATACATAGGTCAAAATTTATATATTTTTTTTAATTTTAAATGTTTACTTGTATAATTTAAATATAATATAACAATATGGTTAACCAGGCGAAGCCGCGTTTGGGTCCAGAAGTGATGCGTTCGATTCCCTACTCGAGAAAATGAAATAATTTTTTTTTTTATTTTTTCGCTCTGGTGTTGAGACAAAGTGCGGCGTTGCGTCCCACCACTTAACACGCAATGCTTCCAGAAGTCGGCAGAAAGTAAGGAACGGAGTGTCTTAACACTAGGTTCTATCTGCCTACCCTGAGCGTACGCTGTGGACAATAAGACCTATTGAACGTACCCTTATTAGGAAACAACAAAAGATATTCAATACAGATGCGATGATGGATTTTTTCAGGTGAATTTTAGCTTAAATCCAATGTTCCACAATATCTACGGCTTCTGTTTTCCGAGTGAATAAACAGGGTTTCAAAAGGCTTTCAATATTTGTCGAATTATGAGTGGAGTGGCTCATTTTACTGTTTCCACTCAATTTGCCTAAAAGCTTATTGATTTATGTTTAAGTTATTATTCGTATATATTAAAAGTTGCGGCGTTGAATTCCGCCACTCCACTCGCAATGTCTCCAGAATTCGGCGGAAAATGGGGAGCGGAATCTCTTAACACTAAAATGCCTCAGCCTACTCTGCTATTAAAAATGCGCTGTTTACCAGAAACCGACACTTTATTATCCAATTTTTAGAAGAATATTTTTTTATTTATATATATATATATAAATAAAAAATAAAAAAATATATATATATATATATATATATATATATATATATATATATATATATATATATATATATATATATATATGTGCAATAAGGCGGTGAGGCAGTTTTTTATGTCACATTATGAATCATTAGTACCTAATATGCTATAATAGTTTCATACGTTCCACGCGTATTGCTTAATAAACTTTCCTGTACGAATTTTAATGAATTCGAATTCCTATAAACCAATCGAAGGTACACAGTAAAGAAAAAATATAAAATAAATAATAAAAATTGTATAGTTTGAGAGGTTAAGATATTTAAGTAGATAATTGGTTTTTTCTGCTCTGCTGAATTATAAATTGGCACTTAGAATAAAAATATATTCGGCCAGTGCTACTTTATTAAAGACTATATATGTACTATATACTTTATTTAAAGATTTTGCAAAGCACTTAAAATAAAAAAAAGAATACAAATAAATTAGCGCCTTTGGAATCCATCCATATTCTCTTAATCAAATTAAAGAATACTTTCCCATCCATAATAAATCATAGTACATTATTACACACAGAGAAAAGCTAAAATATTGTTTTGCTTACTAACTTAAAGAGTATACAAATGAGGCTTATGTTACTGTATGTTAAAGAAAAGGTGATAAAACCTGTCAGGTAAATAGCTGAAACGACGGAGCTATCCGTAGCGTAGGCTGGAGTCGGCTAGATAATGCAAGCATTTATTTTGTAACTTTGTCTGTCGAAATTTATACAAAAATAAGCATTAAATTTTCTCCAGCAATAAAACCTAAAAGAAAACTTAACAAGATTACGTCTTCTTCGTGCATTTTTTATTAAAGTATTAATGAATGTACCAAGCACATTCGCACGTCTGTGCGGTTTTAACAAATCTTGCAACAGTTCTGAAACTTTCCGCGTAAAACCCCATATAATTTAAACACTCTGATTAAAAGCACCGTGAATCTTTACTATTTTACATTCTATATATATATATATATATATATATATATATATATATATATATATATATATATATATATATATATATATATATATATATATATATATATATATATATATATATATATATATATATATATATATATATATATATATATATATATATATATATATATATATATATATATATATATATATATATATATATATATATATATATATATATATATATATATATATATATATATATATATATATATATATATATATATATATATATATATATATATATATATATATATATATATATATATATATATATATATATATATATATATATATATATATATATATATATATATATATATATATATATATATATATATATATATATATATATATATATATATATATATATATATATATATATATATATATATATATATATATATATATATATATATATATATATATATATATATATATATATATATATATATATATATATATATATATATATATATATATATATATATATATATATATATATATATATATATATATATATATATATATATATATATATATATATATATATATATATATATATATATATATATATATATATATATATATATATATATATATATATATATATATATATATATATATATATATATATATATATATATATATATATATATATATATATATATATATATATATATATATATATATATATATATATATATATATATATATATATATATATATATATATATATATATATATATATATATATATATATATATATATATATATATATATATATATATATATATATATATATATATATATATATATATATATATATATATATATATATATATATATATATATATATATATATATATATATATATATATATATATATATATATATATATATATATATATATATATATATATATATATATATATATATATATATATATATATATATATATATATATATATATATATATATATATATATATATATATATATATATATATATATATATATATATATATATATATATATATATATATATATATATATATATATATATATATATATATATATATATATATATATATATATATATATATATATATATATATATATATATATATATATATATATATATATATATATATATATATATATATATATATATATATATATATATATATATATATATATATATATATATATATATATATATATATATATATATATATATATATATATATATATATATATATATATATATATATATATATATATATATATATATATATATATATATATATATATATATATATATATATATATATATATATATATATATATATATATATATATATATATATATATATATATATATATATATATATATATATATATATATATATATATATATATATATATATATATATATATATATATATATATATATATATATATATATATATATATATATATATATATATATATATATATATATATATATATATATATATATATATATATATATATATATATATATATATATATATATATATATATATATATATATATATATATATATATATATATATATATATATATATATATATATATATATATATATATATATATATATATATNCATTTTCACAAAGGGAAAATAAATATGTAGTTGACACTGTAGTAAACACTATTCTATTATAATTTGAGGTTACATTTAGTACTACTTTGGTGATTCGTTACCGTACGAAATTCCATGTACAGAGTGCCGCAACTCCATCTTTCAAAAAACAGCAGCAACTTATTCAGGATCCTCATATATATTTCTTTATTTATAACATCTAAAATCTAGTCTCATATGAGGTGAGAGACTTGATACTACGACAGCGTCGCTATGGTGAAGGTGGAAATATATTTTTTTAATAGTAAGTCTTTAATATTGTCTATATTTTAGTGCATTTAATATTACCTTGACCTTAACTTATATATAATTATAGTAAAGCGATATCAGAAAATTATAATAAGATTTGTGACGAAATATTGAATAAATTAAACGATAAATATTAGCTCGACCACACACCGTGTATTTATATTTGTCAAATTAAAGTATTGTACTGTGTAATTATCTATATGAGTTCTGAATTATCATCATTTTTACAATGTTGTAACCGTAATATTTTCAACTTCACGCTATTTCCCGTATGTAGCAGGTTAGGCAGAGAGAGCCTAGTGTTAAGACACTCCGCTCCCCTGGAGGCATTGCTTGTTGAGAGACGGAACTCAACGCCGCCTTTTGCCTCGGATTGAAAAATAAAATATTTCGTTTCCTTGAGTGGGAATCGAACACACAACCTTTCGCGTTTACAGTAAGACGACTCTCCCTACCGCCCCCCGTGGCCTACGATACGTTATATTTCCTAAAAATACTACCCCTCGCTATTCCAGGATTCGGGATCTCACAGACTCTGTTCATTAAAATTGTACTGTAAACTGATGATTATGTCTCTTATTAATCTTACTGATAATATTTTCATCATAACTGACAATTTGAAAATGCTAAATACTTAATAAAATAAAGGCTATTTAGGCTTTTATTCCAAATTTTTACAAAAAATAATTCAATAATACAAACCTTTTTTATTCTTTTACTAGTTGTGTACGTATCGCAATGTATGTATGTATTCATTGGTACAAATCAATACTAAAATTATTTATTTCTATATCTTTGAATATTACGCAGCTAACATTTTATATTTATTCTGTATTAAGCAGGGCGGCAAGGCCACTCTTTCTTACCTAAGGATATAATCCTATTTTTTAATTCAAATGCCTAGTAACGGTTGTTATTTATATCCCACTGCGTAGATATTTTTAAGATTCCGTACCCAAAGGGTAAAACGGGACCCTCTTAATAACACTCCGTCCGTCCGTCTGTCAGTCCGTCTGTCTGTCCGGCATGAACCGTGACAGTAAGACAGGCGAAATTTTCACATATAAATATAATTTATACGCCAACCAATATCCATATGTTTTTTTTATCTTTGGTATGGTAAGGAGATCACCTGTGGTAATAAGGCCGCCTTTACACCATTTTTCATTTGTTTTATCTTGTATTTCCTTTATGTTTAAGTTGGTGTAATAAAGTATTACACATATAATAAGTAAATATATTTCGTTTATCGCTATAACAACAAATATTAGAAAAAATTTAAATAAAAGGAGTAACCATACAACACAAAGGGTCGTTTCTATTCATTTTTGCGTGTCGTAAATAATTTCGTAAATATTCACAGAATATTTAGTAGTATATTTACTTTAAAAATAAAATAAATATTATAAAAAAATCAAATCAGCTTCACGATGTATCACGCACACTGCAGGGTAGGCAGAGGGAACCTAGTGTTAAGACACTCTGTTCCCCACTTCCTGCCGAATTCTGGAGGCATTACGTGGTGAGTGGCAGAACTTAACGCCGCGCTTGTCCTCCAAAATAAATTAATTATAATAAAACAAATATAAGAAGCCATTCATACAACGGACCTGATGTATTTGCCGTCTATATAAAGAATTTGAATTGGGTTTGTAGAAAGGAGATAAATACGTATCGTGAAGGTAAGTATTGACGCGGAAAAACGAATAACATAGGCTTAGCTGAGCTTCGAAAGTAGTATTAAATACTTGAGGAAAAAATAAAAATGTAACGAAAGAATACTATCATTTTCTTTTATTGTTGTTTATAGATGTATTAACTAAATGCCTAAGATAAATATTTTTTTTTACAAACATTTTGTTAATATTCGTTTTTTTACATTAATTATTTTTTTCTTTACATAACAAAGTAGGCAAAAATAGAACCTAATCAGATCCCACTATATGAGGTGGTATATAATATATCTTCAACTCACTTAAGTAGGGTATGGCGGAGCTTAAAGGTCCAAAATAAAAAGATCCATGAATATTTCAAAAAGTAGTGACGTATCGTTCTTTCTACCGATACGAACGAAAGAAACAGGCGCGGAGGCGGTTGAACACGGCTTTGCTGACATTCTGGCGATGCGCCTAGCAGGACATACACGACTGCGTATCAAACATTTTTACATAAGTATTATTGTTTGTAGTTAATCTTCTTAGTTTAGAGCACTGTTATTGACGTTCACGATGCCTAAACATAGTTTTTAATTATACGTTACTTATTTGTTTTTTTTTAAGTTTATTGTTGTTTTTAACTGAGACCGAACGGTTCTTTTTAACCACTTTAAAAACTTAGACGTAGTTAGGGTAAAAGGAACCAACTGGTCATTTACATGTTATTTATGAAAACTTTACTTATTTGTTTTAGTAAGCGGATATAGGTTTGCTGCGAGACCTATAGTCACAGCGTTCCAGGTGTAGGTAAATAAAATACGATGCAGTCCTTACACGAACTGTACTTTAAATGTGGATTGTATTTACTTTGAAATATATATTAAAGAAAATTAAATCAAAATTAAATCAGATTCACGCTGTATCCCGCACTCAGCAGGGTAGGCAGAGGGATTGCGTGTTGAGTGGCGGAACTCAACGCCACGCTTTGCCTCGACACCAGAGCGAAGGAATGAAAATATAAATGTAAATAAATATTTCATCTCCTCGAGTGGGGATCAAACCCACAACCAATCGATTTTGCAGTCACACTTTGTGCCCCTGCGCCACGATTGGCCTCTATTATCTGACTATATTAAAGAAAAAAAATTTTTTATACGAGTTAAGAAGATTAAGTTTGATATATATTTTTGTTTATTTTAAAATTTTGTCAGATTATGGCAAAAGGCTTCAAGTATTGTTCTTTGTTGAATTGTGTTGTTCAACCGACTCTGATTAGTAATTAAAGTATTAACACAGTTAATGATAAAAACTTTATATTTTGAAAAAAAAAATATTTTAATTCATTAAGTAGTTAGTTTATAAAATATTAGTTGTAAAAATAGTTGTATAATATATGAACTTAAATCAAGGGAAATATTTTATTTTATAATATAATAATTATTCTTTAAGTTTTTGTTTTTGGAAAAGAAATATACAAAGAAATATATAAAGGAAATAAAATATTTTGGAAAAGAAATATATAAAGCCTCCGACCATCCTGCGGTGCCAGTGCCTGCTCAGCTCAATGCCTGAAGTTAAATTCAGCCAAAAAGCTGTTAGACGAACTCTGCTTTCCTTTCGTTCATGTGCTCTTGAGCTGGTGCATTGGTACTAGCGTATTTGTTTTGACAATCTTATTTAGCCGGCGTAGCCTCAGATTTGTGGAAGAGAGCTCTTATACACCCGACTCGAAAGGTACAGGTAGATGCACTTTTTTATAAATAGTTTTGTAGTTAGACATTATATTCGCACTATTGTATTTGATTGTTTTAATATCAAAGACCAAATGTCTCTTTGTATATGAATAACTCTTATACATATGTACGAATATGTACAAAGTAGCGAAGAAAGTAGATGAAACTTCTTTATTAGTAAATAATGGCCAATATGATTTTCGTAAAGGGACAGCCGGCAGCAATATAAAACATGCCCTAAGGTTTTTGTTCATATTGGTCTCGTTTAACTTTAATTATATTTGCGCACACCATGGAGGAAATCTATTGGTTGTTTTATTACAATTAAGGCATTCTGATTGCACACATTGGCTTGTAGTTTGAATCAATGGGATTCAAAAAGAGAAATAACTTTATTCATTAAATTTCATATTATGTTATGTCCTCCCTACATATGTATGTCCGTAGAATGTATTAAACTTAAATATATTGACATTACTGTGCTTTTATTTACAAAAAATAAAAATTCTTATATTGTTTCCGAAAAATCTAGTTATTTAAAAAAATATATTTTGCGTTAATCCATAAAAATGCACAGTAAATTTTGAGCGGTATGTATGTACATTTATCACGTAAGTATTGATTTAATTATAAATTAATTAAACCCGCGCAGGAGACGAGGCCCGGACAGACCCGGCCAGCACTAGTGAGGGGCTGCGGATGAATTTGGACTCCCGCGGCCCCGCGCTCACGTGCGAGGAGACGCCGGGGTGGTTTTAGTCGGTAAGAGTCCGGCACGCCTCTCCGTCTTTCCCTAGACGGAGGTAGTCCATGAGGATTTTCCCCTATAAAAAAAGGTGAGTGTGTAGCTTAAGTTGGCGCTACCTTTTAAAGTGCCTCACTTTATTTATCTTATTTACTTATTAGGCTATCAATTCTCAAAATTTCAGCTTTGCTAAAATGACATTGGTCTGGGAGCCCTGGGATCAGTCTTAATCGATACGCCGACGTATAAGCTGGCTCAACATGTCGCCAAAGTACTTTCTCCACTGCGTGGCCACACAACATCTTATGTCAGGGACTCTTACTATTTTGTTAGCGGACTGAAAAATCTTAAGTTAGCTAATGAATGAAATGAAACCATGGTCAGTTTTGATGTCCAGTCGCTGTTCACCAGTATTCCCATCAAGGACTGCATCAAGATTGTCAAGAGGATAACAATATGCCTATAGAATATCTTGAACTTTTGGAATACTGCCTCACATCTGGATATCTTATGTTCAATCAAGAATTCTATTTACAAATAGATGACATTGCTATGGGTTCGCCTGTGTCGCCGGTAATAGCAGATATATACATGGAGGACTTTGAGGAGATGGCTCTTAGCGCTGCACCCTGTCTACCTAGGATATATAAGCGGTACGTAGATGACAGTTTTACTATTTTACCTACGGACAGTATTTATATATTCCTAAACCACCTCAATTCTATTAATGACAATATTAAAAACGGCTGGAAGCTTTCTACCACCCACTCATAAAATCATTGAAGTCTCAAACCCACCATACAAGAGGGCAAGATACTATCAGCTCATTCTGCAGGAATCCAGGGCAGTACGCGAGGCAATTAAGAAATCGTTGGCGGTAGTTTGATATAATAATTATGTCAACTGACAGACGAATGCCACCTCAGTCTACCCGTGACCACGGACTACTGCAAAGTGTTCAAAACGTCGGGTTTCCAAAATGTAAAATCTTAAATATACGCGATTAATCCGATTAAATTAGTTTCATTTAAAATGTGTAATAATCGTGAAAATCAAAGAACTTATTATAACAATTTTGTTGTTTTATAATATATAGTTGCCGCAGCGCAAGCGATGGCAAATTTTTTATAAGATTTTATTCCACACCTTGGGATTTTATTATTGAATGTTTATTAGGAATTCGTATTTTTTTGAAAATATACCAAATATGTCGCTCAGTGAAGATGCAGTTTTAGTCGTGAAAGAATTTTTAAAATCCGTCCGTAGTTATTTTAGTTCCGTAGTTATTTTATGAAAACATTACAAACATTCATACAAAAACAAAAATGTGGAAATATTTCTTTATAATATTAGTATAAATTTCATTTCCTCCACTGGAAATCGAACCCCCAACCTGTCACGTTGTGCCACTGCGCCACGACTGTCCTTTTGAAAAATTAATGCAATCATTTAAAACAGGATTATTTCCATCTGCTTATAGTTTTTTCTTGATAAATATCAAAAGAGATAAATCGCGAGTTTCTACAAGAATTTTCGGATCAAACGTCCAAGGTTGCATTTCCTTAGCTTCGATATAAAATTCCACTTTAAAAATATATGGTTATAATGTTTTCAGATAATAAATTTCACAATAATATGAAACAGGAAAGATTTTATAACCAATCTATTATATAATATAGATCAGTTTTAATTTCATTTTCAATATGTACGTGATATTAGAATAATGCGGCGTTGAGTTCCGCCACTCGCAATGCCTCCAGAACTCGGCGGAAAGTGGGAAACGGTGAGTCTTAACACTACGTTCCCTCTGCCTATCCTGCTGTGTGCGGGATACAGCGTGAAGCTGATATTAGAAAAAAAAAGGAAAGTAAAAGGACTTTTTACGTGTTGAGTAGCGGAACTCAACACCGCGTTTTGCCTCGACTCCAAGAAATGAAAATATTAATAATTTCATTTCCTCGAGTGGGAATCAAACTCACAACCTGTCGCGTTTACAGTCACACGCTCGTGCTCCTGCGCCACGACTAAATTGGCTTTAGAAATTATTATTCTAAAGAGGTTAAACTCGCGTTATAGTATATCGCGGTATAGTCGATATCTCGCAAACGAAGCGAGATATCGATTTTTTTTATTCTTCATTTTCACTTTATTTTGACGTGTAGAACCTAAAAGTAGTTTCAAATCGCGGCGCTCTGGAAATCGTACTCTTGCCACATACAATATTAAACGTATAAGTAAAATACGTATCAGCGCCGGCTAAGGGATATCATATTTTTCATATATAAAATAAATAATTATGTCACATATTTATCTCCTTATTTTATTCACGTTAAAATATAAACATAAAACGATTCATCATTGGAATTTTGTTGCTTGCGGTTACTAAAGTAAAATTTCCAAGTATTACGATCTTCAAAGAAACACTGGATACAAAAAACATACAAATGTCTCAGTTCAAAGCTCATTTTGTATTATAATATACAGAAGAGTACTTTATAGAAAATTGCTTTAGTGCTTTTAAAAATATATAGCAGGGTAGGCAGAGGGAGACTAGTGTTAAGACAGTTTGTTTAACAATAGACTCCCTCTGTATACATTATATTAATATAAATAATTATATATTGCATTTTACTCCGAATTCTGGAGGCATTGCCTTCTTGAGTTGCTGAACTCAACGCCGCGCTTTGCCACGACACCAGAGTGAAGGAAATAGACAATATTAAATATTTCATTTCCTCGAGTGGGAAACTCGCAAACAGTGGCGTTTATAGATAGTCACACGCTTGAGCCCCTGCGCCACGACTCAATTGGCTTTTGAAATTATAGTATTGTTTTAAAGAAACAAGTAAGTTTTGAGGCCGGCCGTGGCGCAGCGGCACGAGGTGTGACTGCAAAACCGACCGGTTGTGGGTTCGATCCCCACTCGAGGAGATAAAATATTTACTTAAATTTATATTTCCATCTCTTCGCTATGGTGTCGAGGTTAAGCGCGGCGTTGAGTTCTGCCACTCAACACGCAATGCCTCCAGAACTCAGCGGAACGTGGGGAACGGAGTATCTTAGCACTAGGTTCCCTCTGCCTGTGTGCGGGATACAGCGTGATTTAATTTAATTTAATTTTGATTTTTTTATTATTTAACATTACCAGACCCTTTACGTGGGCCGTCACTCCTGCCAGACGTCCTAAATGTTGTTTAAATTTGGGGGCAAAATACGTTATACTAGCAAACTTTAATCTATATATATTATATAATAAGACAGTAAAAAAATGTTGTCTGTATATTTAGTAATTTTGACTGAAATGGCTAGAGGGACACTTAAAAAGAATAATAGAAAGCAAACATTTTTTTTTAAAATTTCTTGTCTGTCTGTCTGTCGATATGTATGTCCACATTTTTCTCTGAAAGTACTGAACCGATTTACTTAAAAGTTTCACCAATTGCTTTGTTTTAACTCAACTTAACTACTAAAGTTTGGTTCATCAAAATCGGTTCATTAAAAAAAAAGTTATCGTCATTTGAATGAACTCAAGGCATTAGTTTGCCTGCGAATGTTATATAGCAATCGCGCTGGTAAGATTCCTGGCTAAAGAATGACATTCGAAACGTCTTGGTTATATGACTGTTGATAAAAATATATATTTTTGAAGCACTATTATACAATATTTTATACAATAAAGTAAACAAAATTGAATTGTTAGTGGAGATTACCTTCATAAATCATAACAGTTAAGTTTAAGTCGTAATTAATTCAACACAGAGATAAAGAACGATTTGATCTTCAAAGAGATATCAAGCAAATACATAGATTTTTTGGTTCGTTCGTTCGTTTGAAATAAATCTATATAAAAATGCCTAAAAACATCCTTTCTACGTGTACTCTGTAATAACTACATATTTACCAATTGTACATTTAGCTAATAATATGTGTAACTAATTTAAAAACTGTACAGGAGTTAATATGCAAACATTACAGTTTTTTTACAAAGAATATTATGAATCCTTACCCAAATCAATAATTTAAGATTTAAGGCTGTTTCTGAAGCAGTACATTAAATTATTAAGTGACATCAGCACATTTAACACAGCTTTAAAAAACATAACATGTGTAGAAAGAACGTAATGTTACAAAAATATATACATATAATAAATAATTAGCTTTATGTATTTATATTTTATGAATATCAAATATCAACATTGATCGTATTTTTTAGTTCGAAACAATCAAAAATTCTTATAGAAATTACGATAATGTCGTAAAAAAATTATATTAGAATATTACAGATTAAAGTAAGTGAGACCAGGCGTGGCCCAGTGGCAGAAACTGTGATTGTAAAACCGACTGGTTGTGGGTTCGATCCCCACTCGAGGAGATGAAATATTTACTTAAATTTATATTTCATATAAAATTCGGCAGAAAGTGGGGAACGGAGTGTCTTAACACTAGGTTCCCTCTGCCTACCCTGCTATGTGCGGGATACAGCGTGAAGCTAATTTAATTTTAGAAGTCATTATAGTTGTCAATCAATTCTGCTTATTAAATCAATAATCATGAATTTTAAGCGGGCGAAGCCGTGGGCGGGCCGCTAGTTTTACATATATTACTATAGTGTATGATAAGTATGGCGTAGGATTCCATCACTTAATATCTGAAAATAACAAGAAAATAAAAGCGGAGTTATGTATCTATATTACTAAGTTTACTCAAACTACTTCAGAATATTTGCATGTACAAAGTTTATTCAATTAATTTACTTTTCTGTTAGTTTTAAGAATGTTTGAAAGTCGAAATGTCTACTGTGTATCACATAATCGATCGTATATTTATTTCAATTTAAAGACTATAAGTGGAATTCACACTTTTACATATTTTTATTTTATTTTTTTAAGGAAAAAATAGAACCTTTATTGATTTTGTTGTCCGTCTGTTAGGACCATTTATGTTGAGATCTTGTGGAGTGTCAACGTTCTCTTAGAGCACAGAAAAAAAATAAGCTTCTAAATCAACGCGCGAAAAAGACTACTTATGTATTGTTTTTGCTCCATTTTATGATCCTGAAATTGGTACAAAACCCTCCGTGGGCAAGTCTAATTCGCACTTGACCTGTTTTTTTATCATGGACTGCCTACCAAAGAGGTTAAGGTTATCATTAAACGTTTGTAAAAGCAACTCTATATCCGCCTTAGGCTCTCTCTACAAATTTCCATACCAAGATTATTTATTATTGTTTTCAGTAAGTTTTAACGAAAACAAGAAAGATCAAAAGTTTATCAAATTTAACATCTGGTGTATTGAGAAGTAGATTAAGCTAAGAGGCTTTGTATAATTTATAATTTATACGATTAGCGATATTCAACCGAAAATCTGATATTTATTATTTAGATCATCGGTTCCCAACCAGTGGTCCGTGGACCAGTAGTGGTCCGCAGCAGCTAAAATATGGTCCGCATGATTTTAAATTTTGATGTTTGAGCAAAGTCTGCCTACAGTTAAGTGTTTTCCTCAGTAAAACATAAAATATTTTGACATTTAAATTTAATATACTTTGGAATTCATTGATTTTTAATATTTACTTAAAAATTCGGATGTGTGAATTCATCATACAAAAAGTCAGATTTTTTTTGACTTTTGACTTTGAAATTAGAATTTTTGTTTAATTATTAATTTATTTTTATTATACCTACAAAGTGGTCCCTGCTAACAAGAATTCTGTAAAAGTGGTCCTTGATCAAGAAAAGATTGGGAACCCCTGATTTAGATGAACACACGCATAATTATTAGTTTAATTATAATACTTTATCAGTACTGGAAAACGGTTTGTCCCCGGATAAGACAGTACCACTAATCGATTGTATGAAAAACACAAGATAAAATATTATTCTTAGTAGGAGTACTATCGTTTGTTGGAAGAAAAATAAAACAATCAACTGGTTAAAAGTAACTTTCAGATAAAAAATAGAGAAACATTCAAAAATAAAATCTAATTAGCTTCACATTGTAACCCATACACACCAGGGTAGGCAGAGGGAATCTAGGTTAAAGACACTTTTCGCTTTCCGCCGCACTCCGGAGGCTTTGCATGTTGAGTTGCGGAACTCAACGCCTCGCTTTCCCTCAACACCAGCGAAAAAATGAAAATATAAATGTAAATAAATATTTTTAATACAGAAACATTGGGCTTTAGTTTTACATTTTATGAAATTATTATCTTATCTAGCTAGGGACAGCAGAGTGTAAATCTTTACGAGAGATCTATCTATGAAAGATAGAAGACTTGCTCGTGGTGATTCCTATCAGCAACATTTCATACTCCATGGGCACCATATGGGCGCATAATATGTATGGCGACGCGAAACGCTGCTTCTTCGCTGGTGTGGTTACAAATGCGGCGTTAAGGACAGTCGAATAGCGGAAAGTGGAAAACGCAGCACTGAATACGTGAAGCTACGTGGAAAGTAGGCGAAGAAAGCAATGTGATAAATAATGTTTTTATATATATTTTATTAAAAGAGACTAATGATCTAATCTTGGTTTACGCGGCCACGAGCTTTATATGTACGTTATCGCATTTAATTTTTTTTTCTCGTTATGTTATTAAAAAAATTATACTATCATTGGTTCATTTCCAGTAATTCTAAATTATGTGATATATATTAAAAATAAGGAAAAATGTATGCATATATATATATATATATATATATATATNTATATATATATATATATATATATATATATATATATATATATATATATATATATATATATATATATATATATATATATATATATATATATATATATATATATATATATATATATATATATATATATATATATATATATATATATATATATATATATATATATATATATATATATATATATATATATATATATATATATATATATATATATATATATATATATATATATATATATATATATATATATATATATATATATATATATATATATATATATATATATATATATATATATATATATATATATATATATATATATATATATATATATATATATATATATATATATATATATATATATATATATATATATATATATATATATATATATATATATATATTTATATATTTATTTATCTATTGTGATAGTAGTCAACTTCCCCACCCCTACTTGTCATTATTTGTCTAAAGCTTATCAATCAAAACTTATCGGAGTCGGTTGCCCAGCCGAAGCAAATTGGACTGAGGTCGTTGTGACCTACGAAGGCCGGGCAACAGGTGAAATATTTTTCATATTATAATATCGTTACATATGTACGTAGAAACTTCGAGAAAACGAAACGAGAGTACGAAAAGAAATCAAAGAAATCTGAATTTAAAATGCATATATTTAAAATCTATATCTATTATTATACAGGTGGAAGTTTTTGGTCTTAAAGGTTCCGTAAATAACGATTTAATTAAAAAATATATGTCAACTTGACTTGAATGATTTTGCAAGGAAAAGAATTGTATTAAAGTATAATTTCGTTTTATTTTACCTTTTTTTTATAGATTTACGTTATTTTTTCATATAACAGGGTAGGAAGAGGGAACTTAGAGTCAATACACACGTGTACATGTAGTGGCTAAAACTCAATGTTATCACTTTCCCAAGTGGGGATCAATTCAGAATCAACTAACAAGCATTTTCTTCTAATGGTTTATACATCATATTTTTCAAGTATGTAGAGACTTCTTGTTTTAAATCAATTTTTTTTCTATTCGCAATGACGCTCAAATTACGTCGATATAATACGTTTTACCGATGCTACTATAGATATACTTTATACGAGAATAAATGGAATATGTGTAATTTATTTATTCTTATCTCTATATATTATATTGAAGATTTTGTTTGAAGATATTTAACAAATTTCCTCTTCTCTTGGAATGAAACTGTCACTCGTCCTTGATGTTTCCTGGTGCGTATCAACGGGTGGGTTTACAATTCTCTAAGGAAATAAATATTTGCGAGTTTAAATGTCAATATGTTAAATTAAGGTTATTTTAGATATATAAAATTCACATTTTGAATTATAATTTTAAAGACGTCGTGGCGTAGGTGCACAAACATGTATCTGTAAGCGAGACGGTTGTGGGTTTGCTCTAGTACAAAGGCAAGCGCGGCGTTGAGCTCCACCACTCAACACACAATTCCTCAAAAATTCGACTAAAAGTAGGAAATGGAGTGTCTTAATACTAGGTTCCTCCCTCCTACCCTGCTATATGCGGGATACCACGTGAAACTGAAAAAATATACCATATTTGTTATTTTTTTACTTCACACTTTATCCCGCATAAAACAACACAATAGAACTTCTTTCTTAACCAAATATTCCCATATTGTCCCATTCACAGTGTGGTGGTTCAAAACAACCAAGTCAAATTTAGAGCTTCCATTTTATCACGAATGAACACGGAAATTGGAACCCATATATATGCCATTATTTTGTAGCTTAAGCCAAAAACAACGCATTACTTAACATTTAACTTGGCTATCATTTCATATTTATGGTTTTAGGGTTCCATTACCTTAAAAGGTTAAAACAAAACATCTATAGGATTAATTTATTGAAGTGTTATCTTTGCCTTATTTATTATTAATAATAAATTATTACTATTAATCATTAATACTTTGTTATTTATAAAGTCTTTACTATATTCCTAAGTCTTTTGATCTTATCTTCATACTTAACTTTTTTTTAACTTTTGTAACATATAATTATAAATTTATGCATTAAAAACTCTTTTGTCAATAAATACGCGAAATTGACCAAACATAATTTCTGATCAATGCCTATTTCTAAATCTAACCTCAACGAGACTAAGCTCAACGAGAATTCTATTCAAACCTTTATTTAATTTCAACTAGTTCTCCATTAAAAATTTAATATTATCTTCAAAATATTCAATCTCTAAGGTGTTTACTGTAATTGAATAAAGAAATCTCAAAACCTTTAGCAGGCCGTCCACTGCAGGGTGACTGACGGTGACCCGAAGGTTAACTGTCGTTATATGTCAACAGCCATCGTTAGTGTTGAATGCTATCAGCTATCGGGAAATCGCTGTCGAAGCATATTGTTGACGATTTATTTTTTCTATATATTTCTACATGTTTTCTTCAAATGACAATAGTTTGTTTTTTCCAGATAAGAGGGGTTTTTACGATCAATAAACTCGTGAGGTCGTTGTTTATTGGACAATTTGTGAAATATATACAAAGTTCACAGATAAAATTAATAATATTGTATTTTTATGACGTTTCACTCTAATTATGCTAATTGCTTATTATATATATATCTCGTTGTTTCTTATTTTGATAAATATTAATATATTAAATTTGAAAATGTACGAGTTGGATGTACTATGTAATGATTTGACTTTATAGTGTTTTCTTAGCATTGAACTAGAAAAAATATAGAAAAATAAAAAACAAAGTTCAATCATGTACTGTTAAGTTAAAAGTCTTTGATCTAGACTCTGTCATTTGTTTCTTAAACATTATTAGTATCATTTTAACTTAGTAAAAGAGAACTTTTGATTTACAAAAGTATACACATTAAATTTAATATTTTTAATATTTTTAAGTGTATTTAGGGAAATTAGATGATCATAGTAATTTAAATCTTTTCAGAATTTATTTGATTCTGCTCGCAAAAATTTTTGTGTTTAATAAAAAAAATGTTTAGCTATTTCATATCTATCTAGGTAGACGGTAAATACGCGCACGCGATATGGTTTTTCCCGCGTAAGTCCCGATCCCGTGGAAATTTTGAGGTAAAAACTAAATTATATGTCGCTCCACAACCCCCTCCTATGATTTAGGGAAAGCCCCGTAAAAATTGGTTCAGCTGTTCTAGAGATTAGCCGGGACAAACAGAGAAACACACAGACAAACAAATTAAATACTTAATTACGTTTTGTTATCGGATGAATTAATATATCCACTTTAAAAACATGGTTACCTTATATAAAAAAAATTACAGACAAAAAATAAATCAACTTCACGCTCTATCCTGCACACAGCAGCGTAGGCAGAGGGAACCTAGTATTAAGACACTTTAAGTCAAATTTTGGGGAAATTGGGTGTTGAGTGGCGGAACCAGAGCGAGGAAGAGAAAAATATAAATTTAAATAAATATTATACTTCCCCGAGTGGGGATCGAACCCACAACCAGTCCAGTTTACAGTTACGCTTTGTGTCAGTGCGCCACGACTGGCCTCACAGACACACACTTAAATTTTATTTATATACTAGCGTGCGCCATACGTTCTCAGCTACGTCGAAATTCTTATACGCTTTTGATGCTAACAACATAAATAAATTGTTAAAAGAATTTCGACGTAGCTTGATGAGAACGTATGGCTCAGTAGTCAGAGCGCTTGGATGGCTTCCAAGAGGCGCGATTTCAAATCCCGCTACATTCAAATATTTATACGTTTCTAAAAAGTATTTTTCTTTCCTAAGTGTGTATAATACTTTAAAATGTAAAAAATAATACGATATATCTCCCACTACTAATACTAAAGCCAGACTTGAGGCCAAACTTGAGGCCAGTCGTGGCATATGTGCACAAATTGCGACTGTAAACGTAACTGGATATGGGTTCGATTCCCACTCGTGGAAATGAAACATTTATTTATATTTCCATTTCTTCGCTATTGCGTCAAGGCAAAGCGCGGCGTTGAGTTCCGCCACTCAACACGCAATTCCTCCAAAATTTCGGCGGAATGTGGGAAACGAAGTGTCTTTTCATAAAATTTCGCCTGCGTACCCTGCTGTATGGGGGATACAGCGTGAAGCTATTTTTTTTATTTGATATAATATATCCTCCATTACTAAGCTTTTATATCGTAAATTAGAAGCTCTCTTGCTTGTAAATTTATAATTTACATATTAAAATATTAGTACACCGTCTATTGTCTCGTACGCGATACGCCTTATGTACGTAATTCCTGTCTCGTTCCGTGAATTAACTTAATCCACTGAAAAAGACCTAGACTGTGTTTATAGGATTAGAATAAATTAAATATTTTCCTTATACGATCAATGATATGAAGTTTTTTGCCATTTAAAATTATTATTTTTTTATCGAGAAGACCGACATTAACTCTAGTAGGTAGGTACCCATATTAATTAAAAAAAAAAAAAAAATAGAGTCTTGTCTTGAAATAATAAAATATTATCTCTTTACAGAGAGACCACTCACGCCTGCGTGCAGGGAGCAGCTGGCATGTCGCCTTGGTGTGACATCCAATCGGTTGTTAAATTAGGATGGACCATGTCAACTTGGTTGTTTAATTTGTATCTGTATAGCTGTCTTCTCGGTTGACCTTCGAAAATACAGTATCAAAGATATTCGAAAAATGTCTTTTTTTTTATGGAAAAGACAAGGCAAACGAGAGCGTTCGGGTCACCTGATGGTAAGTGATTACCGCCGCCCACGACACCGTGCAACACCAGAGGAGCTGCAGGTGCGTTGCCTGTAAGGTGGATTGGGCGCCGGAGCCCGGCATTACCTGATGCGAAACGCAGTAACATAAAGCCACTACTTCACGCCGGTTTTAAATGCCGGGGGTGGTAATGATCCGCTCGAGACTGCCCATGCGTGTTGCCATTGCTGGCGACGTGACTCTACCACACGTACTTTAGTCGCCTCTTACGACACCACCAGTACCAGGATGATCCTATTCTAGGCCGGGATCACACGACACAAAAGGTCACGTAAAAAATACCTACTCTATAGTACCTACCCTGGTACATCATGATGTTACAGCGTGAAGCATAAAAAAATTATGACTTTATAAAAAACTAGCAATAGTTTTTACCTTTACTATTTTTTAGCTGTTATTAATGAATATGTAAATGGCTCCAGACGTCATTGCATTGCATAAAACGCTAAATAAACGAATAGGGTTAATCAGATGTTAAAGGTTTAAGGATTTCTTCGACTTTTTTTAAATAATATTTATTATTCATTTAAATAGGTCAATCGTGGCGCAGCGGCACAAAGTGTGACTGTAAAACCGACTGGTTCTGGGTTCTATCCCCACTCGAGTAGATGAAATATTTACTTAAATTTATATTTCCATTTCTTCGCTCTGGTGTCGTGGCAAAGCGCGGCGTTGAGTTCTGCCACTCAACACGCAATGCCTCCAGAATTCGGCAGAAAGTGGGAAATGGAGTATCTTAACACTAAGTTCCCTCTGCCTACCCTGCTGTATGCGGGATACAGCGTGAAGCTAAAAAAATAAATAAATATATAAATACATCGACATATTTATAGCACTATGTTTATAGAGTTGCGTACCACAAAATAAAAAAGCCCTTTTAGGACCACTTTCTTGTCCGTATGTCAAGATCATTTATCTTGAGACTGCGTGAAGGTATGAAGCTGGGATTATTAGCCTATTCGTTGTCATTATATTCAAGTCGACGATCCCTTCAAATACAGAAATATCAAATTTCTAAATTAAATCAAAAGATACGACAATTTATGCATAGTTCCGAAATTTGCCAAAGTAAATTTATTTTTGTAGTTTATTAACCTAGTCTTAAGACACATCGTTTCTCACACACCATTCAATTTATTAAACATTGCGTTTTGAGGGACGGAGCTCAATGTCGCGCTTTATCTTGTTATCAGCTTCAAATTAAATCAGCTTCACGCTGTATCCCGCACACAGCAGGGTAGGCAGAGGGAACCCAGTGTTAAGACACTCCGTTCCCCACTTTCCGCCGAGTTCTGGAGGCATTGCGTGTTGAGTGGCGGAACTCAACGCCGCGCTTTGCCTCGACACCAGAGCGAAGAAATAAAAATATAAATGTAAATAAATATTTCATTTCCTCGTGTGGGGATCGAACCCATAACCATTCGATTTAACAGTCACACTTTGTACCCTTGCGCTATCTGATCAGAATGTGGAAATGAAAATATTTATTACCGTAGTGAGAATCGAATCGAGAACCGTTAAGTTGACATTTCTTCGTTGTACCGCTACGCCACGACATCCTCTTTAAGTGAAGTTAAATTAATAATTAATTTATTTGGTCCACATAGTCAACTTAACAAAATACGCATATCAGAGCGCAGGTCAGATTTCGACCTTCCAACATGATAATATACATATATTTTGTGTACTTCTGTTGTTTTTCACTTATTTAGATAATACTTAATACGTTGTTAATTGGGACACTGACCACACTATCGCACTTCGGAGCTGCACGACAATATCGAATCTAGAAAGTTTAAGATGTGATGGTCTTTTTTGTGGATTTCTTTGAAATGGAACATACTCGTATGTCAAGCCAGCGTCATCTTCTGCGTCCATTGCTTGGGATGAAAAATGATAGTGTTTGTATAAAAATAAAATAATTTCATTTATTTATTTCTTTATTTGTACACCACTTATATAAAAATACACAAAAAAAATTGAAAATAATAAAAATATAAAATAGAAATATTTCAATAAAAATAGTAATATTTCAAGATAAAAATCATTTTTTAGATTCAAGCTGTGTCCCATATAGTAGGTTGGCAGAGAGAACACGGAAAACGTAGTTTTAAGACACTCCGTTTCCAATTTGCTGACGACTAATGAAGGCATTGCGTTTTGAGTGACAGAATCCAATGCTACGCTTTGCCTCGTTATCCGATGCGCGGAAATAAAAATATTAATTAAAATTAAAAATGAAAAGCCTAAAGCCGTAAAGGGAGCTATATTTAAAAACGTTTATTATTCAGATTATCATAGCTAAGAATCATATATCAATACCTTGATTTTTCATATTTTCACCTAAATATTACGATCCATCTTAATTACGATTATGTTTACATAAATGAAATTAACTAATACTAATACAATATAAGTAATTTACCTTTGCAGCACAATATACTATACAATTATTGACAGCTGTCAAAACAAGTTCAATGAATGGTGAACTTCAGAGGACATGTTTCAGACTTACTGAAGAAAACATCTCAGAGGTAATAGAGAGATGATAAGAAATTCTTAGTAATATATAAATTAGTTGTTATTTTAATTCAATCGCCACGGTGCCATCGCCCTCGAAACACAATAGGACATTAATTACATTAATTTGAGATTAATACTCGTTTACGTGCATTAAATAAACAAATTTAGTTAACGAATGTCGTTAAGATCACCTCTCTAATGCCTCCCGTTAACCTTTCTTGACCGTAAGTTAAAGAAGTTGAAGGCTATATATATTATACAAGCTCGTCAGCTCTACAATATTTCTAACTACTCTTGGACACTGATCAGTCAAATATAAGCAGAAATAAAAATTAAACAAAAACCTATTTTTTCCAAAATAGGTTTTTGCTTAATTTTTATTCCTGCTTATATTTGTATTTCTCTGAACCGTTTTCAATGCATTTTTCATTTTGTATAATTTTAGATGAAAGTTCGTTGGTAATTCTCGTTCTCTCACGTACTCTCTACCTATGGTTGTATATCACTTCCCCAATGTCACGTTGTGTGGAGATGACACGAACGTTATATTGTAAAAAAAAAGAGATAATATTACAAATTAGGAGTATGTATTTATGTTATAGCTGCACTGACGGATATATTTTTTATTTTTATATTTAGTTCTCTATTGCACACAATATAAAAAAATATACAAGCACAAAAGGCTTAACGTTAAAAAGCATTCTCTGCCAGCCAACCTTGCCATGTGAGAAACAAAAGTGCAGGCGTGCCGAAAGAGAAAGATTAATTTAAAATGAAATAGATATACATACATAATATTCTACATTTTCCAGTTGGCTAAGTACATTATATATATAAACTCAATAGAAGAGTAGTTACTCGCTTTATACTAGTCCCTGTACAAATTTATTCAATATGCTTAAGATAATGTGTGTTACTATCAAGAAAGGATTCCTTTACGTCACGCTGACGACAAAATTGTAGGCGACACTTACGTATTTTCCTAACGCCTTTATCTATTTAATGTATTTAATAGTAAACATTTAAATAAGACAGATATGACGGATATTGATGATCGTATATTAATGATTTCTATAAATGAAAGTTTCACAACCCGCACCCACGGGCCTGTAGTAATTATGTAAAAAAAAATACTTTTCTTTTTTGTAGCTTTACGCTGTGTCCCGCACGTAGCATGGTAGGTAGAGGGAGCCTGGGAATTTAATCTTAAGACACTCCGTTGCCATTAAGACGCTTCCCTTCTCCACTTTATGCTGAACTCCCAAGAAATTGTGTGTTGGGCAATTTTTATAGATAATTGCATGATGTATAATTTTTATCTCACCTATTTTTATTATAAAACTTACCGTTCAGCTTACCTTGAATAAATTTTTTTCCACACTTCGGATTGATGTGGATAATTGACAAATTGTGTATAATAGGGTTCCCAACATTCATGCCAATTTTTAGCAAGGTGCGAATTAATGTAACCTTACCCCTATTTTTTATGCTAACTTGACCGGACTATTAGGAAACTTTTATTTTCTCAGTTATTTTATAAATATATCTTTTCTACTTTCGTTTACAAAATGTTCTCTTAGAGATCAGACAAGTTCTTCTTAATCCTCAACACTTTTTAAAGCATCTTGACGAATATCTTGTTCTAATAAGTTCTTTAAGTCAGTCGTCAGTCAGACTCGTCGGCAGATGCTAGTACAGCTTTGATTTTAAATTTTGTAGATACTAGTTACTACTATCATGAACTCATAATCCAAAAAACAATCTCCATTATGCATGCTAAATTTCCATTTTCCATGCGTAATTCAATAAAAATTATAAGAAAGATCAATACTTATGTTGTTAATGAATAGGGCACTATGACTATAATGGGTGTCGAAACACCCAGGAGGGAGTGGAGTGAGAACGACCACTTCTCCCGCACATTTAAGATCTACACACAGTTCAGGAGGATACACAAAGGTGCAAAGCGCTGTGACAAAAATTAAATAGTGTAGCGACTAAAAACCAAACCTGGGTGTTTTTACACCCATATTTAAGAGTTAAGTATATGCGCGACAAATGGACGAAAAACTCAATATGACACGAACCGATTTCGTTGATTCCTCTTTCTTGGAAAGGATATAATTCAAGGGTAGTTTGATGAGAGTTTTGTCAGGTTCTCATTATGGGATCCGGTGGAAGTCGGTTCTTTTTTTTAATTATTAAATTGTTAACATCAAATATATCTTATATATAGTACTTAAATGTAACTATAAACTACACACTAAACTTAAGCACTTATCGGTTCATCGTTATATATGTAGAACATATATTGAGGAATTTATATTTCCATTTCTTCGCTCTGGTGTCGAGGCAAAGCGCGGCGTTGGGTTCTGCCACTCAACACGCAATGCCTCCAGAATTCGGCAGAAAGTGGGGAACGGAGTGTCTTAACACTAGGTTCCCTCTGCCTACCCTGCTGTGTGCGGGATACAGCGTGAAGCTGATTTTTGATTTACATATATATTGAGGTACCTACTCCAAATTTCTCTATGCTATCTATCCGCCCACGACTTGTAAAATTGTGCAGATTAGATTGCCTTCATTTCAATTTGAAAAGCCACGGTTGAACCTTATTTGAAATACGCATTTCCGATATCGTACTTAACAAATTCATATATAAATAAACACTGTTATAAACATTTAAATATACTTAATATAAATCATTTTTATATAACTATGCATATATCAAATATATAAAAAGAAAAGAACTCTATTTTTTATTCTTGTGGCGTTGAGTTTTTCCACTCAACAAGCAATGCCTCCAGAATTCAGCGGAAAGTGGGAAACGGGGTATCTTAACATTAACTTTACAGGTTCCCTCTGCCTACTCTACTGTGTTTAGGATACAGTGTGAAGCTAAAAAAACAAAGAATTCTATTTTCAAACATCTTTCCAGTTATAACATCTACAGCACAATGTACTAATGTATGTATGTACAACGTATAGTAATATACGTTGTTGTATACGCAGCATAAAGATACTTTACTGTGTTTTTTTCTCTATGATTTTCGTATTTTTCGTTTTATTTTATTTTAAATACCCTATACGAAGTACGTCAAGTAAAATATTTTTTTCACAAATAATCAACACATCTTAATTATTATTGAGTAGGTCCAAGCCTCCTCTCTAAACTTTAATAAAAAAATCAACTTAGTAAAAGTCAACTTGAAGTAAAATATTAAAAAAATTGGGTCTTCGATGTGAAAACCAGTGCCATGTACAAGATGTTAAAGAACATTACCGACTTAAGAGATTAATAAAGTTTTGAAAGCTCCACAAAGTAAAATTGGATATTTTGTTTCATGATTTCATTATACGAGTAGGTATTTGATGGGTTTAAATCAATCGATGTAAACGTATTTTTTATTAAAAAAAATCAGTAAATGTATCTCGCACACGGCAGGGTAAGCAGAGGGAACTTAGTGTTAAGACACTCCGTTTCCCGGAACTCTGAAAGCATTGCGTGTTGAGTGGCGGCGCTCAACGCCGGGCAGTCGCGTTTATAGTCACACACCTGGCCACGACTGGCCTCAATTTTATGTAACTTTTATACAAGTATAAAAGCAAATAGACTCATGGAATTTGATTAAATTCTTTGGCAACAATGGAAAGGATGGCCCTTGTACGTTACAGCTTTATAATATATGTGCACCTATGGAAAGACTATTGGGAGAATTTTAAAGGTTTACGATCCCTTTTTTCGTAGAAGCAAAGTTTACGCCTTCTCTAAAATCATATGGAATAAGTATTCCCTTCTAATAAATTTAATAATTAAAACTAAATACGACTGTAAACACAACCGATTGTGGGTTCTATTCCCGTTCGAGGAAATAAAATGTTATTTAATTTCCCGTCTCTGGTAACGAAGCAATGCCTGGTGATGAGTTTTAATACTATTCTATTCTATTTATTTCTATTTATGTTGTTAGCATATCTGCAAGAAGATTTTTATAAATTCCCGCTACCTAAAGATAATTGCTTAGAATTATCATTTAGCCAGAGAGACTATTATTTATTAAATGAATTGTAACAAGCGTATAAGAATATCTACGTAGCTTGATGAGAACGTATGGCTTAGTGGACAGAGTACATGGACGGTTTCCAAGAGGCGCGGGTTGAAATCCCAATACGTTAAAATTTTTATTGGTTTTCTAAAAAGAAATAAATAATATAACATAAAGTACAAAATATGTTGCTAAGTCATAAATTTTTGTCACAGAATTTTTATTAATGGCAGAGGACCGTTGTGATTCTTTATGTCCGCTTGTGGAATGATTTTTATACGATTTCTTGTCTTATTGTGGAATATTTCACACAATATGATGTATATTATTTAGATAAATTAATATTTTATGTTATTATTTATAACAAATATGTTATTGTTATTATTTATTAAAAATAATAAAATAAACCGGACAAGAGCGAGTCGGGCTCGCCCACCGATGGTTCTGTTCAAAAATTGGAGGTCTCGAGCTTTTTCTGAAATTCAAACTTAGCTTAGTCAGAGTCATTTCATCCGACACCTTACTTGAACTAGCGGCTTTAATACCTAATTTTGCCTCCATTTTAAGCCTATTATTTTTTAGGATTTAACTGTCTAACCTACCTGTAGATACTAGCTACCAAACTTCATAATTCTGTCAAGCGGAAATACCCTATTAATTTTGATTCTCTTCATAGTGTGGGAATGTAAAAACATGTTCGTTTATGCCACAAAATTTGTGGTATGTCTATACCGGAAAAATCCATATCTTTTTTAAGTAAATGTAGAAATACGCTTTTTCAGGAAATCATGGGGCCGTAGATCTGAGCATATGGTATGAACTTCAAATCGATATCTCCAAGCGTTTCTGAGATAAAGGCTCTTGGCAGACAGTCAAACAGATAGACGGATGGATGGGCAGCTAAGTGATCTTATAATCATTTCCTTAAAAGATACGGAACCCTAAAAAAAATAATAACGAGCCCGTCATGGCACAGTAGCACAAGGCTTTGTAGCATTGTAACGCGACGGTTATGGGTTCGATCGCCACTCGAGGAAATGTAGTAAATTATTATTTAACAATATTTTCATTTCTTCGCTCTGGCACTAAGGCAAAATCCCGGCGTTGAGTTCCGCCACTCAACTCCGTGGGAAATGGAGTATCTTGACTCCGAATTTTGCTGTATCCCGCACATTGCTGTGTGCATTTACAGTGTAAAACTGATTTAATCTTTAATTTATTTATTATAAATTAATTACTATTAAAATAAACACAACAGGAACTATTTCGTAATAGGTTATCGATGAGGTGTGTTATTTTCTGCTGTATTCAATTTATTGAAGTCTTTATCATAGCAATAGGTACATTAATATCTGATTCAAAAATACATATACAGGATGTGAAGTGTCAGCACCACTTTAAATGAAACCACAGTTTTAACTACTCTATAAAAACCTAATACAATTAAAAAAATAATAATCTTCCCCAAAAATTAAAAAGTGATTTTTTCAAACAGGTTGTAGTAGAAAGTGTTTACGTTGTTATGCGTAACTGCGTCACACGAAATACAGGCATGGATAAACATCGTGAAATGAAAAAATAATCCTACGTCTAAACTGGAGAGGTATCTTGATTTATTTTTTTAGGTATGGGTTTAAAATATTTTACCCTATATATAGTTCCCGTAAAAGGAGCGCTGACACTTCCACCCTATATTTTTCCAGAGGCCAGTCGTGGTGCAGGGGCACAAAGTGTGACTTTAAACGCGACTGGTTGTGAGTTACTTAATATTTCCGAAATTAAATATTAAATATTATAATTTTTTCGCTCTGGTGTCGAGGCACACTGCGGCGTTGAGTTACGCCACTCAACACGCATTGCCTCAAGGATTTGGCGGAAAATGGGGAAGAGTGTCCTAACTCTAGGTTAAACTGCGTCATGCTAAAAAATATATTAATCAATTCTAATTATGTTCTATATTCATTTTTACGATTTATGACATTATATTATCAGGATTTAAAAACTAGTAAATCGTCACTTCACACCAATTTTAGAATTCTTCTAAATTATTATATTATTGAGTACAATAAATTTTCCTTTTGGGATATTTGATTTATTGTAAAATCGATATTATCATATATTGAAATAATCAACTTCTGTGTGTACTATTATATTTTTATTCTACACATCATAGCTCTGTACATTTTTAAAACAAACTCAATGCTTTCTTTCTTTCTTTTCTTTCTTATAACTGACAACTACACTTCGAAAGTAACTTTAATTAATTTAGTTCCATTCAAAAATATAGAGGCCAGTCGTGGCGCAGGGGCACAAGGTGTGACTGTAAAACCGACTGGTTGTGGGTTCGATACCTACTCGAGGAGACGAAATATTTACTTAAATTTATATTTCCATTTCTTCGCTCTGGTCGACACCAGGACAAGCGCCGCGTTGAGTTCTGCCATTCAACACGCAATGCCTCCAGAATTCGGCAGAAAGCGGGGAACGGAGTGTATTAACACTAGGTTCCCTCTGCCTACCCTGCAGTGTGCGGGATACAGCGTGAAGCTGATTTATTTTATTTTATTTTTTATTCAAAAATATATATAAACCGATAAAATCGTATAGTAAATATATATAGACATATGTAAATATATTTTATAATTTAGCAGGATGTTTAACTTTGAAAGTTTGAGAAGTTTTGATTACTTAGAAGTTGAGGTGTTCCAACATCTATATTAACTATCACATTAAGTTACACTCTGTAAATAATAAAGTATTAAGGGATGACGAGGCGTCATGGTGCAGGTACACAATTGTTAGCGCGACTGGTCGTGGGTTCGATTCCCGCTCGAGGAAATAATATATTTAATATTTTAATTTCCTCGCTACCTACCCAGCTACTCTACTATGTGCGGAATAAAGCGTGAAGCTAAAAAATAAAAAAAACGCGTAACATTTTTAATATAAATATATAGAAACATTTACCACAGTTTACATAGAAAAATATCAAAAATGTATTATGTAAATATTATTTCCACAGAGTTATATTAGGTTAAGGAGGGTTTAAATTTACTTCACGTTGTATCCCGCATACAACAGGGTAGGCAGAGGGAACCTATTGTTAAGACACTCCGTTCCCCACTTTCTTCCGAATTCTGGAGATATTGCGTGTTAAGTGGCAGAACTCAACCACCATCACCAGATCACTAGAGCGAAGAAATGGAAATATAAATTTAAGTAAATATTTTATCTCTTTGAGTGGGGATCGAACCCACAACCAGTCGGTTTACAGTCAGACTTTGTGCCGCTGCGCCACGACTGGCCTCTATTTATTTTTGATTTTTATTTAAATTTACTTGTTCTGTTGATTGAACAACGAATCATATGATTCTGTTACTTACTTCAAAATCACATACGTTCTATTTTTTTTATTCATCTCATATACAAAGTGTTTTTGTCAGCACCACTTTACTTGAAACCACAGTTTTAACGAGTCCATAAAATCCTAAAAGAATATATTTTTTTCCCAAAAATTAAAAAATGATTTTTACACACAAAATAAATAATAAAATTTTCATTCGAATAAAACGCCATTTGTCAAGAACGACGCACGCAGTCATAAACCTGTCAGGGAACCTGTCATACCGAAATCGAGTCGTAGGTATTGGCGGCAAAGTTCAAAGTTGTAAAGGTTTTAGTAGTATTTTTGTAGTAATATGTGTTTACGTTATTGGTATCTATGCGTAATTGCGTCACACGAAATACAGGTATGGATAAACATAGTGAAATGAAGAAAAAAAGTAGGCTTAAAATATTTTACCCTATATGCTGTTCCTGAAAAAGAATCGCTGACGCTTCCATCCTGCATACTGTTATTTTTCAATTATTATTTATAAACCGATATAGAAATTATATAAGCTAAACATCTATGATAACACACCGTGTTTCAAAGTAATTTAAAAAGGTCAATGGGTTTTTTTAATACACCTACACTTATACAAAATCCGATCTATATAGTGATGATAATTTTCATTTTCATTTCATTTCAGAATCTTAACCTTTGGTGAACCTTTTTCTAATAGAATATAAACAAAAACAGTTATCGTAGTACCACAAATTTACATAAAATATATCACATCATATTTTATCAGGTCATTTTTGTTTCATGCTGTATCCCGCAGGGTATGCAGAGTGTAAAAGGGGAACCTAGTGTTAAGACAGTCAGTTTAACACTTTCTGCCCAATGTTCGAAATATTGCGTGTGGAGTAGCGGAGCTCAACGTCACGCTTTGTCTTATTACCATATCGGAAAATCGTGTCATGATGACTATAGAAAAGTAGTTAATGAATATCTCCGAAACATTTTTACCGTTTTTTAAACTGTTATTCCACACTTAGGAAAGAAAAATATTTATTTAGAAAACGTATAAAAATTTGAACGTAGCGGGACTTGAACCCGCGCCACCTAGAAACAGAACTAAGAACAGAACTAACTAATAGAACTATTTCTAAGTATCTCCCAAACACTTACATGATAAGTTCTAAGTTTTATGTGAAGATATGTTTGTCATGTAATTTGAATATGACTCGATTCTAGGTTATCCTAAACATACAGAGAATATTGAACTAATTCAAGTAACTGTATGTACTTTATCGCCATAACTAGCCTGTAATATATGTATATTATAATCACATATAATTTATTTGAGGGCGCAGGGGTACAAGCGTAACTGTATACCGCGACAGGTCGTAGTGTCGATTCCCACTCGAGGAAATGAAATATTTAATATTTTCTTTTCTCGGCTCTGGCCGAGTGGTCGGTACGTCTGTGCGTTTTTGAGTTCCGTCACTCAACACGCAATGCCTTTAGAATTCTGGGGAAAGTGGGAAGTGAAGTTCACACTAAGTTCCCTCTGTCTACTCTGCTTCATATTTTTTATCAGTTCCATTCAACAATTTACACAAATGCTGAAGCTCTATGTTCACTTTTAATGAAAATAATAATTAAAGATTTAGTTACATTGTGACATTTCATAATAAAATAATTTAATTCTTACGAAGCAATCAACATTAAATAACGAATAAGGCAAACGAGACAGTTTAGATAATCAACTTCTCCGTTTGAGAAGCAAAATTGTTAATGTAAACTTTTCACGAAAATAAAGCCTAAAAGCTTTCTTGTTTGTCTTTTTAACTTGTTCTAGATATGTGACTAGACGTGACAGTTGTGGGTTTGATTTCCACTCGGGAAAATGAATTATTATTATTTATTAATATTTCATTTCTTCGCGCCAATGACATGGCAAAGGGGAACGGAGTGTCTTATCACTAGGTTGCCTCTTCCTACCATGATATATGCGAAATACTGCTAAAAAACTAAGCTGAAAAAAAGGCATAGTTTTTTTTACAAGAAATAACGGACATTAAGCATGAACTAATTAATATATATGAATATATGTATAATTTAATTCATTTATTTAAGATGACTTTTCTATACATGTAATACTTGATATGAAATATAGAATAAATTATGTACATGGCTACATATTTCTTATAGAAAAGGTGTATTATATTTTATTCTGGTAATTCAAGAAATATTTTTTAAACATTTTTAAAGTGTTATTCCACACTTAGGAAAGAAAAATACTTATTTAGAAAACGTATAAAAATTTGAACGTAGCGGGACTCGAACCCGCGCCTCCTGGAAACCGACCAGGCGNATCGAACCCACAACCAGTCAGTTTTACAGTCACACCTCTCCAGTCCACCGCTGCGCCATGACTGGCCTCAATGGCCTAATATGAAATATAGAATAAATTATGTACATGGCTACATATTTCTTATAGAAAAGGTGTATTACATTTTATTCTGGTAATTCAAGAAATATCTTTATATTAGAAAATATATTTGAACGTTTGCTGCTTGATTTTCCTTGTACTTTTTTGGTTTCTCTCAGTGGCAACAAATGTAATAAATCATTTTTGTAATAATAAAATGTATAAATTGTGTTTAACTTTCACATTAATCCACGCGTTATATATTATACATGTATAGATTACAGAACCCAAAGACATTTTGTCTTACATGTTACTGTGTACTTAATTTCATATGATTTTAGGTTTTATGAAGTACGAAGAACTTATTTTTTTAACTTATCACTTTATATCAAACTTCGAACTCAATATTGAATTTTATTTTACTATACTGAGGAAAACTTGTCTTTTCAATATCTGGTCTTGTCTTGATTTTTTCAACAATTTTGTAGTTTTATAATTTACAATACATAACAATCACATACAATTTGACATTTATTATTATTAAGCGTCCGACTAAACGCGATGATTGCGAGTTCATTTCTACATTTGGGTAAGAAAAGCGTGTCGTAGAGTTCCACTACTCAGTACACAGCTACAATCGAATTCGGGCGGAGAGCAGAGAATCGATATCTTAACACAAGTTTATCTACCCTGCTACCATGAAAAAGCGAGACGCGATATCAAAATATTAATAAAATTTAGATCAGTACCAAATACAAATATAAGTAGGTATCAAAATTAATTTATCCAATAGATAAATAAATCACCTTCACGCTGTATCTCGCACCCAGCAGGGTAGGGAGAGGGAACCTAGTGTTAATACACTCCGTTCCCTATTTGGCTATTTGTATTTGTTTGGCCGTTGGCTATTTATATAAGAATCAACTTTAAAAAAAGTTTAGTTTAAAATTGGTCCTAACAACTGGTTAAATGATTTGAATCTTGGAAACACTCAAATCTCATGTCTCGACCATTCACTAATCACGGATATAATATAAATAGTGAAGATATTATACAGTAACATAGCAAAGTCCGTATAGGTGACCTGTGGGCTACGTTATCAATGTTTGTTTTGTGAAATTAATTATTGTGCTCATTAAAGATTGGCCGGTGTTCTTTCCTATTTGTTCGTAAATGAAGCTTGAAAGTACTGTAAATAAAAAATAAAAATTAAATCAGCTTCACGCTGTATCCCGCACACAGCCGGATACAGAGGGAAACCTAGTGTTAAGACACTTCGTTCCCCCTTTCTGCCGAATTCTGGAGGCATTGCGTGTTGAGTGGCAGAACTCAACGCCGCGCTTAACCTCGACACCAGAGCGAAGAAATGGAAATATAAATTTAAATAAATATTTCATCACCTCTAGTGGGGATCGAACCCACAACCAGTCGGTTTTACAGTCACACTTCGTGCCGCTGCACCACGACTGGCCTCTATAAATATTTTTTATGATTACATTATTTTGGTTAAAAAAAAGAATTGTTTCATTTTTTAAACATTAAGTTTTAATTTATTATACTATGTAGGCAACATACAAAAAAAAAGTATAAATAATATTTCTTTGTAATATCTTTCATATCTGTTAGTAAAAATCTACTTGCTGGTCAATTATATATAATAGGTATGCCTTAACACTAGGCTCCCCTTGCCTATCCTGCTGTGTGCGGGATACAGCGTGAAGCTGATAAAGGTATAGTAAAAAAATTTTTCTCTAAGTTTGATCCCAAAATTATTGCACAGAAGACCGACAATATGTATCACCATATACGTTAACCAATTAATTTCATTGTTTTATTTTCATTAGTATCTGTATAAAATTAATCTCTATTTGTTCATTGAAGATCTGAAGTGCTAAGAAATCTATAAAAATAGTTCAAGTACATCTATTATATAATTTATCTCTTGAACACAATCAACTAAGAGATTGCTCATAACTTGGTCCGATTTCGAATCGAGGGTCCCCTAGCGGTTCCCCTAGCGACCAACCGCACTTTGATTATTTGGGAGACTAAATGTCCTATTATATTGTATTGGCCTATTGTTGTTGTTTCTTAAATATATAGGCTTATATCTTTCAACACAAAGGATCTCTTAGTAGTGAATACCCATTCAGAATTCAAGTAACTGATACACGTTATTTGGCACGTACAATGTACATATTATAGAAGAGACGTAAGAAGATGTAAATTTAAAAAGAAATATTGATTGATTTATTTAATTTTACATTAACTTATTTCTTATATAAATATTGTAATTTTTTAACTTCGGTTAAAGAAAATCGTTAACATTGTTAACACAAACGAGGATTGGGGACCTAATGTTAAGACCCTACGTAGTAAGTCTCTTCTGTTCCTCACTTTCCGCATCCGCGGAAACACATCCGCGAATTCTAGGAGCTTAGTGTGTGTAGTGGCAAAAAGCAACACCACGGACAAGTAAATTATTATATTAAATGATATATAATTATTGATATATAATTGAGGCCGGTCGTGGCGCAGCGGCACGAGGTGTGACTGCAAAACCTACTGGTTGTGGGTTCGATCCCCACTCGAGGAGATGAAATATTTACTTAAATTTATATTTCCATTTCTTCGCTCTGGTGTCGAGGTTAAGCGCGGCGTTGAGTTCTGCCACTCAACACGCAATGCCTCCAGAATTCGGCAGAAAGTGGGGAACGGAGTGTCTTAACACTAGGTTCCCTCTGCCTACCCTAGTGTGTGCGGGATACAGCGTGAAGCTAATTTAATTTTTATTTTTTTATATATAATTATATGTATATTATACTATATACTGTGTGCTATAAAAAATTGAAAATATAATCGGCCATTTTTTTATGTTTAAACATTGTAATTACAATATAGTAAAAAACGCTAAAAATTCCATTTTAAAATCTTTTTATTTTATTAAAAGTAAAAAAATATGTATATTGTTACAATAGGTATCAAAATTATAATTTCATAGATAATGATTTTGAAACTTATCTACCAATACTTAAGGCACAATATCTTATATTATCAAATGATATAAACATAAAATATTTTTATGAAACCATAACCTCCAGACAGTATACAGTAAGTTACTTCTTTAGAAAAATATGAAAAAAAAATTTAAACATCCTCTTTTATACCAAGAACTGTCGTTTGATTTTATTTAAATGACTTTCTCTGGTCAGGAAAAGAATTTAACCAAAACACTACGAGGTATATTAAATAGTACTCAAGTACTATTTAATACAATTATAATATATAAATATAAAAAAAATGCTTTTTATAAATGAAGTGTTAAATTATAAAACTTATTAGACATTGCAATAAAAATGTATGTGGTAACAACTGGTTGAGAGTTGGAAATAAGTTGTAACAAGGGTATGGCTTAGTTGTCAGAGCGCCTGGTCGGTTTCCAGGAGGCGTGGGTTCGAATCCCACTACGTTTAAATTTTTATACGTTTTCTAAATAAGTATGTATGTGGTAAGTTTTTGGTATATTTTTACAAATAAAAACTAAGTTTGAACATTTCAACATAAATATTTTGCATAGGTTTTGTATTATTTTTGTAGCTTAATGGAATAACCTAATTTATTTAAATTACTTCTTCGTTCGTTTCACTAAAGTTCTTAATTATCAAAATTGAAACCCAATAAATATAATTTCAAGCGGCCGTCAAAGAAATTATAGAAATTACGGAGTAAACTATTTAATGAAAGGCTTTAATCTTCTTCATATTATAAGGCATTGGATAAGTGTAAGCGTATTACCCATCTTATCAAGCTCTTAGGGTGTAGCCAAGAGCTCTTAGGACTTAGAGGCTAGCAGCATGTTGTAATATGTGTAACCCTAATACAATGACTAATTTTTGAGACCAAACTAACTTTATAGAAGGTGTATAAATGATAAGCTATAAATTTAACATGATGCCGCCTTTCATGGAATTTGTAATAAAATAAAAAAAATAAAAAAAATTTAAGGCCACGGTGGTCGCACAAGCGTGTAAATGTACACGCTTGTGCGTGTGACTGTAAAGGCGATGGGGAAGTCTAAATTATTATTTGAGTAGAGCGGCGTTGAGTTTCGCAATTTTACATGTAAAGCCTCGAAAAATCGGTAAGAAAGTCGGTTCAGATAGTGGGGAATGTCTTAACGCTATGTTCCCTCTGCCTATTTGCTTATATGCGTGAATATAGCGTGAAGCTGATCTTATAGCGTTGATCTTATAGCGTGAAGGTGATCTGACAAACAAGAAAAAAATAATTTATTGTCAATATAAGTCTAGTTTTGTTTGTATATATGTATATATCTTATACAAACGAGGGCAGTCGTGGCGAAGTGGCACAAAGTGTGACTGTAAAATCGACTGGTTGTGGGTTCGAGCCCCACTCGTGGAAATAAAATATTTATTTACATTTATAATTTCATTTCTTCGCTCTGGTGTAAAGGCAAAGCGCGACGTTGAGCTCCGCCACTCAAAACGCATTGCCTTCAGAAGTAAAAGTAATATCAGCTTAATTTGATTTGTATAATACTTAACAAAGGAAGTGCTTAACCTGTCGTCCTAAAAGATTATCTTACTTTTTCTACGAAATCACACAAATCCCGTCACCAGTGCGTAGGCGGCGCGCGACGCCCCCAGATTATCGGATGGAAATTAGCCTCTTAATAGATTCGGATTAAATTTAAATCATACTTTCGTATCAAGAATATTTTTGTTTTAAGTTATAAATTTAAAAAATAAATAAATAGGGCTTTCTTTTTCCTTTTAAGGTACGATACTACTACGATAATGGATGTTTTTGTTAGTTTCGAGTTTAAGACACTCCGCTATCCATTCTTCTCTGAATTCCGGATGCATTACGTGTTGAGTCTCGGAACTCTACGCCGCGCTTTGCCTCTACAACAGAATAAAGTAAATAAAAATATTATATATATAATATGCCTCAAAGGATAAATAAATGTTAAAGGATTATAAATTAATAAACTTTATATACAGCATAAATTTTTAAATGTTTCAATTACATAGCAGCTGCAGTATTTGATTACACTCACACAGATACCACAACGGTCCATTTACCCTTTTGTATCAAACAGCACTCTTGTGTCACAGAGAAAGATAGAATTTCTGTACCCCTTTTAAGATGTTTTTGGTTTTACAGAATTTTATTTTTATTTTTTTATTTTTATTTTTTTATTTTTTTTTCCAGTCGTGGCGCAGGGTCACAAGCGTGTGATTGTAAACGCGATAGTTAAAAGGCACTCTAAAATTTAGCGGTAAGTGGGAAAGTTTCTTAATGTAATGTAATGGGAAAAGGGAGGCTTAAGACTAAGTTCCTAGGTTCCCTCTGTCTTTTTTGCTGTGTGCGGGATACAGCGTAAAGCTAAAAAATATATATAAACGACAGTTATTTCGTGACAGAATAGTACCAACAATTGAGATGCTGTTTTATTGTGTTCATATGTCACTCCGCTGAATTATTGAAGTTAATATGAAAACTATATTAGAGAATTTTTTAAAGTGTTATTCCACACTTAGTAAAGAAAAATACTTATTTAGTAAACGTATAAAAATTTGAACGTAGCGGAACTTGAACCCGCGCCTCCTGGTCGGTTTCGAGGAGATGAAATATTTACTTAAATTTATATTTCCATTTCTTCGCTCTGGTGTCGAGGTGCGAAGCGAGGCGTTGAGTTCTGCCACTCAACACGCAATATCTCCAGAATTCGGCAGAAAGTGGGGAACGGAGTGTCTTAACCCTAGGTTCCCTCTGCCTACCCTGCTGTGTGCGGGATACAGCGTGAAGCTGATTTAATATTAATTTTAAAAAAAAAATTAGTAATAAGATAAAATGCAGGTTTTCTCGCCCTCCACACTTTACAAAATATTTGAATAAATAGAAAGAGCCATGGGATTTTTAATTTTATTAGACAAAATACACTCTATCAGATTAGTTTAGTGTATTGCATGAAATTATTTACGTTAAGAATTTTAAAAAAAATGTTAGTAAAGTAAAAAATCAGCTTCGCGCTGTATCATATAGTCACACTCTATGCCCCTGCGCCACTACTGGCCCCCTAAATTAAATTTATATATATACAGGGTGGAAGCGGCAGCGCTCCATTTACTGAAACTGCATATAGGGTAAAATATTTCAAACACAAAGCAAAAGAAATTAATCAAGGTACCTCAACAGTTTAGACGTAGGATTTTTTTTTCATTTCACGATTTTTATCCAAGCCTTTATTTCGTGTGACGCACACATACACGTACTAAACAAAAACTACTACTAAGCGTTGCCGATCTTCTACTTTTCATTCATAAACACATAACCGAACGAGAAAGAACGATATTTCTCGTTCTTTGTCACGCAATTACCTATTTTTTATAATAAATCTAAACAACGTTCAAAGCTCTTATTAAAATTGTTCAATAAAATGCTACTTTATTTCTTTTATTTTATTATGAAATTATTTCGAAATAATGCAAGNTTGAGGTAAGATGGTGTAACAGGTTTGGAAAGGATGGCATAAAGGAGAGTGAGGGCATGCAAATTACGCCTATATTCTATTGGCAACCATTTAAGTTGACTACGATACTGCGACATATGGTCATGTTTTCTTAACCCAAAAATAAATCTAATTATAAGGTTTTGCAAACGCTCGAGTTTGTTCAGTAGTTGCTGGGACAGGTCTAAGTAGCATGAATCAGCATAGTCTAAGATAGGTAGAAGGAGAGCGTGGGCCAGAGAGATTTTAATATATATATATATATATATATATATCATCAAAAAAACAATACACAAAAACTACCTAATATGGCACAACAATTTAATTAAATCCACAGACATATGAATGTCTAGTCATACAATATGTACGTGCGATATTAAACCGCGCAACTACATATTTCGACGAGGCACTTACGCATAATAAACGAGCTTTCTATATTAAATTAATCAAATTATAACACAGATTCCTGTCGACATCATCCGTTTATTTGCCAAAGAAATATTTTAAGCGGAAAAGGCAAAATAAAATATTTATACTCGTTTTTTTAAGAACTACTTTTTTCACGCTGTATCCCGCAAAGAGCAGGGTAGACGGAAGGAACCTAGTGTCGTGGAATTGTGTATTGAGTGGCGAAACTCAACACCACGATTCGCCTTGTCACCAGAACGAAGAAATTATAATATTAAATATTTTACATCCTGAATGGGACTCGAACCAACACCATCGCGTCTACAGTAACACTGCCACTGCGCCACGCCGACCTCAACTAACTACTTTCTAGCTTATAAATTGAAATAATATTATTTTTTGCCGTAATTTCATCACATTGACTCACTATTTCTTTAAGTAAACAATACACAGACAAACAAAAAACAATAAAAGCTGATATAGAAAGCCCTTCGTTGAATTAACTGATAAGGTAAATAATTACTTAAAGCATTAGGCTGCTTAGGCAGTTTAGTTTTTACCTACTGTCTCCATCTCTACTATTTTAGGTATACCTATACTTTGACGCATTATGAGTTGAGTGGCGAAAGTTAACGCCGTGCTTTTATAATTCATATATCAAATGATATAAAATTTTATAATATATTCAACGCGTTGTTAACTAAATTATGTTGTTTTACAGAAAATTGTAAAAAAATGTATATGTTTATAAATAATATTTATTTTAGCCTAAAGATTGGGGTAAAAACTTGAATAAAGGCGATGGCTGTGGACTTAGGTTGAAGGTATACTTGTATTTAGTGCGTGTGTATAAAACAAGTGGTTTTTAGTGCCAAAATTTTGTAAAAATATTTACATAAATACTTTAAATATAAGATAAAGAATATTTGACTCCACAACCAAAGTCAGTGTAATAAAGATAGTATATATATACATTATACATACAAACCCAATTGTGCTAGAGCACTTAAAATTTCACGTTTCTTCATAAGAATATATGTATAGAATATACGTAGTTCTAGTCCCAAGAGTTTGAATGAAACTTTAGCTTAATAATTTAGCTTCTCTCAGGCCCCAAGTGTGGATAATAGTAACCTTTGAGATAAGCGCATTACTGAGATGTACGGTTTGTTTTACAAAATTATTAATAATATAAAGACTAAAAACTAACATAATAACATTTTCCTCGCCACCTTCCATATAATTTTTTTTTCAAAGACGTCGCCTGGTTGTTAAAATTTCTGTCTTAGAACGATAACAAAAATGAATTTATTAATTTAGCTAATTTCCAGGAAATCATTATCTTTTTATTTTCAGGGGTTAATAGAAAGGTTAAAGAAAAATTTAATTGCCATCTCTAATTAAAGCAATCCATCAAAACGTTCGAATAAGCTGCTTTAAATATTAAATCATTTTTAATATGACATTATTCTTATTATGGATTCTAATATTTTAACAAAAAAAAAGAAATTGAAATTTAATTGAAAGTATAAAAAGCGATCTCGGTGCTATTCAATCGTGGGCTGAATCTTTTGGTCTATTAATGAACCCTAGAAAGTCATAGACTATTATTATAGGCAGCAATAGACAAAAAAATTACAGGGATTCTGTGCCAGCGATTCGCTACTCAGGAGTGCCGATTACCTGTTGTAGCGAAGTTAGGAATCTGGGTCTTATTATTGATTGTAACGTGTTCTGGGCATCAATGCAATTAGCAAGCGCATGCATTTCTCCTTCTATTCCTGAGGCGTCTCCAATACTTCCTCTCTCACAAAACAAAAATTATGCTAGCGTAGTCGAGAATTGAAAGGAGAAGACATTCTCCTTTCAATTCTCGACTACGCTGACGTTTGCTATTTGGATGCGACCGACGAGCTACTTAACAAATTCGAGCGACTTCAAAATCTCGCCATACGCTTTGTGTATGGCCTGCATAAGTATGATCAAGTTAGATATGCTCAGGTTAATCGGGTCCCAATCTGTCTTCGCTGTGATATGCAAATCCTTACAGTATGTATTTATTATATATAATTGGTATTTATAAATATAGTTTATATACGTATAGGATATATGTATATTTGTATATGTATGTATTTATGTATTTGGATATTTGTTTCATCTTTATTGTTATTCTATAATTGATGAATGTATGAATTCAAAACCTCCGATCTACAAACGGCTAAATATACCTTTTTGAATCATGGGTAGGAAGACATTCAATTAAGTAACCTTTCAAACAATAATCAATTTTTTTACCAAAAAGACTTATTTCTACCAGAACCCATAATCAGAACAAAACCAAACTCTCATCAAACTACCCTTGAAGTGTATCCTTTCCAATAAAAAAACCGAACAAGTGCGAGTCGGGCTCACCCACCCAGTATTCTGTATAAAAATCCGTGAAATTCAAGCTTAGCTTAGCCAGAACCCTTTCATCTGATTCTTCATTTGAACTAACCGCTTCAATACCAAATATTGCCCCCTTTTATGGCTATTATTTTTAGGATTTAATCACAAATGTATAAATTAAATTAAATAAGCTTCATCCCACACACAGCGGAGTAGGCAGAGGGAACCTAGTGCTAAGACACTCCATTTTCCACTTTCCGCCTAAATCTGAAGGCATTGCGTGTTGGGTGGCGGTAATCAATGCCGCACTTAGCCACGACACCAAAGCGAAGAAATGAGATGAGAGTTTTTTTCTGAACTAGTACTTACTACCAGTAGATACTAGCTGCCAAATTAAAATTACCTTTATAGTGTCAAAATCTTTTTGGCCATATCTTTTTTTAATTAAATGTAGAAATACGTTTTTTTTTTCAGAAAATCATGAGACCGTAGAACTGAGTGTGTGGTTTGAATTTCAACTCAATATCTCCAAACGTTCCTGATATAAAGGCTCATGACAGCTACAATACCACAGACAGATATACAGACACACATAAAATGTTGCTTCAAGCTATTTATTATTCGTTGTTATAATGTAGCACCTTTATTTTAGTCGGGGGTTCAAATTTAAAAAGAGTTTAAAAAAGTAATACAACTTGTAATTTAAAGTAGATATGTTTTTTTTTAATTCCTGAAAATTATAAAGAAACATATTACGGTATAGCTACAAGATTTCAAATCTGCAGATTTAGATAATAATTCTACTCATTGTAACAAAATCTAGAAGTTCAAGGCCAACTAATATCTAAAATCACCCACTAATATTGTAAAATTATTCAAATTATATCAAAATATCTGTCTGCCAACTTAAGATACGTATTGAAATTCTTCAGTAACCACAACAGGTTAAGATTACATATTGTTTATAATAGCTATATTTTGTAACAACACGATTTAGAAGTTTATATGTGCAATGTATACATATATATATATATATATATATATACATATATATATATATATTAATGTTATATTGTTAATAAACATAATATGTATGTATTGTAATATAAAAACATTTTTTTAGCTTCACGCTGTATCCCGCACATGGCAGGATAGGCAGAAGGAACCTGGCAACCTAGTGTTAAGACATGGTTGTGTGTCGGAATGTTGAATCAATATTGCGCTTTTGTCTCGTTATAAACGCGAGGAAAAGAAAAAATGTTTTATTTCCTCGAGTCGAACCTACGACCTGTCGCGTTGACAGTCGAACGCTGGTATGGCACCAGAATGGCCTCAAAATAAGTATAAAAACATACTTTAGAGGTAAAAAGTATTCTAACTTCACATACAGCTCATTCGTGATAGCCAACTTTCAAAAGTGAGTATTTTATTACTTTCGTAAAAATACTATTAGAAAAAAGAAATAACTAAGAACAAAAACTTTTAATATCATACCTTTATTTAACGAGGTGAACTTTAATATTTTTCCTTGTTTTACTTCAGAAATGAATCCACGATACTGTCCGTGTGAGATTTTTTATAAACTAGGACAAAAGTGAAGACAACACTAAGAGGGGAGGATTGTTGCAAAAGAACTAGGCTAAACAGACGTTTCCTGATATTTACTTACAAAATACATAATATTTGAAAATGTAGTTGACTTTGTTTAGTTACTTTTACTTTTATGATAGCTTTATAGTATGGCAATGAATTCCAGAATTCAACACGCAATGCCTCGAAAATTATACAAAAACTGGAAAACGGATGTGTTAACAGTAGGTTCCCTTTGCTTATCCTGCTATGTGGGAAAAAATCTGAAGCCGCTTTTTTATTACTTTACGTTAACCGATGTAAGACATACAAAGAAAATCATTTCGCGAATCAATAATCAAAATATACAAGTAAAAATTGAAATTCATTAGATCTAAAATTAATTGTTGTAGAATTTTCTTAATTACTTACAAGCTGTAAAAATGTACAGTCACAGTCTTTTTGATCCTTTCTTTAAATTAAATTAAATCATCCTTTACTTAATTTATTACATCTGAGTGCTATTTTACTAATTATAAAGGACAAAGTTTACACCTGCTCACTTAGAGCAAGAATTTCTACTGGGAAATTTCAAAATCTTTGGACTGTGAAACTGGATGTAAAATTAGATATTACCTTAATAAATTGCAAGATAAGAAGAGTATTTTGTTTAATTTGTTTTCCATTTTTTATTATAAATATTTAACATTGTATTAGGACCTTGAATAAGTTCTGTTTTTTTTTGTTTAAAAAAAAATAATTTAAAATATAATGCTTACAATGACATTACTCAAAGTATTGTCCATCATTAGATACCACTTTCTCCCATCTCTCTGGTAGCAATTAAATCCCCCGTCGTTTCCCCGTGTCGGAAAAACGACTCATCTTTCGAGGCAATCCAGGAATCAAGCCATTTTTCGGCTTCTTCAAAAGAATGGAAGCGCTGCTCGCTTAAACCGTGCGCCATCGACCGAAACAAGTGGTAATCGGAGGGGGCTATGTCCGGTGAATACGGCGGGTGGGGTAGAACTTCCCATTGAAGTGTTTCCAGGTAAGTTTTGACTGGTTTTGCCACATGTGGCCGAGCATTATCATGTAATAAAATCACTTTGTCGTGTCTCTGCTCGTATAGTGGCCGCTTTTCTTTCAGAGCGCGACTCAAACGCATCAACTGAAGTCGATAGCGAGCTCCCGTGATAGTTTCATTAGGTTTAAGCAGCTCATAATAAATTACGCCCTGCTGATCCCACCAAATGCAGAGAAGAAGCTTAGAACCATGGATATTTGGTTTTGGCGACGATGTTGATGCGTGACCCGGCATGCCCCACGATTTTTTTCGCTTTGGATTGTCGTAGTGAATCCACTTTTCATCCCCAGTGACGATACGGTGCAGAAAACCTTTTCTCTTTTGCCGTTGAAGCAACAATTCACACATGAGAAAACGTCGTTCTACGTCTCTCGGCTTCAACTCATACGGCACCCAATGCCCTTGCTTTTGGATCATTCCTAACGCTTTTAAACGTTTTGAAACTGTTGACGCATCTACTTGTAACGTTTTCCCGAGCTCTACTAACGTCTGACATGGATCTTCTTCAAGCAATGCCTCCAATTCTGTCTTCAAATTTTGTCGGTGCTCCAGAACGCTCTTTGTCTTCAAGGTCAAAATCATTACTTTTGAAGCGCCTAAACCAGTCTCTGCACGTTGTATTCGACAAAGCATTGTCTCAACGAGAATTCTGTGTGCTTCTGCTGCAGATTTTTTCTGAATAAAGCAGTGCAATAAAATTCCCCGCAAAAACACTTTATTTGGCACAAAAGTACACATTTTCACAAAGGGAAAATAAATATGTAGTTGACACTGTAGTAAACACTATTCTACTATAATTTGAGGTTACATATAGTACTACTTTGGTGATTCGTTACCGTACGAAATTCCATGCATAGTGCCGCAACGCCATCTTTCAAAAAACAGCGAGAACTTATTCATTCCTAATATATTCTATATATTCTTAATGTATCACAAAAAAACGTATTTTGAAATAGTGATATTTTACATGACGTTTTGGTTCAGCATGTAAACAGAATGTACTACTATTCAAAAGATGTTTTAACAGATCAGTATATCGTTGACCCTGACAATTAACATACAATTAGGAGACTACCGTACTACAATATGTCAACTGTCAAATATAGTGTTAACTGTCAACATTTCCCGCTCTTCTCCTTTTTACTATAAGAGTTACTGATGTAAGCCAGAAGGCACATTTTCCCTCGCAAACGTTAGTATATGGCAGTTGTATTCGATGTGATTTGTTATTAGGTTGTTACTAGTTCATTGTTAACAAGTTATAAAGTAATTTAAATGTTTTTAATTAATAAATATTGTGAATTGGTTAAAAGTGCTGCTATAATTAACACTGAGTAAATACCTATATATGTTGTCGAATGTTATTGGTGTTTAATATTAGTTTCATTTAAACTTCAATTAATATTTATTTTGATTTTCAATACATAAAATTGTATTTTGTTATATTAGTGTTGTGTTGTTTTCCTTTTTACATTTCACCTCTGCAACCTAATTATACAGTAAAATGAGAAATAATATAATAGGCAATACACAGAGGCCAGTCATGGCGCAGGGGCACAAGTGTGTGACTGTAACGCGTGACTGGTTGTGGGTTTGATCCTCACTCGAGACAATGAAATATTTAGTTAAATTTATATTTTACCTTCATCCCTCTATGTCGAGGCAAAGCGCGACTTTGAATTCCACCACTCAACACGCAATGCCTCCGAAATTCGGCAGAAAGTGAGGAACGTGGTGTCTTAACACTAGATTCGCTCTACCTACCCTGAAGCTGATTTTTATTATACGAAGGAACATATCCTACATATATTTATAGTTATAATATAGACGGCATGTACATACATATATATATACACATGACTGCTTGTAAGGACAAAATCGGCGGCAAAGGCGTGGATGAAGTACCACATAGATCCATGATTACCACATAGCTAAAATCTGTCTTCGATAATCAAGAAGGACAAAATTCTATTTGTATTTAACGAAATGCGATATCAGCAATTTTATAGAGCTCTCCATGATCTAATTATACTTAGCACAAAGACTTTGGAGGTCATGAGAAATTTCTATAATTTTATTATATTTTCTCTTTAAAATGAGAAATAAAATCAAATTAAATCAGCTTCACGCTGTATCCCGCACGCAGCAGGGTAGGCAGAGACAACCTAGTGTTTACTCCATTCTCCACTTTCCGCCGAATTTTGGAGACATTGCGTGTTAAGTGGCGTAACTCAACGCTGCGCTTTGCCTCGACAACAGAGCAAACAAAATGGAAATATAAATTTAAATACATATTTCATTTCCTCGAGTGGGGATCGAACCCACAACCGTCGCGTTACAAACACACCCTTGGGTCACGACGCTCTCGGAAAATGAGAAATAAATTCCTTTAAATCAGATTTTAAGGAACAATCAGTGAACTTCTTTATGCGGTATCGGTATTCAATTTGGAAACGAATTTACGTAAATTGAAATGCTTTTACATTTCAGTTAAATAACAAACCTAAATGCAGAAAACGTAAAAAAACTATTTTGTTATTTATCTCCTATTAACTTAAGTATATTATTATATATAATAGTACGAAATATAAACAAACGTACCTACATTAGCAAGTAGGTACATATATAATTTTGTATTAAAATATATTTATAAAAATTTTAAACCTCGGACTTAATTTGGAATTAAAACGAAATCCCCTAAAAGGTCTTATAGCCTGGAGTAATATAATATAGATGTTAAAAAAATTTCTCGTTTAAAAACGCAGAGCGTGCGTATCGCAATAACGGATCAATTGTGTTTATTGACTGAAGGCTATTTGTTATCAAATGAAATGAAAACGTCAGATGTGTCGCTAGACTCGTTTTAAGATCTTGAAATAATATTTTTTTTAGGTTTACGCTGTATCTCGTATAGAGAAGTGTAGACAGAGGATATATAGTGTTAACACACTTCGTGCCTCAGTTTTCGAATTTTCGAGACATTGCATGTTAAGTGGCGGAACTCAACACCGCGCTTGACCTTGTTAGCAGAGCGGAAAAATGAATCTATTATTTATTCACTCTCCCGAGTCGTCATACTCTTGTGACACAGCGCCACGACGGCCTCGCGGAAAATATAGGTACTTGATTTTCTTTAAAAAACTGTACTTTTTTTATAAAAATGTATTTAAAATTTGTATTTGAAAGGTAATTCTTACACCATTGCACACTATCTCTCTCTTGTGTGAAACATTAAAAGTTTCAGTTCACTTTAAATAGGGGGTAATGTATTTTATATTGTAGAATAAAAGATTGAAGGAGCAAGGATCTCAAGATTTTTCTATGTCAATTACTTAAAAATACCTAAAAATACTAAATATCAATCTATCAAAGTTAAATCAAACCAAAGTTATTATTTTAAATATCTATTACATTATGTACATAACATTAAGTTATACATTTATTTATAAATACTCAGACAGAACAAAATTTAACAATTAAACAACTAAATCGATTCACCACAACAGACCCACCTACAGTCGTTATTAACAAAGCCACTTTCACTTAATCACATCGACATTCGGTAGTAAATCATTTATGACGTCATACCAAAATGACGTCACCAACGTCCCAGAACGGAAGGATGTGGAAAATTGTGTTCAATTAACTTGAGAGAAAAGGTCGTATGAGTGAAACAAAATAATTTTAAATTAATTATATTAAAATGTTTAATTTTTGATTTACGCATTTTTCCACTCTCGTATTCTCCCATAGAATAAGACAAACAGAGCACCTGGCGTCATATTACATAAAATTTCGCTCTATATTATAAACAATTGTTGCATATTGAAAGAAAGTAAATACATATATAAAATATTTAATATTTTCATTTCTTCGTTTAATCTGGTGTTGAGGGAAAGCGCGTTGAGTTCTACCAGTTAACATGTAAAGCCTCCAGAATGTAACGGGATAGGCAGAGAGAGCTTAGTGTTCAGACATTACGCTACGCACTTTCCGTTTCCGTACTACAGCGTGAAACAGAAAAAAAAATAATAAAAACTCAAAATAAATAATGGCAACCAGGCAAATAACATTTACACTATGTAAAATATATAGCTAATTAACAAACGCTTCTGATAATGCCGAAAAAGTATTTGGGCATCTGTTTCCATTTATATTATTTACAAAATTACATATTACTATAAAAGTATTCCTTTATTTTATATAATACAAAAGTAAAATCCAAAATAATAAATGTTTTACATATATTTTTCCCGACTGCTAAGGAAGCGTTATGTTTTTCGCGCGTATCTTGTATGTATGTAATATTCTTTATTACCTCATATCTCCAGAACCACTAAACGGATTTACATAATTGAGGTATCGTTAGATTCGTATTAGCAGCCCAAGTGTTCTTAGATAGGTGACGTTAAAAAAAAACAATCATGGCGGCTGTGGGACGCCATTGGACTTAGTGAAAGAAAAGTTTTTCGTTTCGAATACCACAATATGGGTATCAAATTCAAGAACTCAATGCGAGGATTTCAAAAAGGTATATCATGATTATCATTACGATAATGAATTCTAACAAAAAAGTGAAAAATAAAAAAAATATTTGTAAAAACAAAAACCCCGACTGCATAAAACTAAAAAGAAAATAAACAAGCCCAATAGCTTATTAGAATTAACAGTCGGTACCTATAAGTAATTCTTCAATCAATGAAATCTTTACCAGGAACCCCGCATAATTTAAAGAGGTCCCGACTATTAATCCTAATAAACTATTGGGCTTGTTTATTTTCTTTTTAGTTTTATGCAGTCGGGGTTTTTGTTTTTACAAATTTTTTTTAGCTATTATATACACCGAACAGAGATATAGCAAATGACGTTCATCATCGTTCAAAGCGACACGACTTTACCCTTATAACTAAGTTACTTTTAACCCAATTATGTGGGTTGACACTGACCGACTGTCGTACAAAACGTATATATATAGAGCTATATAGCTCATACTTCTTTGTTAGATCTTTGTATTTGTCATGTCAAAAGTAAGGGATCACAAGGTTTTTTAATAATCTTGTCCGACATTCCTTGATTGAAGACTTTAATATCAACATATTTTTAAAATGCAAGGAAAAGGTATAAAACAATTTTTTTTTTCCATTTAGGGCATTCTCTAATCTCTTAAACCTTATCCACAAATTATACCTGAACCAAAATTACTACGGTATGGTTCTTTGAACAAAATACGAATTATTACACAAATTGTTGACAGATTGTTGTCAAAATTATTTTAAATAAGCCTGACCAAATAACTGTGTGCCTGTAAAATCGACTGGTAGTGGGTTCGATCCCCACTCGAGGAAGTGAAATATTTATTTACATTTATATTTTAATTTATTCCCTCTGGTGTCGAGGCAAAGTGCGGCGTTGAGTTCCGCAACTCAACAGACAATATCTTCAGAACTCCTTCAGAACTATTTTTAACATTTTTAAAGTGTTATTCCACACTTAGGAAAGAAAAATACTTATTTAGAAAACGTATAAAAATTTGAAAGTAGCGGGACTGGACCTGGTCGGTTTCCAGGAGGCGCCGGTTCGAGTCCTGCTACGTTCAAATTTTTAAATGTTTTCTTAATAAGTATCCTTCAGAACTCCTCAACGCCTCCAGAACCAGCGGAAAGTGGGGAACGGAGTGTCTTAACACTAAGTTCCCTCTGCCTACCCTCCTGAGTGCGGGATACAGCATAAAGTTAAAAAAAATAGCTAGAAATAAATTCTAAAAAAAGCTAGGAAGGGCTAGTTAGGTATTGAAATAAATGTAGCTAGTCATGTATATTATGAAGTCAAGTACATTTAAAGTTGTTTTTAAATCGAGAAGAATTAAGATTTTTTTTAGCTATTATATAAAAATAAATACAATCTATTTATAAGAATTCATATTGTGAAAAAATATTTTTCAGGACAAGAATTATCTTGTAACATAGCGTGTTGAGTGGCAATACACGTTTGATATACTCGTATGTAAGTTGTATGGATAAATAATACAATACTAAATTGTCGCAAACACGTCTTCACGTATTTATGTACGTTTGTGGTAAACAAAGTTCGCTCATTATTGTTGTTGTTTACCATATCTTTATAAATAACTTTATTAAATTTTGCAAAAGACACTCTGTTGTTATTTTCTTTTTAAATTTTATAAAATTTATATTTATAGATATTACCTACATATTTATTTTTTGTTTGGATTCATCAAAGTATTTCTGTAATGTCAAATAAATAGAACGTTGTATTATTTTATATCGTTATGTAATTTGCGTTTCAAAATAAAATATGTTGTGTTTTTACAACTCTTGTCTAGCTGAGCAAATTACAAAAAAAATCAGCTTCACGTTGTATCCCGCACACTGCAGGGTAGGCAGAGTGCAACCTAGTGTTAAGACACTCCGTTCCCCACTTTTTGCCCAATTCTGGAGACATTGCGTGTTGAGGGGCAGAACTCAACGCCGCGCTTGTCCTCGACACCAGAGCGAAGATATGGAAATATAAATTTACTTAAATTTATTTAATTCGCACACACTTCGTGCCGCTGCGCCACGACTGGCTTTTACTACGGGTTAAACTAAAACCCTGACAATTAATATTTATTAAATATTTTAATTATTCCAATCACAAAAAACCTATAAAAAACTGACTAAGGTAGTATTTTTTATCTATAGCTTTTACTCCTTATAGTAAAAAAAAATAACATTTAAATAGATTTAGCATTTGATTTATGTGTTTTTCCATTCCTAATAAGTAATAGTAATGGGTAAATTTATCAAAAAGGATGACCATAAAAACTCCTTCGGCACTTCTGTGGAGACTATTTCATTTAATTTGATATGGCTAATCCGATATAATCAAAATGACCTACTTTTATTATTATAAGGTTACATTTCTTGTTTCTTCTTAGTTAGATACTGTATATATAATGTGTGTACTTATCTTATGACACAATATAAAATGGGGGAAACAAAAGCCTTTCTTAACGTATCTTCCTCCTGGCATCAATCCCGGCGTTTGCCAGGGTCTTCCTTCCGGCTCCACCTACTCTAATTTGCACGCTATACTGTACTCGATGGTTAGACTGTTGGCTCCCATATCCTGTAACACGACAATCAGTGCTTCCTTAGGCGTTTCGGACGGCGTCGCGATCTCACTCCAGGGTCAAACGTAGCAAGGCACGTGCATCCGAAATAGTTCTTTGACCGTCGCGCAACGTGGCCATACCATTTCAGGCGGCGCTCTTGAAGATTATCCGCTACATCGCGGCTCCAGGTCTACCGCATTACGCCACACATGAACCTCAGTATCTTCATTTCCATGACAAGAAGCTTTTGAGTGTGCCAAGATAGTGCTGACCAACATTCACTATAACCCGATCGAATGATGCTCTTATATACCAGCCTCTTGAGTCTGGACAGTATTCTGCGATCGCAGACCACATCAGTGATCTTCCGCCATTCGGCCCAGGCAGCGATTACCCGGCCACAGACATCGTGAACGGATCCCAAGGTACTTGAACTTTTCCTATGTTTTCATAATATAAATAATTTATACAATACGTTTTTGATATTATATGAAAACCATATATATATTTTTTGATTATTAAAATTATGGATATATTAGAATGAGTAATTTAATAGGCATAAGTAATACTTGACATTATTGAAAGAAACTTCTTTAAAAAAGTATAATCAAATCAATTTTTTTCGAGGCCTCTCTAAAGCCCACTTTGATCTTTTGTACTGCTCGAATTTACTGTAAAAGCAATGTGATTTAACTAATTAAGGGTATAAAAGATTAGTACGTTCATTATTTTTCGTCGTGGCGCAGGGACACAAAGTGTGACTGTAAATCAACTGGTTGTGGGTTCGATCACCACTCAAGGAAATGAAATATTTATTTACATTTACATTTTCATTTCTTCAGTCTGGTGTCGAAGCAAAGCGCGGCTTTGATATCCGCCATTCAACACGCAATGCCTCTAGAAGTCTACTAATACTTGTACTAGAACTTGGCGGAAAGTGGGGAACGAAGTGTTAAGACACTTGGTTCCCCACTAGGTTCCCTCTGCTTACCCTACTGTGTGTGTGATACAGCGAAATGAAGCTGATTTATTTATTTGGATTTTTTTTTATTTAGAGTATCAGAATTGAATTGAATTTGAATATCATTTCTAGATATATAATATTAGTGGTTAAAATTATTTTGTGACTGTTTTTATTGTAATATTGTATGTAATTGTGAATGGCTAACCATCCTCCACGATTGTAGATTTAATCTCATTTAAATATATTTTTATAAAAAAGGCCTTAAAAAATTTGACTACCATAACCAAATATAATATAAAACCGAAAGGACTTTAAAATGAAAATAACAGAACTGAAATTGGTAACACTAAAGTATGCTATAGGCAGCCGTAAAAATACCGTTTTGAATCGAAAAAAATCAGATTATGTATATCCTTTGTAAATTATTATTTATTTGTATCACCAATTATAGTATAGTACTAGTAGTATATAAACCGCGAGTGGTTGTGGTGGGTTCGATCCCACTTGAGGAAATTAAATATTTATTAAAATTTAAAACTACATTTTTTGGCTCTGGCGTCGAGGTAAAGCGTGACGTTGAGTTTCGGCACCTAACACGCGATGCCTCCAGAATTCGGCGGAAAATGGGGAACGGAGTGTCTTAACACTAGTTTCCCTCCTTTATCTTTATCTCATATATATTTTTAATAAAACCATTTCATACGTTCAACAATAAGGATGCAAAATCTTTTAAAATAGTTTCGAACAAACAAATTCAACATCACGCGACTTGCCAGGAATCAATAGCAAAGAGATCACAGTAATCCCACTGTAGGCAATATAATATCTAACACCCCAATAATATTATATTCCACCAAAGCCGGCTTTACTCGATTTAATGTATCGCGAGCTCATACTTACTTTTATATGTAAGGATGCTTCTATTTGCGTTGATAAAATAGTGGATAGCCTTTCTCTTATATTTTCATATAATTGTTTACACATTTCTTTTTTTACGTAGTCTATAGACTTTTTTGCCTACACTTTTTGATTATCGATAGTTGGTGAGAACTAAATCGATTTTCTTGTTATATTCTCACTGACACTCTTTGGAAATATATATTTACAAATAAATATTACGATACAGGAAATTTATTCGATATTTAATTTAAAATTAAATTATAAAATACATCAGGGAAAAATATAAAACTTTGATTTTTTTTCGAACTGTGAGTTTTAATCCCAATTAGTTTAGAAACATATAGACGATATGTGTTTATATAGTGTGATTTTAAAAACGTTAACCGCTTCCGATTTCTTACAATATGTAGTCATATATATATATATATATANATATATATATATGTATATATATATATATGTATATATATATGTCGGAGAGACGACCGACGACGGTGGGCGTAAATAATAAACGAGTAGAACCTCCGACTATATCCTGGTGTTTGGTTCTACTCATATGTGAACACATGACACATGTATAAACACTCAGAAGCTCGGAGCAGTGCCTGGGACTTGCGACCACAGGTGTAGGCTTCAGGGTACCACCCTTTACTGTAACAAACACTCGCCTTCACTGCTCCAGCCCAATGCAATTACAAATAGGTGTTAACCACATTCATAATTACGATAACAATTGATTAAGTAAATAATCAATTATCCGAATAGTCGAGGTTAGTCAGTGGCAGAGCACGAGTAGTACTCCCAGCCACACCAGAGCCAAGACTGCCCGCACAATGTCCGTGCGGTCTTTTATACGATCGCTAACAAATAAGTTGTAGGGTAGAATGAATAAGAATCGTGTTGCAACTTGATCGCTGCGACACGGCCATCTTGACAAGTCACACGTCCTCGTGTGATGCTACAAGAAAGCTTATTTAGTACCAAACTTTTACCTCGGCCTATCCTGATTTACAGTTAGTCAATGATGAAACTTNTATATATATATATATATATATATATATATATATATATATATATATATATATCGATTCACTATCTGCTAAGCTTTTATCGCAATTTTTTTTATCGAAATAGACGATGAATACATCTACATACAAGCCGTCGTGGCGGCTTGGTACGATGGTACTGTAAACGTGAAAGTTGTGGGTTGGTCTCCTATTCGGTGGAATGAAATATTTAATATTTTCACTTCTTAGCTCTGGTGACGGGACAAAGCGTGGCGTTGAGTTCCGCAACTCAACACACAATGCCTGCAGAATCGATAGAAAAAATGGAACAGAAGTGTTTTGATGGGAACGGAGTGTCTTCACACTAGGTCCGCCTTGCCTACCCTGCTATGTGCGGGATACGGCGCGAAGCTAAAAAAAAGAACAGCACATCAATAACCTTGATGGTACTTAAGGCAAAAATTTAAAATAAAACCAAATGTTATTTTTTATAACGAAATATATTAAAACTAACTAATAGTAATATTATTGCTAACATTGGGTACACTATCAAAATAGAACCAATAACATTTATAAAGCTTATTAATGACCATATGATTGAAATAATTGAAAGTGACATAACATTTAGAGGTAATTGACGCCTAAAATTGTGTACCAGACGATGCAATTGATATTAATATTAAATTCTGGCAATATTGTTAAGAATATGGTATCGTACATATTATCGTCGTATTAGTAAATACATATTATATTTATTCGTACATATTATATGAAAGAAAGATATTTATATAATTGATATTATTGTGATTATTGACACTCTGACCAGAAATCAGATCATTTGAATTTTATGGAAAATAGTTATTGTACTTAGAATAAAAACGTCGGACTCACCCAACGAGGGTTCCGGAGCTCAACGGGATGTACAACTTATAAAAATTTACTAACTTAAGTTTGCAGGGGGCTGTACGCACTCATTTTGTATGAAATTAACTAAAAATATACGTGTGTAATTACTTTTCTCTATACCTATAAGTTTTCGCTTTTCACATGTTTTCCTTTATTTGCATAGTAAGTTTTCACTTCGTGCTAATTTTCATAACTGTAGGTCCACGGGACTATAGATCGTAGACTTTAATATTTGATATTATTAATTTGAAAAAATGGTCTTGACAGACAGACAACAAAGAGATGAAATGATGATAAGGGTTCTGTTTTTCCTTATGGGTTTCAGAACCCTAAAAATATTTTAAGAACTAAAAAAGATAATATACACTTACCACTTTGCCAAGTATGTGTATAATAATTTTATATATTATACTATATAAACAGCCCTACAGTGTTTAATGCTTGTTATTGAACGCGAAAAGGTGAAACGTTTTAATTGAAAATTAACATCTAATATTCGAACCCACAAACATCGAACTCACTGAGCAGCCCTGAGTTGAATCATCGACGATAAAATTGAAGATTTAGCAAATTCACTTCGCAATAAGTTCAAAGATCTTAAATTTTAATAATAAATTAGTTCTGTTAATATCACTCGTTCTATCTTCGTTAAAGTTTATTATTTTATTAAAAGCATTAAAATAATTTGAACGATAATTGGAGGTCTCTTACTTTGTCATTACAATTTAAAAAATATTATCTATCTATAAATATTATCTATTATAAAGTCGAGGCGCTGGGGCAGAAGTGTGTGACTGTAAACGCGACAGGTTGTGGGTTCGATTCCTACTCGAGGAAATGAAATATTTTAATATTTTCATTTCTTCGCTTTGGTGTTGAGGCAAAGCGCGGCTTTGAATTCTGCCATTCCACACGCAATGGTATTCATGTATAGCCGAAAGTACTGGACTTAGATACTGATATTTGGCACAATTATTGCCCGCAATTTGAAAAATTTTAACCCTAAAGGGATGAAATAAGAGTTGAAAGTTTGTATGGATTTTTTTTTTATCGGCACCGATTTTTATAAAATTTGAAACTCAGGCTCTTAAAAATATTTCATTGCACACGTGTTTCATGGTTTTTTAGCATTCACCCCCTAAGGTTTCAAATAAAGGGTTGAAAGATTATATGGAAAAGTCTTTAAATCGCCACCGATTTTTATAAAAATGTATTATAATTTAAACTGTTAAAAATATTTTATTGAACACGTGTTTCGTAGTTTTTTTAGAATTCACCCCTAAGGGTGCAAATAAGCGGGCGAAGCTCCGCGCGCCCACTAGTTTTATATAAAACCTCTGCGAGAATATGCTTCTATAATGTTTGCTTACTTTAGAGTCAATGTTACGGTATTTTTGTAACTAATGTAATAGCATATTTATTACACCATTTACATTTATATTACTATACTATGGCACTTAGTGGATGTCTACAATGTGTCACCTTAGCGACGTAGCAGTACCTAAGTGGTAAATTACGGCCTCTCCGCTGTACTGGTATCACACATACCTTTCTAAATAAAATAGAAGGCAATATATCCTTTCTTTTTGTCTTACTTACTGAGATAAAAGAAATATAGCTTAAAGTTAATCTAGTTCAAATAAAAATTGCTTGATCGACATTAAAATCTCAATAAAAAAACAATAAACACCAGTCGTGTTGCAGGGACACAAGCGCGTGATTGTATAAACGCAACAGTTTGTGGGTTTCATTTCCAGTCGAGAAAATAAAATGTTTAATATTGTCATTTCTTCGATCTGGTATCAAGGCAAAGCGCGGCGTTGAGTTCCGCCACTCAACACGCAATACCTCCAGAATTCGGCGGAAAGTGTGAAGCGGAGTGTCTTAATGCTAGACTCCCTCTGCCTACCCTGCTACATGCGGGATATAGCGTGAAGGTTAAATGAAATGTACATGGGTACAATGTTTTATTTTTAATATCAAATATTCTTGTTTGCGTTTCCTTCGATTTCATGTAAACAAACCGCGCAGTAGCCAAACCGTAATGCTACGCTAATTTCGGCGGAACTCAACGACACGCTTTGCCTCGACACCAGAGCGAAGAAATGAAAATATAAATGTAAATAAATATTTCTTTATCTCAAGTGGGGATCGAACCCACAACCAGTCCACTTTACAGTCACACTTTGTGCTTTTGCGCCACGACTGGTCTCAATATCTCTTTCGGTAATTTTAGTACATATTTGTCGTAAATTGTTGTGTTATATTAGATATGTATAAAATAAAGTAACTATATATACTTTTATTTTGGCCTGTCAATTTCAAATTCCATCAAATATATAAATGTGAAATGACAGACAGCCAAGTTAAATACTATGTAATGCGTCGTTCTTGACTTCACCGACAAAAGAATAGAAGATATATATGCCGAGTTCTGTTTGCTTGAATTAGAGAGTAAATACAGAACTCGGGACTCATTTAGATCTCACTCACAATTTTTTTTAAATGCTATTATATCAATAAACATTTGAGTTAAGTAATTGAAATTGTTATTTAATTGAATTGTTGGAATTTTACATACATTATAAACTAGGGAGTTTTAATAAATGTGCTAAATTTCGTGCATTCAGTTTTTGTTCTTGTAAAATACACTTTGCGCGTTTCCAGCTTCTTAACTTGGCTGGACACTCTGGTGCGTGTCTTGAAACATTACATAATAATAACAGATATGTACATCAAACGTATCACAGAATAATACTAGAGAAAAGTTGATAAGCTCGCTATCCTAAAAGTAATAATACGCTTTGATGTGGTTCTCTTTATTGTTTACACATAGAAATACTTTATATATTATTATCTTATTTAAACAATATCCTATGTAATTCGACTTAACGCAAAGCGCGGCGTTGAGTTCCGGCACTGACCACGCAATGGCTCCAGAATTCGGCAGGAAGTGGGGAACCGGAGTGTCTTAACACTAGGTTCCTTCTGCCTACCCTGCTGTGTGCGGGATACAGCGTGAAGCTGATTTATTCTTATAAATCCAGGTACAACTATAATATTGCATATTTTTATCTATTCTCTATATAAGACAACCAATTAGGCATGGTCAGTAACTAATATATATAATATAGGTTTATGAATTAGAGAATTTATGATCTGTTATATTTTAATATAAATATGTTCTATAATGTTCGAACAAATAGTGTTATCAAACTAAATACGTACGTTTACATTAATACTCCTTGACCTAAGAACTGAGTTAGCTATTAATATGTAGCATAAAACTATCATAATATGTTTTTAACTTTTTTTTTTAAATATTATAATATTAAAAAAATACTATAGACTAGATATTTTTTATAAGAAAACAAAAATGCAAAATATCTACAATTATTTTTTTATATTTATTCGCAACTGGTTGTGGGTTCGATCTCCTCTCGAGGGAATGCAATATAAATTTAAATTTATATTTCTTCGCTCTGGTGTTAAGGTAAAGTGCGACGTTAAATTTCGTCACTTAACACACAATACTTCCAAAATTCAGCAGAAAATCAAGAAGGAAGTGTCTTAACACTAGGTTCCCTCTGCCTACTCTGCTCTATGCGGAATACAGCGTGATTAAGCCATTAAAAACATAAAATCACAGATAAAAAAATAAAAACAACAAATAAAAAACCTTCACAGATAAACTAAACTTTTTTTTTAAACTTACCGTATTTCATTGGCATCCGACACAAGTTGCACAGAACACACTTCACTATCACAGCACAGGAGTGAGGCGTGAGCAGGGCACGCGTGACGGTCCGCTACTGAGGGCGGCCCGCCCTGCCTTATCGCGGGCCAAGTTTTAATCGACAGCGGTCAATTTTTTATCTCGTGCTAATTGTCTTATTCTTGGTAAATGTTTTTTTTCTTTAATTATTTAGTTTATTCTATAGAAAAAGATAATTGGATTTCAAGGTACACTTCGTATATTCACCAATTAATATTTCAATAATAATATTTGTTTATCTGGGTATAAAAAAAACAGCTTAACGCTGTATCCCGCACACAGTAGGGTAGGCAGAGGGTATCTAGACTTAAGAAACTTCGTCGCCTACGGTATAAAAAAAAAAGCTTCACACTGTGTCCCGCACACACCTCTGCCTACCCTGGCAGAGAGAATCTAGTCTTAAGACACTTCGTTCCTCAGTTTTCGCCGAACGTATCGTGCCGTTGAATTGCAGAACTCAATGCCGGACTTTTGCTTTGGTACCAGAGCGGAGAAATAAAAATATTAATAAATAATAATTCATTCTCTCAAATGGGATCGAACCCACAACCGTCGCGTTACAGTCACAAATGTGTGACATAATTATTTTAATAAAGTTATATAGATTTTGTGTAAAGCCGAATATAATCATTACCTGAAAATTCCCAAAAGACAATAATTAATTATTTTAATTGAAATCAAAATATAATTAAACGCTCCCTCTTATAGTCTACATCACGTTACATCCCCGAGGATTTCTTGTTGTCGATTGTCGTCAATTGTTTTAGTTACGAAGCGCCTCGTAAACATGGCTTAACGACGGCCCTGTCTAGTTATATATGATTGCATTACAATAATAAACAATTTAATATAAACATACTTATAATACTTTTATAAGGTTTTTGCTTCAATTTCTAATATATAATAATACTAGTGAGACCCTTGCGGCTTCGCCCGCTTGAACTACACAATTATTCATTTTTGATTAGTATTAGTTATAATAAGATTATAATTTTAGAGACAATATCTATACCAATGAAAACTAAAGTTTGGGCCGATTCAATTAAACAGTTGTTATCAATAACAATTGTAGAACAAAGAGTCTTACCACTAGGTAGGATACAGAGAGAAGCTGATAAAAAGAAATTAATTTCATTTAGGCGAACAATTTTCTCGGAAGGAACTCAAATCATTTAAGTTCCTTCACTAAATACTTAATAAAGAATCAATAAAAACAGTTGACGAAGCGAAAGAGGTACATATATAGAAACCGAAGTAGTTCCCTCTGACCATCCCGCTAGGGATACATTAAACTAAAAAAAATATTGACATACATATGACAAGCAAGATTACCAACTCATATTAAAATGACGTAAAGCCAACCGCGTGAATGTTATTTAACTGCGGAAGTATAAAAATGTTTTTAGCAATGATAGCCTATTTTATGGTTATTTATCGCAGAAAAAATTAAGTAAATATTTATATTATTTTTGTTTTATACCTTTAGTTTTATTACTTTTTGTGTCAATAATCTATAAATCATGCAAAAATATAATCACTTATAAATAAATATACTTATAAAGCTCTCTTAGTAAAGACGACCACGAGGTTTTACCAGTATTCTTATAGCATGTTTTGCTAAAATTGTAAGTTATTATACATTCAAATATAATAATATAAATTCAAATATAATAATTTCGATTAAAATATCTTTAGATTGAATTGAGAACCTAGGGGAGGTTCTAAATATAACCGAAACATATCTTTCTCTTTCGTTCGAAGTTCGTTAAAATAGCATATCAAGACTAATATGTGAAGAATGATATATGAGGCCGTCGTGACGCATATGGTGGGACTGTGATGTCACGGATATGGATTCGACCCCCACTCGGAAGAATGAATTATTATATATTAATATTTTCATTTCTTCGCTCAGGCATCAAGGCAAAAGCCTGGAGTTGATTTCCGCCACTCAACACGCAATTCAAATTCTTTTCCTTTTTGTTTTATAACAATAAATCACAGATATCTTCATATGTCAAATGTCACAAATGCTACAGACTAAAATATAATTTAACTTCATTTTAATTTTATGTACGTCAGTAGTATCTCAAAGGAATATTGCTTATTAATATTTTTATAAAGTCAAATTGAAATAAAATGAAATATAGAAAAAATCCTTTAGGTTTTAAATAATGAATTGGAGTTCACTCTGATGAGCATAACGATGAAGAAGGCAATTACAGGTACTGTATCTCCGGGTTTATGACAATAAGACATAAGAAATGGGGCATATTTCAGAAAGAGTCCTTCAAAAATTTGGCTAGGGAATGGAGTGTCTTAACACTAGAGAAGTATCCCCTTATATTGGGGAATAAAAAGTTTCTGATCTGCCTCTGCCTACCCTGATGTGTACGGGATACAGTGTGAAGCTTGTTTTTTACTTTCATTCTTATAAGAATAACATAATAGTGGTGGTGGAGAAATACGACTCGCTATTGGTTAGTTTTTTTAATTCGTTAAATCACTTTGTAAAATTCTAAGTCGTCGCAACCTGAATCGTAGATATATATTACGAGCGATTATAGCGGTTTTTGTGAACTACGCTATTTAATAATATTCTATATTTTCAATTATGGAGTGAAATTAAATTTCCAAAATTTTGTGGAATAATTGTCCAAATTTATTTACACTTTAAGAAGATACACAAGAGAATAATTTTACACACTCACAGAAGGAAATAAAGAAATTTAAAGAAATAGTAAAAGAAACAGATAAGCGAAACAGATACGTATTAGTAAGAAGATAAGGCTTAAAATTGAAAACAAGCAATGAGTACAATATTAAAACAAGTGAACGTCGCAAGCGATAGTAGCCGACTCTTTACTCGTAGCTAGCAAGCAGGCTACGTCACGCACAGCAAAAAAACTCGAAACAAGTTTATCTTGCGAATGCGCTGCGTGCGGATGAATTATAATAAATATAAATATTAACTTTAGTTTTAAGTAAATTTGAAAATAGAATATAGTGTAGTATTTGTATATATTATTATTAATTAATTTTATTAAAAGTTAATATTCACTACAGTACTCCCCCCCAGAGACCTGGTTAAGGGCGATAGTAATCTGGAAATCTAACTGTTCTGCCGCTTCGTGTCCGCTTCTCAAGTTTCTGCTCCACATCAGACTGAGAGATTGCCTTTGGTGCAGTAACTGGTCTGTTTGATACAGGAACGGCCTCTCGCGTAACATATGCGGGCTTGAGCCTGTCCACACTTACGTTGTTAGGCTTACCAGATATGTCTATCTGAAAATATTTAGGCGTCCTTTTAAGAACCTTGTACGGGCCTGCATATGGTGGTTCCAGTGGTTTGCGGACGTGGTCCTGCCGTAAAAAAACATGTGTCGAGTCTGCAAGGTCGGCCGGAATATGAAAAGGACCTGTCCTATGCCATGACGTGGGCTTCGGCGAGAGTCGTGCCATACTAGCACGAAGACGAGTAACCAGATTTGTGATATCACCTGTCTTGTAATCTTCAGAGGGTGCGAGAAATTGTCCTGGAAGACGAAGGGGCTCCCCGTAGACCAGCTCAGCTGCTGAAGCCTGAATGTCGTCCTTCCAGGCGCTACGGATGCCCAGCAGCACTAACGGAAGTGCTTCCGTCCAGGTTGAAGAGGAATGGCACATGATAGCTGCTTTTAGCTGCCGATGAAGTCTCTCGATCAAGCCATTGGAAGCTGGGTGATATGAAGTGGTTCTAAAATGATGTGCACCAATCATGGCTGATAGTGCCTTGAAGAGATGCGACTCGAATTGACGTCCCCTATCGGTTGTAATTCGAAGAGGGCAACCAAATCTTGCTATCCAACCAGAGAGAAGGGCGGCCGCACAGGAATCAGCTGTGATGTCTTTGAGTGGGTATGCCTCAGGCCATCGTGTGAAACGATCGATGACTGTAAGGCAATACCTGAAATCAGACGAAATGGTTAAAGGTCCGATAATGTCGAGGTGGATGTGTGCAAACCTCGACGTAGGAGTTGGGATTGAGGATAAGGGAGCAAGGGTATGACGGTGAACTTTGCTCTTTTGACAAAGTATACACTCTCGTGTCCACTCTCTACAGTCCTTGCGAATCCCTGGCCATACGAATCTCTGTGTTACCAGCCGCACTGTAGCTGTCCTACCAGGATGGCTCAAGCTGTGTAACGCTTCAAAAACTTGTCGGCGAAATTTCTGAGTAATGAACGGGCGTGGAGAAGACATTGATACGTCACAGTAGATCTTCTGGTTAGAGTCTGGCAAGTCTACCTTAACGAGTTTTAACGATGAGCCTTTTTGAAGCAGACCTAGCAGTTCAGGATCAGTATCTTGAGCAAGTGCCAGAGCCTGGTAATCAATAGAACGACTCACCTCTTCCAGTCGTGACAATGTATCAGCCACTACGTTCAAACGTCCTGGTAAGTACTGAATACTGGTTGTGAACTGTGAAATATAGTCAAAGTACCGATATTGGCGCGGTGAGCATTTCTCCCTATTAATGTTGAATGCATAGGTGAGAGGTTTATGATCAGTGTGAATCACAAAGTTTCTAGCTTCAACCATGTGTCGAAAATATTTAATGGCTTCATAAATAGCTAAAAGCTCTCGGTCGTAAGGACTATACTTCTTTTGTGCGGATGTTAATTTCTTAGAAAAGAAACCAAGAGGTTGCCATACGTTGTTGACACGTTGCTGAAGTACTGCTCCAATACCGACATCAGATGCATCAGTGGCAATAGCTAGTTCTGCAGATGGATCCGGATGAGCTAATAACGTGGCTTGAGATAAACAAGTCTTACATTTATCAAAAGCTTCCATCATCTCAGGTGTCATTGTGATCGGCCTAGCTCCTTTCATCTTGGGTCCTAAAAGCGCAGAGTCTAATGGTGCTTGAATGTTTGCGGCGCCGGGAATAAAACGACGATAAAAGTTAAACATACCAAGGAAACGTCTTAATTCCTTAGCAGTTTTAGGCACGCTGCACTCCTGTATGCTCTTTACGTTCGTTTCTAAAGGTTGAGTCCCAGAACCTGACACTAGGTAACCAAGAAATTTTACCTGTCGCTGCCCGAAGACACATTTGGATGTGTTTATCAAAACACCATACTCCTTGAGCCTGGTGAAGAGTAGTCTGATATGGCGCTGATGTTGCTCTTCAGAACTGGAAAATACCAAAATGTCGTCTAAGTAACCAAAACAAAACTCATCAAAGTCACGTAGTACTTCGTCCATGAACCTTTGAAATGTTTGTGCTGCATTGCGCAGTCCGAAGGTCATGTACGGGAACTCAAAAAGTCCAAAAGGAGTTGTAATGGCTGTTTTGTGGATATCTTCGACGTGTACCGGTATCTGATTGTACGCCTTAACCAAGTCGATAGTTGAAAATACTGAACAATCAGAGAGTTGATAGGAAAAATCTTGAATATGGCGAATAGGATACCTGTCAGGTACTGTGCGAGCATTGAGTGCTCTATAATCACCACATGGTCTCCATCCGTCGTCCTTCTTCTTAACTAAGTGCAGAGCAGAAGACCACGAACTGTTAGACGAGCGGGCAGTTCCCTGTGAGAGCATATCATCAAATTCTTTTTTGGCCGCTTTCAGTCTAACTGGGTCTAAGCGACGAGGTCTACTAGTAACTGGTGGTCCGGGAATGGTTTTGATGTAATGCACAGTATTATGCTTAGGTAGGGAAGACGTACCTGATGGTCTCGTTACCTCTGGGAACTCATGAAGCAGCTGATGGTATTTTGATTCTCCCGAGATGGCTTTGACCGACGCAAGGTCATCGGAGATATTTTCTTTTAGTGCTTGCACTGATAGAGTAGTAGTTCCATCGACGAGGCGCTGATATCTGCAATCTACAAGAAGATTGTAAAATATCAGAAAATCTACGCCAATAATCGGCTTTGAAACATCAGCGATGGTAAATTTCCAGGTGAAAGTACGTCGCAGTCCTAGGTCCAACTGCAATAATGTAGGACCATAAGTGTGAATGACTGTACCGTTGGCTGCCATAAGTTCATACTTCGTCTTGGTACAGGGCGCCTTGGTAGCCAACCGTGGAAAAACACAGAGATCAGAACCAGTATCTATGAGGAAAAGCATTTTTGAAATACGGTCGGTAATAAAAAGACGGCCTGTAGGTAAAGGGCAGACGTTGGCCGCTACTTCCGGCTGCCCAGAGAGTTTTCCGATTCTCCGTAAGTACATGGCTGTACACATTTCTTTGCGCTGGAACCAAATTTAAAATGGTACCAACATTTTTGGTGGGAAGTTAACTTCCGACGATGCCTGGAATGGCTCCGGGAACGCTCTCTGAACTTGAATGGTACCGAATTGTGACGTACCTGGGTCGAGAGTTCAGATACCTGCTTGGTCAGGAGTTGGATCTGCTTGGCCATTTCTTCCAACATGGAGGGTGCAGGGGGTGTGGCCATCGCAGACGTGCTTGCGACTTGTGGTGATGAGGGTGCTATTTCGTGCACCTTGTCTGCCAGGTCAGCTAATTTTTCTATAGGTAGATCAGGCTGCGAAGCTATAACAGTTTGAATATTTTGCGGTAATCTACTAGACCATAATGTTTTTAAAAAATCTTTGGGGACAGACAAACCCGCAAGATCTTGTATGTATCGCAGAAACTGCGATGGCTTGCGATCACCTAGCTGCTCATGCCTCAGCAACTGCATCACCTTCTTTTCCTGAGACGCAGATAATCTTTTAATTAGCTGCGTTTTAAGAGTGATGTATTTATCCGTCTCGGGAGGAGAAATTATAATATCCTTCACCTCGACAGCAAATTGATTGTCCAACTGAGCGGCAACGTAATAAAATTTTGTAGCATCACTTGTTATATTAGATAAAGCAAACTGACCTTCAATTTGTGAAAACCAAAGGGCTGGTTCTTCCGGCCAGAATGGTGGAATACGCACGCCAATCCTACAAACGTTGGATGTAGTCGCGTCCTCCATCGTGTACTAGAGGTCACCTTGCAAAGGTCGTCAAAATGGCCTCTTGCCGTTTTTAATCTTCTCGCCAGCAGAAAACGTAGATATTTAACGTAGTGTTCACTAATTTCGGGGTCACCAATATAGCGGTTTTTGTGAACTACGCTATTTAATAATATTCTATATTTTCAATTATGGAGTGAAATTAAATTTCCAAAATTTTGTGGAATAATTGTCCAAATTTATTTACACTTTAAGAAGATACACAAGAGAATAATTTTACACACTCACAGAAGGAAATAAAGAAATTTAAAGAAATAGTAAAAGAAACAGATAAGCGAAACAGATACGTATTAGTAAGAAGATAAGGCTTAAAATTGAAAACAAGCAATGAGTACAATATTAAAACAAGTGAACGTCGCAAGCGATAGTAGCCGACTCTTTACTCGTAGCTAGCAAGCAGGCTACGTCACGCACAGCAAAAAAACTCGAAACAAGTTTATCTTGCGAATGCGCTGCGTGCGGATGAATTATAATAAATATAAATATTAACTTTAGTTTTAAGTAAATTTGAAAATAGAATATAGTGTAGTATTTGTATATATTATTATTAATTAATTTTATTAAAAGTTAATATTCACTACACGATCATTATTTTTTGTAGAACTTTTTATAAAACCCTAAATACCATTGATTTTCTACGTAAAAGTTTGAAGTCCAATTAAGAGCCAGATCAGAAACGTTTCAACCCCCAATGTAATAGAATACTTCTGTAAATCAATAGTAATTAGTCATTTTTTTATATAATCTAACTACATTAATATGACATTTACAAGATTAACTTAAACATACTGATTGAGATGAAATAAAAATACAAATAAAAGTAAAAGTATTTATATTATAATACATTATTAAAATATTTTAATTTAATTCCCAAACCACGCATACCACGAGTAATCAACTGACTATGCCACCAGGTGACACGAATATTTAATATATTCTATAATAAATATTTGACAAAATAAATTAAGTATTAATATTTAAGGCCAGTCGTGGCGCAGGGGCGCAAATTGTGACTGTAACCGCGAGTGGTTGTGGGTTCGATCCCCAGTCGAGGAACTGAAATATTTACTTACATTTATATTTTCATTTCTTCGCTCTAGTGTCGAGGCAAAGCGCGGCGTTGAGTTTCGCCCCTCAACACGCAATGCCTCTAGAACTCAGCGAAAGGTGGGTAACGATATGCTTAACACTAGGTTCCCTCTGCCTACCCTGCTGTGTGCGGGATACAGCGTGAAATTTTGATTTGATTTTATTAAAAAACATCGGCTATCTAGGAATTTTGGCGTATTTTCTTATTTTACTTTTAGTGAACGAAGCGCGAAGCCCGTAGCGTTTGACGTTTTATTTTCTCAATGAGAATTAAAATAACTTGAAACCGTGTTCACAAGTTAATTGTAATAACTGTTAATAATAGAATAGCTTTAGAGTAAGTAAAATAAAATAAAATCTATTATATAATTATTTTACTGAATTTTACTGAATTTACAGCGGCACGAAGTGTGACTGTAAAACCGACTGGTTGTGGGTTCGATCCACACTTGAGGAGATGAAATATTTACTTAAATGTATATTTAAATTTCTTTGCTCTGGTGTCAAGGCTAAGCGCGGTAGTGAGTTCTGCCGTTCAACACACAATGCCTCCAGAATTCGGCAGAAAGTGGGGAACGGAGTGTCTTAACACTAAGTTCCTTCTGCCTACCCTGCTGTGTGCGGGATACAGCGTGAAGCTGATTTATTAGTCAATAACGTGATAATATTATAATTTTAAATAAATGAAAACAAACAAATAAAATTATTATATTATGATATAAACAATAATATTTAGTTACGAGCGATCTACTAATATGGAATGCTGTTGCAATTTGCAAGTAACGTGTAAATTGTATATAGAAATGTTTATACATCGATATATTTGATGTATAAAATAAGCATGATATAATAATATTGAATTACAATACAGCATATTTAAAGTACCTACAGTACGATCGATGAGTCGTGCCTCGTGACTTGGACGCCTAGAAGTTAGCCGCAGATGGTTGCAGTGATCTGATTTTAGGAGTGAACAATGCGCAACCGTTCAGATAATCTAACATCATAGTGGTCACAACTCATTGACCGTACTATATTTACTATGTAGTGCACTAGTGAGTACACTTTGATAAATAGATTCTATTATTTTTATATTGAAAATATTGTTTTAAAATATTTGCGTATTTAATAAAATAATTAAATTTTGAACTTACAGAATGTAAAGCTTCGTTCGTCTGTTTATTTTGTTTTTTGACAATATCTAAATTGTTTTAGAGTAAATAACATATCTTTTTTTTAATTTTATCTTATTATAACAAAACATTAAACAATATTTTATACAAAGATGAATTAATTAAATAAAGTAAAAGAACAATACTTACTACACTTTTTCTACCCAGAGACGTGAAGAAAAATCTTAGTTTAAACTATGGTATTGCATACTTACGACACTTATATGAAAATCTGTACCTCCATAATGGCGAGCTATACATTAAAATTATAAATAGTTACACAGGTGCTTTATCTCTTGAAATTCAATCCATACCTTTTGTGCCTGCCGAGACCCCTAAATCACGTTCTGCTCTTTCCTAATAATAATAGGTTAATGGAACGAACGTTCGGTTACTAACAATAGGATATTTTGGCCAATTTGAGCAAGAATTCATCCAAATGATCGCGATTTTGCTTTCCACAATGGAAAGAACAATTATCCAATATAATAGTAGTACTGGGCAACAATATATTGATATTCGACTTTATTATTTTTAAATACATTTATATACTTCACGCTGTATCACGCATATAGCAGGGTAGGCAGAGAGAACCTAGTGGTAAGACACTCCGTTCCCCAAGAATAGTAAGAAGTAAGACTATATATAAGTAAGACTCCCCGTCGAATTTTTCGTACTATTGTGTATTGAGTGGTAGTGCTCAACGAAGAGCTTTTGCCTTGGTGAGGTGAGAAAAATATTAATAAATAATAATTAATTTCCTCGAGTGAGAATCGAACCCACGACCGTCGCGTTACAGTCACACCCTTGTGCGTCTGCGCCATTACGGCCTCAACAAGCATTAATTATAATTTATTATCATTTCAAACTATAAAGTCACATGTCTAATAACAAACTACTATAAATCCATACTCTTTTTTACCTTTATCAAATAAGCAGTATGCTGTTGGCCCTACAAGCCTCTACAGCATCACCGAGCTTTGGGAGGCCGATCTAGAAGAGCTCTGACCTTGGCTTGGCTGAGTTTCCATCCAAAGCGATATCTTAAAAGACAATAGTCATCCTTTGTTCTTGCCGAATAGGTAAATATTCGATTAAAGCGTTGACCCCTTCAAATCGAACGATTGAAATGTTATTTAGTTATGTTTTAAATTCAAATAATAATTATAGTGTTATGAAATTTTAAAAAAAGATTGTGATGCTTATAAACGTTAATTTCACTCGTATAAATTGATTTGTAACATAAATATTTAAGTTTAAAATAATATAATTTTTATAGTCTTATTTTTACAAATGAAGAAAACACTTTTTTCACAATTATACACAGAATCAACGTAAAACTGGTGTATTTTACTGTATTTTCGTATTTTTCCTTCAGTGCTTTAGAATTTAGGAACATATGGTTTTTGTTAATCTTGTTAGTCAAATCAAAAATTACTGATTTATCCAATTCAAATCAGTTTCACACTGTATCCCGCACACAGTAGGGTAGGCAGAGGGAATCTAGTGTTAAGACACTCCGTTACCCACTTTCATCCGAGTTCTGGAGGCATTGTGTGTTGAGTGGCAGAACTCAACGCCGCGCTTAGCCACCACACCAGAGCGAAGAAATGGAAATATAAATTTAAGTAAATATTTCGTCTCTTCGAGTGGGGATCGAACCCACAACCAGTCGCTATGACAGTCACACTTCGTGCCGCTGCGCCACGACTGGCCTCAAGTGATTTATTCCTTTTCTTTATTAAACCTCATGCTTAAAAATATCATCACAATATCTACACAGTTCATTAAGATATAAAATAGAATTTACGTAGGTACTTAAAATCCCCACAGATAATCCTTGAAATCTTGTTACAAGCCATCGTGCTTCGAGAGCTCTCGAAATCAGACTCTTGTCCGATCCAACCTTTCAAAACTTACATTATCGAATTGAAATATTTTTTACATTATATTTTCAATGATATTTAAATTGATATAAAATAATATATATATTATTTATAAAAAAAGAGGCCAGTCGTAGCGCAGCGGCACAAAGTGTGACTGTAAAACCGACTGGTTGTGGGTTCGATCCCCACCCGAGGAGATGAAATATTTACTTAAATTTATATTTCCATTTCTTCGCTCTGGTGTCGAGGCAAAACGCGGCATTGAGTTCTGCCACTCAACACGCAATGCCTTCAGAATTCGGCAGAAAGTGGGGAACGCAGTGTCTTAACACTAGGTTCCCTCTGCCTACCCTGCTGTGTGCGGGATACAGCGTGAAGCTGAAAATTTATAAAAAAAATAAATAAGAAGTTACCTATAATAATATGTAATATTTTGCCCCCTTGTCAGAAACACAATTAAAGAATATTATGATTATTTAATAGATTTTTTTATATATGTAGTTAAGGGATAATATATGTTTTTTTTTAATTAAGGATAGTAGGTATAAAGCCCGTATTAAAAAAGTTTATAATTACGATACCATCATTCTATTCGATTCAGTATCTAGAAAGAGATTAGTAAGTATAAAGTTTGAGTAAGCTACGTTCCTTCCCAATATAACTTATCATAAGTTAAAGTACATTATAGTAAATCCTGCGAGAATGTGGTTCCAACTTTATTCTACCTAATCCTCGCTGCGGTATGATTCATCATATTCGAGAGATGTTCTATAAATCTGAAAATCTGAATAATCAGTTAAAGTAGAAAAGTAGAGCCAAAATTGTGCGACTTTAATTAATTTATATTAAATATTTAAAAAAAAATAACCACAATAACTTTTAACTTATCTTAACTTAACGTCACGCTGTATCCCTAGCGGGGTAGTCAAGGAGAACGGAGCGCCAAACGCTACAGTCACTATATACCTCTTTCGCCTTGTTCACTGTCATCAACCTCTGCATACATGCCCTCCGAGGGGTCATCACACTTTTTACGTGACCTTCTTCCAGTATCTTGGATACTATGTTTTCGAAGGTCAACCGAAGTCTCTCTTTACCTCCCACTTTTCCATTATAAACCTTTTCTGCCATTCTTTCATCACTCATTAAAATTTACTATAACCTTTAAATTTGGCTATATACTATTGGGCTTTATGATCATAGCCATAATTCATATCTACGTGAGATGAAGGTAATAATTATTACTAGAGGCCCGCGCCTGGCTACACCTGCTTCCTTTTGGTTTATTATATAATTTAAGTGTATTTATGAAAAATGATTGTTTTTTTTAATACGGTTATTAGAGATTTCATTTGATATTGCTCCCAAAATTACTAATTGAAAATTTTTAGCTATTTCAGGATAAAAAGTAACCTATGTGTTGCTCCATAATCCCCTCTATCGGTCGGTGAAAGTCCCATAAAAATCAGTTCAACTGTTATTTACTGATTTTTTGGGACTTTCACTGACCTTTTTCATTTTTACTCGGACAAATGGAAACACAAACAGAGATAGATATCAAAATTGTAAAATGATTTGTTTGTATTTATTTTATTAGGTATAGTGTGTTTTTTAAGTGTATATGGATATTTATCCATATGCACTTCAACAAACAAACTTTTTCTCTTTATTTTTCTAGTATCTATACTTAGATATATTTTTTTCTTTTCTGGTAAATATTTTAGCATTTTCAAAGTTTTCGCAAATACTTTTATGCATATTAAATTATATGTATATGCATAAATAAATATTTTTATACATAGGTATTAAATATATGTATAATCACAATAAAATTGGTATTGCCTATTTTTACTCAAAAAATAAAATATTTCCATATATTTTGTTTTTATTCAAATCTACAAAAAAGCTTCTCGTAATTGTGGATCGCTAATTGTCTTTTCTTGTTTTCTCATTACACCATCCTTAGTGCTATTAGCCTTAAAAAATCGGACAAGCACGAGTCGGGCTTACCCACCAAGGATTCCGTACTAAAATTTTAGTTCTCGAGCTTTTTCTGAAATTCAAGCTTAGCCAGAGCCCTCATCTGATGCTTTACTTGAACTAGCGGCTTAAATACCAAATTTTGCCCCTCTTTTAAGGCTATTATTTTTTAGGGTTTAATCACAAATGCATAGTTTCAAATTATATTATTGTTTGCTTGATGCTAGCTGCCAAATTTCATAATTCTAAGTTAACCAAAAGTATCCTATTAATTTTTATTCCCTTTATAGTGTCGAAAGTTTTTTGCGAAATAAGCGGCCATAATTTTTTTTTAAATGAATGTACACATATGATTTTTTCATTTTTTTTTCAAGAAATCAAGGGATCGTAGATTTGAGTATATTTTTTTGAGATTTGAATTTCAAGTCGATGTCTCCAAGCACTCCTGAGATAAAGACTTTTTACAGACTGACGACGGATGGACGGACGGGCGGACAACAAAGTGATTTTATAAGAATTCCTTTTTTTAAAAAGATACGGAACCCTAAAAAATATAAAAAATAGCTTTATACATTAATTAAAACGTTATAAGTTCTGGATATGGATAATATTTGTTAGGTTTTCTAAGTGTTCTTTTCGTCATGTGTCATATCTGACTTTGTACTATTGCCTAAGAGAAAGGATCGTCAAATTTTTTATTATATATTTTTCTCAGTTTTACTCTTTATCTTGTTGGGTAGGCAAATAAAATCTACCCTTTCCGTCCAAAGGTATTGCGTGTGAAATACGAAATTAAACACCGCGATTTTTAATAAATTTTAACGACCAAATATAGTAGAAAAAATTAGTTTTGGTTTGGTATATTGATGCCAGTCGTGGCGCAGGGGCACAAAGTGTGACTGTAAAATCGACTGGTTGTGAGTTCAATCCCCACTCGAGGAAGAGAAATATTTATTTACATTTATATTTTTATTTCTTCGCTCTTGTGTCGAGGCAAAGCGCGGCGTTGAGTTCCGCTACTCAACACGCAATGCCTCCAGAACTGGGCAGAAAGTGGGGAATGGAGTGTCTTAACACTTGGTTCTCTGCCTACCCTGCTGTGAGCGGGATACAGCGTGAAGCTGAGAACAGTCAGAACTAATGGTACTGACCCATAAAAAATCCATATAAGTTTGTTATAAATAATGGCTAACCCAATGAAAAAGGGGCATAACTGTTGAGCATCTAAACATTTTTATCTACAATACCAGATTTTAGCAAAAAAATGTTTAAGAAAACAGTTTATTTTTATAAGGATTAATAATGAACCTTACAAAAAGTGTAATGAAAGCCGCGTTTGTACTAAATTTCTAAAGAAAAAATTGACCACGACAATCAAATTATGTTCTATCATAAATAAATCGCGTCACACAAGAAGACTAATTTACAGCATGAAATATTTTTGTGTTATGGACCTCCTAATTAATATTTGTGTGTGAAAATGTCATAATAATATATTATACAAATACATTTATTCCTTTTTTTATTAAATAAAGAGTTTACTATGACTTCGCCCGCATAATTTAGTAATTAAGAGTTGTGCCTCATGCTTGTGGACGCTTTCCCTTTCTTGCTACATGTTTATTGCCCTATTGATAGTTGCATGTAATATAGCCTATAGCCCTCCTTGATATCTCAACTACCCAACAAAAAAGGTTTTTTTCAATTCTAACCAATAGTGAGATGACTGGGACTGGGATTAACACGTTCAACTAGACTTCATCTTTATAATTTATTTTTTAGCTTCAAACTGTATGTCCTGCATATAGTACGCAAGGCAGAGGGAACCTGGGAACCTAGCGTTAAGACACTCCGTTCCCAGTAAGGCTCTTTCCGCATTCATTTTTCCCTTTCCGCCGAACCGAACTCAACGCCGTGCTCGTCTCGTTACCAGTGCAGGGAAATGAATAAACCAGCTTCACGCTGTATCCTGCAGACAGCAGGGTAGGCATTTTCCGCTGAATTGTGGAGGCATTGCGTGTAGAGTGGTGGAACTCAACGCCGCGCTTTGCCTCGATACCAGAGTGAAAAAAATAAATTTTAATTTATTTCAATTCGCTCGAGTAGAGATCGAACCCACAACCGCTTGCGTTTGCAGTCACACACTTGTGCCCCTGCGCCACGACTGGCCTCTCGCAACTTACACACAAAATGCAAAAACGATATTCAAATGCGCATCAACATTCATGTATGTATAAAAGGCTAGTTCCAACGTATCCAAAGGTTTCCAGTAAACAGAATCTGAAAGTTGCCAACATTTGTTTATTCCACGAAACGTAATTTAAGTNTCACACCTCGTGCCGCTGCGCCACGACCGGCCTCAATTATAGTTATAAGGTGTAAAAATAGATACGGTATACAGTATATATGCTTTTTGTTAGTATACTTATAACCACAGAACACATATACCCTTGTCAAAGGGCTTATGACAGACTAAAAATGTTATAATAGCAATTAACAAGTTATATACTCTTTGGAAAAGTAAGAAAAAAAAAACATTTTGCAAGAGCGCGAAAGATGACAGTCTCATAAATTTAATTTTCTAACCGTAATATTTATGAATTTGGGTATAAAGGCCAAAAATTGGAAGAATAATGTCACGAAGGAAAATAGTTAGTAAAGCAGTAAAATGGCTCAGCGATGAAATTATTAATGAACAAAACATATCAAATTCCTTCCATTACTATCAGTAAATATAGTTTATTTTTGTGACATATCCAAGTTTAACTTCGAATGAAGTCACTTGTTTTTATTTTTTTCAGAAAATTTCAGTTTAAAGACATTATCGCTGAAGTAGGCGACTTTGTTCTAATATCAAATGCAGATGCTGCCGAACCTGATACAGAAGGTGGATGTGATGCTGCGAAAATTCTTTCATTATATGAAGATACATCTAATAATAATGATCCGTTCAGAGCAAAAGTTCAATGGTACTCCAGACACAGTGATTTGCCTAAAGAGTGTCTCAATCACTCTAATAATGTTATTTTTTATGATAAGGAGGTAATTTTGTTTTATATATGATGTAAATTAAAATTTTAACCAACAACTGTATGTCTTACATTTTACACTTCATTAATATAAATTTGTAAATTTTGCTGCCTGGTGCTATTGATTTGGTAAGTCTTTCTTATTTCTAATGTTTTTTTTAACTTTACTTTTTTTCATGTTGCTTAAAATTTTACAGGTAGTAGAAGATCATCGGCCATTTGATACAGACATATCAATTGAAACAATTTTCATGAAATGGCACATTATATTAACAGTTACCAAAGATTCTTGTGATATGTTAACCTCTCATCAGTACATCTGTCGATATAGACTTATGCCAATTAGTAGGAGAAAATTTCATATTGAACCAGTATTAGAAGAAGAAAGGAAAGCTTTACAACTATTGACTACTCCTAGCAAAAATATTGGAAGCCCCATCTCAAAAACACCTAAAACACCCAGTAGCTTAGTAAAAAGAATGAGCCGTGTATCATTGTCAGAAAAAAATTGGAGTGTTAGTAAGAATGATGGTACCAAACTCTTACTAAAAAGGGCCATATTGGCTGACAAAAATGATAAAGATTCACCAAAAAAATCATCACCAAAAAGTATAAAATCTACACCGGTTACTGAAACCCCTAAGAGTTCTAAAAAACTGAATAAAAATAGCATAGAAGAAATATTATCTATGGAACTAAAAGAAAATTCAGATGATGAATTGCCAACTTTAATCATAAGGAAACACATAACAGCGACACCCAAAAGAAAAACACCTATAAGAAAAATCAATGAAGAAACTCCAAAAAAAGTTTTACTTTTTGAGGATGATGAGAAAGAATTATATGCAACAAGATCGGGTAGAGTTACAAGAAATCCAAGATATCTTGAAGAAGCACTGTCACCTGTTAAACAAACACCAAGAAGAAGAGAAAGTACTGTGGATAGTGAAGATGAAATTAAAGTGCCTAAAACCCCAAGAGTTCCCAAGACCCCTAAAATCCCTAAGACACCCAGGACACCTAGATCTAGGACTTCAATTGCCAAAACACCCAGGACTGTGTCTAAAAGAATATTAACCAGTGAACTTACACCTACATTACATAATAGAGCTCATTCAGTTGATAATATTGATGGTACTATATATTTTTTTTCCTTTTCCAATCTCATTTTTAAAAATAAATATTTTTTTAGCATGATGCAGATTTTTACTAGGTTTTAACTGTTGCACCTTGTGTTAAGACACTCCTTCTCCTATGTACCAATTTTCAAAACTTTCTGTGTTGAGTGGCAGAAGTCAATGCCATGATTTGATGTTTCCAGAACAAGAAAATTAAAATTTTGTTTGCTGAATAGAACCATCATATTTATAGTCATGCTTGATGCTACACCACAAGCTATGCCTCTAAACCGTGATGTGAAGATACTGCTTATTTTAAATGTGCAAATATATATTAAACACAAAATATTTTTTCAGAATTTTTAAATGAAAACAATTCATTACCTGGAAGAGAGAACCAAATGCATGAGATTTTATCATTTGTTAGAAGTAAGCTGTTGCATGGAACAAGTGGGTAAGTAATTCTTATTAGATTATTAAAACAAAAATGATGAAGTTTAAAATTGTTTGCCAACCAACCTCTGAAAGGGCTTAACCAATTTAAGTGCAGTTTTTCCTAAAAAAGTGTTTTCTTAAGGCCATCATTGTGCACCACAGTCCTGACTGTATATATGACAGTTGTGGGTTCGACTCTAACTGGAGAGAAAGAATGATTATCATTTCCTTTCTCCATAAAAGTTGGTGTTGAGACCACTCAACATGAAATGTATTGAAAACTTGGCGGAAAGTAGAAAGTGCCTATAATTATTAGGTTATCACTGCCTACCCTGTTATAAAAAAAATCATAAAGCAGTTTTTTTAAACTACTTTAAAGTTTTAATAAAAGTAATATTTTCCAGGTGCATGTATATATCAGGTGTGCCTGGTACTGGTAAAACAGCCACTGTCAATTCTGCCCTGAAAGTGCTGAAGGAAGAGCCAGATTTACCTGAATTTCAACTTGTTGAAGTAAATGGCATGAGGATAGCTGAACCTAGACAGGCCTATGTACAAATTTATAAACAGCTTACTGGTAATGTCTATATGTATTTTATTAATAAAAAAAATGATTATAACTGCGATGGTTTTGGGTTCAATCTCCACTCGAGAAAAGGTTTAGTTTTTTTAGCTTCACAGTATATTGTAAATTGAGTAGCTCAACTAAACACCGCGCTTTGCCTTTTTACCAAAGCAACGAAATTAAAATATAAAATAATCCACTTCCACACACAAGTGGAAAAAACGGGGTTACAGTCGGACTCTATGCCACTTGATAAAAAAAAAATGTAAATTGGTGTTGTAAATACAAATATCTTCTCTGACACACTATTTTTCATATTTGAATTCCACACACAATCCCACAATCTTGACATTTTGTTCTCTGTTTTCCATCTTAATTCAATACAAATACACTGACTTTTGAATGGCTACTTTTGATTATAAATAGTTAATTTCATCATAAATAGTTCTTTTCCTAAGTGGAAATTTAACCTACAACTATTATGTTTACAGTCAGTCCCTTTTTTATTAGTGTTTTTTTTTACTTTTTAAAAATATTAAAATAAAAGATTCCATTGTCATTTATAACAGGAAAGTCTGTAGTATGGGAACAAGCTTGCTCTCTACTAGAGAAGCGTTTTACAAATCCTGGACCAAGAAGAATGCCGACGGTGCTACTTGTAGATGAGGTATATTTTTTAATAAATAACTAGCGGACCTGCGCGGCTTCGCCCGTTTGTATTATACGAATATTTATTTAGGAAATCATTTTCAATAAGTATCGTAAGAAAATATAAACCTAAACAATAATGAAAATATAAGACGAAAAAAAGAAATAAGTAGACATAAATTTCAGGCCAGTCGTGGCTCAGGGGCACGCGCCAGTCACACTGGAGGAAATGGAATAATTAATATTTTCACTTTTTCGCTTTGTTATGAAGGCAAAGCGCGGCGTTGAGTTACGCCACTCAACACGCAATGCCTCCAGAAGTCTTAACACTAGGCTTCCTCTGCCTACATTTCTGTGTGCGTAATACAGGTGAAGCTTATTTAGTAGATCTTTATTTTTATTAAACACTAGCGGCCTCCATGCAGCTACGCGCGCTTGACATGTATTGATGTTTATTAAAGTGTATTTAAGACAAAACCGACCAAGCGCGATTTGGTCTCGCCCACCGAGAGTTCTGTACCAAGACGGTACAGAACTCTCGATACTGTAGACGGTAAGTGCGTTATTCGTACGAGCATTCCTATTCAAATTCAAATAATTTTATTCAAAATAAGAAGTTACATGCTTCATTTTTTGAACGTCAAATAATTTACCACCAGTTCACTAAAGTTAATGCCTCAGACCTGAGAAGAACCGGCGCAAGAAATTCACCTATTTTTTTTTTAAATCAATTTAAAACAAATACATATTTAATTATCTGTGACAATGATACCGAGTATTTCATTCCCAAGGCGTGTTATCATTTACAAAATCATTAATTTGTTAATAACCTATAAACACACTTTTTTTAAAATCGTGATATACAAAATTTTCTGATGTTTTCTGGGATCCTATTGTAAAAGCGTACACATTGTCCCATAAAAGAATTACGGATTCGATGCAACCGAGTTACAGGTGCACCAAGATTATGCCTATTTCTAGTGTTAATATTATGAACATCAGCAATTTTGGTAAAATTATAATATTTCCGATCCTAAATCTTGGAATCTCTGTGTTTTTACCATAGTACAAATTGAAAACTAAACGTTCAGCCAATTCTGTAAAACAGTTGTATAAAGTAACTGTTACAGCAATTAGTAAATTTGTCAAATTAAGTAATTTAAATTGACCCTACATGTTAACGGAAGCTTGCCTGAATTCAATAGTGAAAACCACATTTCAATCGGTTGAGCCAATTCTAAGATTAGCGATAACAAACGCACAGACAAACAGACAATAATGTTAAAAATAATTGTTTTGGGTTCTTAATTAATAACATTCTATTTTATAAATCTTCCATGTACAGACGCCGTTAAAATTTATTATAACTATAGATTGTAGTCTTTTGTATGAATAGAAAAAATTTAATAATATTTTTTTTACATTTACTGACTAATAATTTAATGTGAAATTAAGAACCTAGCTTTCTAACACAAGGTGTACCGTTATATGCGTTTGATTGTAAACGCAAAGGTGTGAAGGAATGAATCTTCCATTTCTCTCTATGGTTCTTACCATAGGAATAAAATGATTTTGTCTTAGAACGAGAGCGACGATGAGTTTCCACCAAACATCAATTGGGATTCTTTTCCAGATTTTTAGACATTTTCTAAAAATTTTCCTATCCTTAGTGTGAAATAATGGTTCATAATATTAAAAATACACATATATTTTCAGCTAGACGCTCTATGCAACCGCCGTCAAGACGTCGTCTACAGCATAATGGAGTGGGCCGCCCACAACACTGCCCTACTAACAGTACTAGCGGTGGCCAACACCATGGATTTGCCTGAACGTGCGCTAGCAGCAAGAGTGGCTTCTCGCCTCGGCCTCACAAGACTGACCTTCCCGCCGTACACACACGGACAGTTGCAATGTATAGTTGCTACGAGGTTGGCTGGAGCCAATGTTACAGCGGATGCTGTGCAGCTCATTGCTAGGTGTTTGTTTTTTTTTTATACCAGTTGCCTTATTGGCCTCTTACACTTGACAACTGTCACTTCATAGATTGTCGTTTCTCTGTTTTAGGATTCCGTAAGAAAGGCACCCTTATAAGATCACTTTGTCGTCCTTGCATCTGCCTGTCTGTGTCAATGCTTGGAGATATCGAGTTCAAATTCAAACCATATACTAAAATCTACGGCCTTATGATTTCCTGATAAAAAACATATTTCTATGAAAAATGAGGTATCAGATAAAAGAGCTCTAACTAAGCCTAAATTTCAGCAAAAGAACCCTAGGTGAGCGAGCCCGACTCGCCTTGTCCGGTTTTTTTAAGTTTTTGCTGAATCCCGCACGTAGCAGGGGCAAAAGTGAGCGATTAAACGCGTCGGTTGTGGTTTCGATTCCTACTTGGGAGAATAAAATATTTCATGTCTTCATTTCCTTTCTCTGATAACGAGGCAAAGCCCGGCGTTGAGTTCCGCCCTTCAACACGCAATAGCTTGAGAATTCAAGAAAAGTGGGAATCGGAAGTATCTTATTGGGAACAAAGTGTCTTAACCCTAGGTGCTCTCTGCCTACCTTGGTGTGTGGGATACAGCGTGAAACTAAAAAAGAAAAATAATATACATTTTTTTCCTTTTAAAAAACAGGAAAGTAGCATCAGTATCAGGCGACGCGCGTCGGGCTCTAGCGCTTTGTGCTCGCGCCTTAGAGATAGCTCATCCGAAATGTGCAGGACTTCAAGAAGTACAAATGGCGCTGGGGGAGGCGGCCTCGAGTGCAGCTGTGAGGGCTATCAAGTGCTGTTCCCCCGCTGAGAGACTTATGTTGAGAGCTGTGGCTGCTGAGGTTTGTTTTTGTATGATTATATAATTATAGTTTGAACAAACTTTTATGTGAATTTCCGACACTCAACACGTAACGCCTTATAAATTCTGCGGAAAACGGAAATTGGAGTGTCTTAACTCTACATTACCTCTGGCTACCCTGCTATATACGGGATACAGCGTAAAGCTATAAAAAATATATATTATAGTTTATTAGTGTTAATATACATAGGTTTAATTCAGACAAAAAATATTGAAACTAAATTACAAATGGATGTGAAGATACAATTGGGAAGAAAATAATTAAATAAAATATCAGTATTTGAATTCTCTTTCTTCATATATTATAACAAAATAACCAAAAGACCTAATGATAACTCACCCTTATTTTTTTTTTTGTTTTTTCTTAGGTTTTGTCTGTCTATAGTATTGTAGCTCCCAAACAGAAGATTTTTGGGAGCTATGGGGTTTGGTTCAGTTTTGTTTGAAAGGGGACTTAATTGAAGAAAGTAAGAAGAAAGAGAATTTTTTCAGCTATTTGAAGATTTTATCAGCATTTTTCTAGTTTTTTATCAACTTTTTAGTTTTTATTGGGGTTTTTATTTTTTAATTTTAATTTTTTTTGTAGGTGGAAAGAACAGGTTCAGATGAAACAACATTGTCACGAGCACTATCAACAGCAGCTGCGATCATTGCTTTAGACGGACGGCCGTATAGATCTGCCACCAGTATAAGGGCACCCACACCGTCCCAGGCCCATACAATATGTGCAAGATTGGCAACTATTAAATTACTCTTAATGGAACCTAAACCCTCTGAGCCAAGGCTTTTATTAAATGTCAGTGCTGATGATGTGCATTATGCTACTAAGCAATTGAGCATATAATTCAGGTTAGGATAAATGTGGGTATTGTTTTTTCTTTTCTTTTTTTGATGTTTAAAGGTAATTTGCTAAATAGAAATGGTAATTTCGCAGCGGTAGATAGTAAACGCGAAAGTTGTGGGTTCGATTCCGTCTCGAGGAATGGATTATTTTCGTTTCCTCGATCTGATAACAAGATAAAACTTGGCGTTGAGTTCCGCCATACAACGCACATTGCCTCAAAAATTGACCAGACAGTAGCAACGGAATGTGTTAACACTAAGTTCCCTCTGTCTATACTTTAGTATAAATTAAAAAAGGAAAGTTTATGCATTTTTTTAAAATTAAGTACAAATTCAAATAATTTGAAAAATAATTTTATAAGTAAGTGTAAATGTATTCATCACAATAATAAGTATAACATTTTAAGAAATAGATCTTTAAGGACATACCACCTTCAATTTTAGTCTCATATATTCAAAATGCAATTTTTAATTAAATTAAAATTGTCTTTTATTAGTGTTACTGTTATTCGTTTTATGTAATAGAAATGTATTTTTAATTTAGTACTATTTGACTGATCTGCCGTTTTTTATAATAGGAAATGATAATTTAAGTTAAATAAATTATTACAATATAAATAATTTATTTTGTTTCATTTAAATATCACCCATTTGTAGTATCTTGACTAATGCTTCGACGTTGTTCTCAGTCACTGCTTTCCTACAAGCTGTTACTATTGCTTTGCTGAATTTTCCAACTGAAAAACAATAATAAAAATTAAATGATATTATAAAAACAACAACAATAATATGTAAATTTCATAATTCATATGGAAGTTACCTTTATATTTGAATTTAAACTATAATAGTAATTGTCCACAGTCAAGACGCAGAGGTACAAGTGTGCGGCTGTAAGCGCCACAGATTGTGGGTTCGATTCTCACTCGAGGAAATGCAATATTTTACATTTTATTTCTTTGGTAGCGAGGCAACGCAATCGAAGAACGGAAGTTTCTTAAACACTAGGTGCTCTCTGGGTATCCCACTATGTGCATGAAGATAGAAAAAGTTTATTATACTAAGTTTGTACTGCTTACCTCTTAATCTAGCTGCTTGTTGTAAAATAGTGTGCAAATTCTTTAACGACGCCATCGCTTGTTCTTGTGTTGCGCGACGTACGTGACAACTTGTTAACAATTCCTCATTTAATAATATCACATCCTTGTATCTATTTAACATCTCGTTTCTAAAATTTTTAGACAATATAAATAGTATACTTACTTTTGCAGTTTAAACAACGTGACATGCTTGTGACTGTGGTTCAAATCCCATTCCTATATGTGAAAAGTATGTATAAAAAAATATTAAATGATTAAGTATTATTTGAAAGTTGCTTTAAATAACGATTGTAAGATATATGATTTTATTATTTTAAATTTATTATTTTTAATGAGGTAAATATTGAATATTTCTGACTTAACAAAATTTCAAATATTTAAGTTATTTAAATATTTGAAATTTTGTTAAGTCAATGGTAAAAGACTTAAAAGTTTTATATAGCTATAAAATGGTTTTAATTTAATGTGTATATGGGAGACCTTAAAGTTGCACTTTGTCACACCATTCACCATATTAGGTAAATGGAAATCTAATTTATATAGAAACATTTTCTGAGTTGTAATATAACTCCAACCCTCCAAATATAGTCAATACTGCTTACAACACACTGAATATAATAATAAACATTGAAATAATTAAATACTAGTCGATAATTAAGTACCATGAGGCCAGTCGTGGCGCAGGGGCACAAAGTGTGACTAAAATCGACTGATTGTGGGTTCGATCCCCATTTGAGGAAGTGAAATATTTATTTACATTTATATTTTCATTTCTTCGCTCTGGTGTGGAAGTTAAGCGCGGCGTTGAGTTCTGCCACTCAACACGCAATGCCTCCAGAATTCGGCAGAAAGTTTGGAACAGAGTGTCTTAACACTATGTTCCCTCTGCATACCCTGCTATGTGCAGGATACAGCGTGAAGCTGATTAGATTATTAATATAATTAAATACCACTAAAATACCCACAAATCATATCCAGCGGCATCCTGTGCTGCAGGCAGTAAAGCAGTGATCAGTTGTGCCTTTTCAGCAGTCTCTGCGGCAAGCCTACATCTAGTGTCACCTATCTCAGAAACAATGATCATTTCTTTGCGCAAATTTTCCTCTGCTTGCGGAAATTTAGCTGTTGTCTGGAATATTTATAATTACAAATTTATGTTTTTTAAGTTTCATGCATACAGCAGGGTAGGTATAAGAAACCTATTTTCTTATATGTCTAACTTTAGGAGCGTCACATATTGAGTGGTGGATCGCTATTTGTCTTCTTACCAGAGCACAAAAAAAGAAAGGAAATAATTTTCCTGAGTGGGAATTGAACCCACAATCATGTATTTACAATCATGTCACATGCCACATCAATCTATATACACAATGGCTAAATACATATTTCATCCTAACAATATATCCAATTTTTAACTTATAATTTATTACAGTATATCAAATAAATTGTTTAAATAAACAAAAAGAAAGAAGATTGTTATGAAATGATAAATAAAACAGAAAATGATGTATGTATTATAATAATTTTATTTATTTTTTAAAAGTACAAAAGCATTAGTTGTCTATTGACCATATAATTCAACAAATCCCACACATTTCACTGGATTGAAGAAAAACATGTTATTATGGGGAGGTTCACGCTGACTAACTGCTTTTACAACTTCTTGCCCTATTACTCCTCCCACTACCGCTGCGGCACCAGATACAATACCAAATACATCTGTTAATAGCAAGTCACTTATAAATCCAACAGGCAGAGACAACTCTTTTACAAGCTCATCTCTCATTCGTAACAATATTTCAGTATCAGCTTTCCTCTGGGCTGGATCAGGGTTTCTGTTGTATTCATCTCTAAATCTCAAAAGAATTTTCATAACAAAATATGATGGGTCCCCACGACGCAACCTAGACCGCAATTCTGGTTTCGACCAATCAGCAGACAAAGCATTTTGAAGAGGCACATAAATAGCTCTGCGTTTCACAGTAATACTGACAGTTTCTCGTGCATTCTTTTCAGTGTCATCAGGACCACGTTTGACAGCCTTGTGTTGAACTATCTCCTCAGAATATTCGTGGTCAATTAGGTCTGCAAACATATATCCAAACATACCCCAAACGTCACCACACAAGAATTTTCGGTTACTATCACGACAAATATTATTAATACGTTCCAGTTGTTCTTGCTTAAGTCCAGTTGCACAAACGATGTCAAACGCTTTAAAATAATCATCAGGTAGGTCATCGACTGGTTTCGTCACGAAACTAACGTCTACCATTGGGTTCAAAGCCTTAGCTCGTGGTAAGGAAATTTCCGCTCTGTTCTCTCCGATTTTGTCAGGTGGAGCCAAAAACTGTGAGTATAAATCTGTCTCTGTTAGTTTTTCATCATCTAAAAGGCAAACACTTTTTACACCTGATAGAATAATGTTTTTGGCGATTTCGGCACCTAGGCCAGACAAGCCGATGATCAAAACTTTTGAAGCTCGCAGTCTTTTTTGAGATTCTAATCCCCATAAGCGGATTTGGCGATCGTACTGTTCGGCTTCGGCTTCCGATAGCTCAATTTCGTTGTTTTCAACCATTTTTGTTAAATTTATCAAGTTGTTGACTGACCACTTGCCGCTTCCTTTTCGCTTCACAATTTTGAGTTTGACATTAATGACAGCCGTAAAGCGATTCTCAGCATAAACGGACCACGCTAAAGCATAGAGTTGCCAATTTTAAGTGACATTCGTATGTCGATACACAATATATAAGCTATTAAACATTTCTTGATGTAAATTATTTATTTATTAATATTTATCAGCACGAATATAATTTTGTAAATACAAAATTCTTAGAGTTTTCACATTTTGATACATCGATATGTATAGTGTATTGTACTGTGTACAACTCTCGCCACGAACGAAAGTTTATACAACTTAAACCACCTACTGTAAAATTGAACTTGCAAACACAATCAAACAAAAGCAAACTATCTGGCAAATTCGTTTCCTTTTCAGAGGTGATTTTAAATTTACATATTAAATTATTTATTTATTTATTATATTTTCTGATGCCATATTTGCTGTTATGTTTACTGAGTGACAAATGCAAGCTGTGTGTTTTACTAATTTTTAAGTTCAATTCAAGAGTAGACGGTCTTTACCTTACCTTACTTGTTAAAATCGGATACACGCTAAATATATTATTGTCTATCAGATACATAAAAATATTGGCAAAGTGTAATTTAAGATATATATAAATTAAATTAAATATTTGTATTGTTGAGGCCAGTCGTGGCGCAGAGGCACAAAGTGTGACTGCAAAATCGACTGGTTGATCGATCGATTCGATCCCCACTCGAGGACATGAATTATTTAAATTTATATTTCCATTTCTTCACTCTGGTGTCGAGACCTGCCACTCAACACGCAATGCTTCCAGATTTCGGCGGAAAGTATGGAATGGAATGTCTTAACACTAGGTTCCCTCTGCCGACCCTGTTGTGTGATACAGCGTGAAGCCGATTTTTTTTAAATATTTGTGTTAATATATTATTTTTGGTTATGTATGACTAGGTGTGGCGTTAATAACGTTACAAGCTGTTTTTATTATTAAAAAATGCCATACATATATATAACCACGTGCCATATTAAAGTAGAATAAACATTTGGTACATACATTAAAAAATCTCTAAACTTAAATAAATATATAATGAATTACAATCTATTTATTTTACATAACACTACCATTACGTACCTGTAGATTAGTTAAATTTAGAAAAATCGCTAAACTCTGTATTAGATTACCAGCAAGTACTATATCTTGAGTAGAAAATTTAACTCTACCATCTGATTCGAAATCTAAATTCAAGCGCGATCTGTCTCTTAAACATAAGAAACTTATGTGCAATTCCCGCATTTCCTCATTATCTATTTCAACTTCATCTTCTACGAGAAAATTTTGGTTTATCCAAATACATATTCTTTGAATTCTTTCAGTAATTTGAAATGTTACATAGCTGTCGAGATTAGCTTTTATAATTGAAGGACCGGCCAACACGTACATAGCAAATCGTGGTAGCTGCTTAGTGAGCTCAAAAATATGAAACTGTTCACTATCTGCGTAGCCCACTAAAGTCTAAAATAGTAGTTAATTAAATTAATAACAATAATGTCGACTTTTTAAAATCTATATTAATAATTAGTAACTCATAGTTCGGCACCTTTATATGAACGTCAACAGGCACATCACGCGGAGGCTGTAATGGAATGTAAAGAACAGACTTCAACTGCCCCGGTTGAGGATGCCTGGCTAAAGTTTCTCCAGTTTCGAAAATACCTTCAGCTAAAGCTAATGCTGCTCGTACAACTGTTTCATTATTGGTCGATATGGCCAACTGTAAACAACCCTATAGGAAAAAAATTAAGTACCATCTTACTATCCTACTATTATTATATCTAAATTATGAGGATTTATGTTTGTTTCACTTACACACAAATATTAAAGTTATATAGGTTGTGTATAAGAATAACATATAGATAACAATTTATATAAAATATTTGTATAATTTGGCTTACTAGGCTTACTAGGTATAACAACAAGTTTAAGCGGGCGAAGCCACGAATGGCTAAAAATAACGATAAGAAATATGCTTGTTCAACTAACATTTTCTAAATCAGTAGCAACAGCTACTTGCAATCTCGTGTTTGTCGGCATAGCGGTAGTTGGTTGTTCATAATCGCTGTTTACATTTGCAGCATTGGCCTCATAGTGTTGTAACTCAACCAGTAAAGCCTGTTTTCTGTTTAATAACTCCGTAATTGCCAATTGATCATCTTCTGAAGCTATCTTTTTCGGGCCATTATTCAATGTCATATTTTCTTGATACGGAGGATATCCTAACACTAGACAGTAAGTAAAAAAAATGATTTAAATTATACATTTTTAAAAAGTCGTTTACGAAAATTCCAAATTCTACTCAATAAATTTTTATCATATTGACATTAATTTCTATTTGCGAGATCTATAAATTTGGTGCACAGTTTTTTTTATTATATTTAATCTAAATTACCTTCTCCTTTATCTGAAATACAAACAAGATCGGGCACACCAGTGAGCCGGTAATCAGCTAGCAACATTGCAGCGCCATTTGAACGCATCTGTACTCGATGCAGCACTCGCCCTGTGGCATCCCTCCAATCTATTCTACCATTGGACCAGCAACATGCAAGTTTATCCCCAGACCATTGAAGAGAAATCGCGTTTTGTTTAGACTACAATTGTAATTGTTTATAAAAACATAATTCTATTTCTTAATATTAATGTTTTATTTTAGCTTCACGCTGTATATAGCGGGAAAGGAAAAGGAAACCTGAAATAGTAATGTTAAGACACTCCGTTCCCCATAAGACACTACCGCGTTACTCGTGCGTGTTGAGTGGCAGAAGTCAACGCCGTGCTTTGCCTCGTTACTAGATTGAGTAAATAAAATCATTAAATATTTCCATTTGTAATATTATAAATATAAAAGTTTGTTAGAATGGACGATTTCTCCACTTTTTCTCCAAACTACTTAACGGATTTATATAAAACATAATAGTGTGTAGTTTATAATGTAAGCTATATAAGTTTAAGAGTGTGAAGGCTCGCTTAGATCGCAAATTTAAGTAATTTTGTAAGCGTAAAACTGACCTTAACTCTCCACAATCGAATGCCTTCTTCATAAATACCTATAGTTCCGTTTGCTAAACCATATGCAAATCTTACTTCACTTATTTGAGATAAACAAATGACAGGACCAGTTTCAGCAAGCTCCATAATAAATTGATTGTTCTTTAAAACTTTTATATAAGAATCTTCACAACCAATAAGTAGCTTAAAAAACACATTCATCAAAAGTGTATCATATACATTCGTGTTATTAATACTTCAATATTATCATAATTAAACGAGAATAAATGAGATTTACCTCATTTTCGCCATCTTTATCATAATCAAAAGCAATCATTGAGTAGATTTTTCCACTGACGACGTTCCAAAATATTTCATCTCCTTGAGAATTAAGAGCTAGAACTGAGCTATTGCCGCCGACAAGTACCAACAATTCATTGTGTTTGCCGAAATGACTTACTATAATAACATTCACACCATCTGGAGCTTCTTTGAAAAATAGATCAGAGTTGTCATGAACGTCGTAAGCTGAAATTGTTAATTAATCGTAAGTATTATTCCGTAGATAAATAAGCTATATTTAGCTTAAATATATTGAGAGAAATACCTAAAATTTGCGTTGGGGAACCAATGAGAAGAATATCTCTGTTACAATCATGCTTTATTGGACCGGCAGCTAAAGCTATTACAGCTTGACTGAGATTTAATTCCGAAACCTCCCCATGAGCTTGTGAACGTTGAGCTCTGCCGCTTACTACTCCTCCGTGAGGATGGTGTATTATAATCTGGTGAGAAAAATGAATCAAAACATTGTAAATAATTAATTATACATTAATAATAAATTAATAATCATCGCATAATATAAAAAAACAACGAATTCAATTATTAGAAGTACGTGCATATATGTGCATGTTTTATAGTTTCACCTAAATAAGATTTTTATGGCTAAAATAAAATTAAAGGACAAAATTTACTTTCTGACGAAGGCAAAAATCTCGAGGTTGAATTCCATTTTTCAGGATGCAATACCTCGAAAAATTCGGAATGGGTAACGGAGTGTCTTAACACTAGTTTGTACACGGAATACAGCGTGAAGCTAATTTTTTTAAAAAATATAAATCTGTTAACAATTTCATTACTTTATCATATCCGGCTGAAACTGTGAGACATGAATGTGTGCCATCATATTTTGCAATGGTTACAATGCCAGGCGTAACTTTATGATTTAATTCAAATTTAAACACTGGTTGTGCATTGGATGGTTGCATTTTAAAATGTTATGTGTTATTTTGTATATTATTGTACTTTAAATTTAACTTTAATACGTTGTGATGAGTGCGTTGTCATAGTAACTAACGTTAAGTAATATTGAATTTATTTACAAGAATTCATTTTTAGGCTTACAATTATGATATATATTTTAATATATGATAAAACAATAACGATATACTTATAATGTTATAAGATACAAGATATGAATAAACGACATTATAAATATACTCTATTTTTATCAATACATGCATCCGAACGTCCATTTATGTGCCGTACTTTCCAACATACTACAAAAACCTCACTCCACTCCAGGCAATATGAAAATTTAAGAGGATGGATAAAAGTTTGTTCCACCTTTACGTCCAAATTACTAAACGGAATATAATGAAACTTTATAATAATATAATTTAGTCGCTAGTTAAGTAGACTATGATGTATAGGTATTTATTTATTTATATATATAGGTACTTATTTGTTTCTTCACCTTTCGCCAGTTTAGACAAACTACTGTTAACAGTTCAACCCCATACTATATTTTTATAAACATATTTTAATTTATTTATTATGATAGTACGAAGTCTAATTATGACTTACTCTAATCTCCAACTACCACAACGGCGTCAATTAAGTAATAAAATTTAAATATCTCTAGTTCTTCATTATCTATATCTTAATAAATATAATAATAATACTCTTTATTGTACACCCATAAAGAAAA
>JAAIXJ010000619.1:0-19175 GCA_013403705.1 Heliconius hermathena
AATTCAAGCGGGCGAAGCCGCGAGCGGGTCGCTAGTTAATAAATAAAAATGCAAAATTTAAGATACTTAGCACTTGTAATATTAAAGTTTCATAAAAACTATCAACCCCCAAAAACAACTCCTTAGAGGTAAAATATCGCAATACCCCTCTTAGTAAGTCATCAGCGTCCTATAAATAACGCCCATAAAAAATTCGAGGTTCTTAGCACTTGTAGTAAAAAAGTTTCATACAAACTATTATATCAATCCCGAAAATAGCCCTTAGAGGTCGAATATTGCAAATTCCCGGTTTAGTCAGCATCTATGTCCTATAAATAGGATAGTATATGCAAAATTTGAAACATTTGTAATTTCTGAAATTTCTTGATGAGTGACTACTATTTTATATATTACTAGCGACCAGCTCGTGGCTTCGCCCGCTTAAATTTGTGAATTATTTGTTTGTTTAGGTACAGGGAATTACGTTCCTATTTTAATAAATAAATTAAGCTGCAGGTGTTGAAACACTCTTGAAAACGAAATTTTTTATTCGGATAAGGATTAATATAAACGTCTAGATAACTTGGTATGATTATGGTCGGCATTTTTATCTAAAATTAAAGTATAAAAAACTATGTATATTGCCAAAATTTCAATGGTTTTTTGTAGATATGAATATTTCTTTAATATACAGGATGGAAGTGTCTGCGCACCTTTTAGAACAGTATATAGGTAAATATATAGTATATTTCAGACCCATACCTAAAGAAATTATCTTCACTATATATTATTAAGATATATTATTCTGTGCCGTGTGATCCCGGCCTAGAATAGGATCATCCTGGTACTGGTGGTTTCGTAAGAGGCGACTAAAGTACGTGTGGTAGAGTCACGTCGCCAGCAATGGCAACACGCATGGGCAGACTCGTCCGGACTATTACCACCCCCGACATTTAAAACCGGAGTCAAGTAGTGGGTTTATGCCACTGCGTCGCGTATCAGGTAATGCCGGGCCGCCCAACCCACCTTAAACGCCGGCAACGCACCTGTAGCTCCTCTGGTGTTGCACGGTGTCGTGGGCGGCCCGCACGCTCGTTTGCCTTGTCCTTTTCCATAAAAAAAAATATTAAAAATACGTCAACAGTTCACGATGTTTACCCATATCTGTATTTCATGTGACGCAGTTACGAATAGATACCAATAACACATACTACTACAAAAATATTACTAAACGTTGCCGATCTGCCGTTTTTTATTCTCAGAAAATATAATATAATAAAATAAATATATAATAATAAATAAAATAATTATATAAATACTATACTTATATAAACATACAAAAATATAAATATATATACATTTGCGTCTCCAAATAAAAGAGCTATAATTAAATATTTGCTACTAAATTAAACAAAACCCTAAATCCAAAGAATAAGCTGCTGGGAATACTCAATTTAAATGAAAAATATTACAAAGCAAAATCAGTGTTGCATTTACTTGATTTTATATTGTAACAATTTTTAATCTATAAACAGATTACGTTAGATACTTATTTAGAAAACGTATAAAAATTTGAACGTAGCGGGACTAGACCCGCGCCTCCTGGAAACCGGGTTTCCAGGAGTATTTTTCTTTCCTAAGTGTGGAATAACACTTTAAAAATTGTTTAAAAAATATTTAATAAATAGCATTCTCTCTTGCCAGACGATAATTCTTAGTAATTATCTTTGGGTAGCGGAAATTTGTAAAAAAATCCTTACAGAGATGCTAATACGTTTTCTAAATAAATAGTTTTCTTTCCTAAGTATGGAATAACACTTTAAAAAATGTTTAAAAAAGATTAGGTTAGACTGCGAATGTTAACACAAATTAGTTTTATAAAACTTTATTTTCATTTCACATATACCAAAGTCAATATTATTTAAGAAATAATTGTCACGACACTGTTCTCCGTTTTTCGAGAGTAATCAATTACATTATTAATTGGATAAACTTAACGAAAATAATTCATTTTCCCGAGTGGGTATCGAACCCACAACAATCTGTTCACAATTTACAGACATAATATCTCGCTACGCCGAAATTGCTACGAAAAGAGAATAAGAATAAAATCAGCTTCACACTGTATTCCGTTCACAGCAGGGTAGGCAGAGGAAACCTAGTGTTAAGACACACCGTTCGCCACTTTTCGCCGAGTTCTGGAGTGTTGAGTGGCGGAACTTAACGCCGCGCTTGAAATGAAAATATAAATGGATTATATTTTCATTCTTCTTAAAATATAAATATTTCATTAAGAGAAGAAGAAGAGAAGAGAATAAGAGTTGTTTAAAATTGTATTTGCGTTTATTCGTGTCACTGCTATATTATAATTTAAGATAAAAACGTAAACATACCATATCGATGGCTCCTAAGTATAAGGGCCAAAGCGCGAAAAAATTGTTAGTTTGGCCCATATACATAGGACCCATCGATATCAAGAAACCCACTAGAGTGTCCAGCTAAGCTAACGTGGAAACGCGCAACGTGTATTTTACACGACACGATTTCAAACTATTTCCGAGTCCGTCATAATACGTAGGCCAATTAGTTATTGATAGTAACATTAAACCATTTTAAACCTAACCCACTTTCTAGTTGACCTAGAAACTTGATATTTGATATCAAGGTCGACTTCCTCTTGGTGCTGCTGGTATTAATCACGACTTTTCATCAGGTTCTACCGTTCTGCTTAACCTACTTCAGTCTGCACAGTCTTTAACGTGTATCAATGTCGACTATTATACTTATATAAAAACAAAAAAAAACTAGATCCGCCGTCGTGGCGCATGAGCATCAATGTGCAACTGGCTGTGGGTTCGATTACAACAATTTGCAGATTTTAATAAATATTTAATAATATAGCAAGTAATAATTTGCTATTTTTAACATTTTTAAAGTGTTATTCCACACTTAGGAAAGAAAAATACTTATTTAGAAAACGTATAAAAATTTGAACATAGCGGGACTTGAACCCGCGCCTCCTGGAAATCGACCAGGTCGGTTCCAGGATATATAGTTAACATTTAACTTGGCTCATATAGCTGGCATATATAGTTAACATTTAACTTGGCTCTTATTTTTCGTATTTGATGAGATATAATGTTACAAATGCAATTCTGTTGATCAATAGCAAAAATTTGAGGCCAGTCGTGGCGCAGTGGCACGATGTGTGACTGTTAAACCGACTGGTTGTGAGTTCGATCCCCACTCGAGGAGATGAAATATTTACTTAAATTTATATTTCCATTTCTTCGCTCTGGTGTCGAGGTTAAGCGTGGCGTTGAGTTCTGCTACTCATCACGCAATGCCTCCAGAATTTGGCAGAAAGTGGGTAACGGAGTGTCTTAACACTAGGTTCCCTCTGCCTACCCTGCTTTGTGCGGGATACAGCGTGAAGCCGATTTTTTTATTTTAATTATTTTAACAGCAAAAAAGTTTTATTTTTTTTAAACAAGATACTTTTATACCGGAAATGACGGTCTTGCAGGAAAAAAGAACTAAACCATTTATTAAATATTCTACTGTAGTGGTAGAGAGCAAGTTGTTGTATTGCGGATTACTTACTTTGGGATGAAATATTGAACTTTTTATAATAATTCTTTTGAAGTGTTATTTAGTGATAAGGTTTTTTCTTATCTCAAAGAAAAATATATTATGAAAGAATGTACAATTTTAAATGGATAATTCTTAAAACAACATTACAACAGATTATAATTATTCAAAACTTTATTGCGTACAATCAAAAAAAAAGTAGCAAATATGACAAGATATATAAATAGATATTGAGGTATTGTTAAAGCTTAATTATTAAATTAGTTATTCGTAATAGTATGTGCATAGTTATCATATGCGTGTAAATAAATATTTACTAATCTTGGTAGAATAACTGATAATTATATATATTTTTTTCAATATATAAATAAAGAAGAAGAAGAAGATATATAAATAAATCTGTAGACGTCGTAACTGAGTTACAGTTAACTACTGCAGTTATTGATTTAAATTGTACTTCTTAGAATATATATCAAAATATTTTCAAATATTTCTTTTTCTATAGTTGCTGAAATGTGTATATTTTACTTCTAAGCGACGATGTCGAAAAATAACAATTCACCTTTCGCTTTTTAATGTGTGTATAAAAAAATTCCTCTCCCTTCCCTGGAAAATGTAGGACGCGAATGAAGGCAAAGAAATTCAAAAGAAACGTGCCATAATTGAATCAGCAAGCATTTTTTCCTTTCAAACGTAAGCGAATGTGCTTTAATCAAATATGTTTTTGTGGGGTTTCGTGGAGTTCGAGATTAAATTTATTAAATTTTATCGTTTAATATCAATGCCACTTTTTCTTGCTCTATTATAATATACAGATTGTTATTGTCATCACCATTTTAAATGAAACCAAAGTTTTAAATACTCTTTAAAAATCTAATACAATTTAAACAAAAGAGATTTTTCTAAAAATGAAAACGTTATTTTTTCAAACAAAATAATTAATAAAACTATCGTTGTAAAATAAAACGCTATAGTCGTAAGTAATGGCGGCCATGTTGAATTGCATAAAATAGAACGAGAGATATCCCTTTCTCGTTCTAGTATGTTTCTTGAGAATGAAAAGCGGCAGATTGGCAATGCTTTGTAGCATTTTTATAGTAGAAGGTGTGTACGTTATTGATATCTATTCGTAACTGCGTCACACGAAATATAGTATGGATAAACATCGTGAAATTAAAAAAAATCCTACGATTAAACTGTTGAGGTATCTTGATAATTTGTTTTAGGTATGGGTTTGAAATATTTTACCCTATATGCTCCTGTAAAAGGAGCGCAGACGCTTTATATATTTGTAAGCGAATAATGACAGAAACTACTTATTTTGACTCGTATGATGCCAGTCGTGGTGCAGGGGCACAGAGTGTGACTGTAAAACTGACTGGTTGTGGGTTCGATCTTCACTCAAGGAGATAAAATATTTACTTACATTTATATTTTCATTTCTTCGCTCTCGGGTCGAGGCAAAGTTGAGAGGCGGCGTTGAATTCCGCCACTCAACACGCAATGCCTCCAGAACTCGGCGGAAGTGGGGAACGGTGTGTCTTAACACTAGGCTACCCTGTCACTCTGCCTACCCTGCTGTGTGCGGGGTGCAACGTGAAACTGATTTTTGATTTTTATTTTAGTATGATGTTTATTATATAATTTCAAGGGTAGTTCACTGATCGTACTTGACAACAGCTTATTGTGAGACAGTATAAATAACGTGCGTCAGTAGTGCGGGTTCATGGTTCACCGAGTGAGTTTCAACTGTGCCGGTTGTGAACACAGACCATGTCGACCCCGAATGACTACTACGCACTGACATATTGTTCTTATACTCTAATGTTATATGTACATTTTTTTTCAGTTTCACGCTGTATCCTGCATGTAGTAAAGTAGACAGAGGGGCCTAGTGTTAAGACACTCTACTGTCCACTTTCACTAAACGCCGCGTTTTTGCCTCGACACCAGAGCGAAAAATGAAAATATGAAATTTTTATTCCTATTTTTATTTTAATTTGTATTCCTTTTCCTCGATTGGGAATCAAACCCGCATTTTATCGCTGTTACAGTACAGGCAGACATACGGTTGTGTCTTCATAGAATATAGTTTTTACGATGAACAATTTTGAAATATTGCATAATAAAAGATGACTATGAACAGGGAGACGAAATATTTGGAATTGAAAGGTGAATAGAATTGAGTATGAAACTCACATGTTAAATTAAAAATTCCAAAATAAAAATTCCTAATAATATAATTCATAAAATTAAAAGAAATAAAATATTGCTATAAAGATGTGTTTTATTGAAACGGTATCAATTCATTTTTTGATTTTTTTCTCTCTTGAAGTAATATGAAATTTAAAGGACAAGGCAAAACTTTGAACTATTTGCAAAATTATAAACGAAAGAACAGAAATAACAATTAAAATACACATTTATTTATTGAATGTTTTATTAAATATATAAACATTCACATACATTTAATAAATATACATACAAATTGATTTATTTGAGAGGATCCAGCAAAAGCAAGTGACATCAAATACACATAACTATTGATACATATATTTACATTTAAAATAATAATATATTCTTTACTTCTAGTATAGAATTAACAAGCAATGTTCCTTTACTCTATTACAAATTATATTGTAATAAAATTATTACGATATGATATAATCTTTACTACACAAATAGCGTTTTGTTTCCCAATTCAGTTACTTACTATAAACTTATGTTTATTTTGTATTTCTAAGTATAAATGTAACAAAGCTTTGGCAACATTTAGGTAGATTGGGTTTTTTTTCAATATTTCTGACAAAATATATATATATNATATATATATTTAAGAAATAATAATGATCATTAAAAAAATATTCATAGTTCTTAATTGCTATTCGTTTTTTTTTATAGTAAATATATTCATTTTGTTTTTATTTTGTACTGCGATTTGATAGTTTTACCGAATGTATGGAGTATTTGAGGTATAAAGGTTTGATGCAAGTTAATGATTATTTACAGAGTTAATTACATTTTTTTTGTATGAGAATTAAGAGACATATTTTTGTCAGTTCTTAGGCCTGTATTTATAAGCCACTCTCAATTCTGAAATGGATCTTGAGAGCGGTCTTGGGGTGCCGTTTTCATTCCTAGATTATAAACTATGAATGAAAACGGCCTTCAAACTCAAGTTTGCTCTCAAGATTAGTGTTAAACTTGAGAGCGGTTTATAAATATGAGCCCCTTAGGACCAGTTTCACCAGTTACGAACAGTTTCTGATAGTTATCTACTAATTTAATGCTAATGACGAAAATACAAAATAACTGTTTCCTTACATTTTCAAGAATAATGTTTTCATTAATGAACGCTAATAATAGGTAACAATTCATATAATTTGTTACATTTTTAAATTACAAATAAGTATGTAAAATTGAAATGCATGTGTCAAATGTGAATCTACTAGATATTATATTATATTATATTCGAGACCTGTAAAAACAAAAAACTGCCTGTCTGGGCGATAAGGCTGTCCGGGACTTTATCAGCCAGTCGTGAAAATGGCCCTAAGTCTCTTTAAACTTTAAAGGCTTATAAATCTAGAATATGTACAATTGTTAAGAAAAAATATTTTGATGTTTTTTTAATACATTTATAAAAAAAAATAAAAAAATACACATAAAAATATTTCATTGAAATAGCTTTTCTTGAATTTAGATAACTTTATGTGATAATCAAATCGTTGTTTTTGCTATCGTAAGTTAAATATTTAAAAAAGTTTTCATTATAAATGTATAAATCCTAATATACTGGAAATGATAGCATTTATTTTTCTTTAATTCCATCTATGAGCTGCTTTTATATATTGCTTACTTATCTATATACATATATCTTTTTTATCCTACTTATTTGAAATAACGACCAATTATATTAGATGTTTAAAATTGAGTTAGCCCCATGCTATTTATTGTACTCATCTCATCTCATCATTTTTAATCAACATAGACATAAAAGCTTTTTATTTAATAAGGAAATTGTTATGAATAAGGAAAAAATATGTAAATTTGAAATTTTAAAATTCAAAAATTTATATATATATATATATATATATATATATATATATATATATATATATAAAAGAAATGATTCAATTCGATATGTTGCACAACACTTGTAAAGTGATGTTTTTTTTTTATTTTATTCGTTAAACGAGCTACTAGTGGTTTTTCTTATATTATATTTATCTTATTTACAAATATATATGAAGCAAAGGCATTACAATTATAGAATTATAAGATCTTTTATATTAAATTTATTATTATATATATTCCTTTTTGCACAGTATCTAAAAATTTAAAAATACAATTGTAAAGATCACTTTACAATGGCGGGTTATATTAAGCATATATACTTGTACATAAATCTATTATACTTAAATTTAACCTTATTAATTAATATTAGTAGAAATCTCTATAAATATATAAACATTTACATTCAAAAATATACTCACAACTAGGCGTCAGTACATTTTATCTAAGCTCACAATTAACTGCAAAATATACGTGTTACATTTAATAAAAAAAAAAATAGAAGTTATTATACTTCTTTACATTATTGCAAAGCGTATATTTTAATAATTAATATCAAAAACTTTTCTTTTAAACTTTTAAATATCTATACATTAATAGTGAATTTTATACAATGAAATTGTGTAATATAATATATATGTATATTATATTTCTTAGTAATTATACTTAATTCTAAACAAGCGAATGAACAAAACAAAAAACCCCGACTGCATAAACTAAATACATAAATGTATCACATAACACTCGCGCCATCAAGATAAATCCAACGATATATCATTTATCGTCATCGGCTCACTGGTTTAATAGTCACTAGGGAACAGAGGAACGGTCATACATACATACCGCAGTTGGGATAAGAATTTATTAATACACAAAAACACCCCATTACAATTCGCATGATGACAGCTAATAAAAATCACTTAATGTACGTATTTATTTAATGAGAACTTATTAATAGAGTACAAGGTATAAATTTAATTGTTAAATTTTCCTAAACTTAACAATAAAATTTTTGTCTTGTATTATATATTAATGTAATTAATTCGTATATTAATTATTAAGAAACAATAAATCTACAAACTGCGGCTAGCCGCCATGATATGTTAAAGGACAATCAGAGCGATTTACGTCACACCTTGGTAAACAAACGTATTAACATTTTGCGTTGTATACAATGGTATTCAGATTTGACCTCACAAGCGACGCTATGAGACTTTGACGTGTTTTGGTGATATTTTTAAAATTAAAATGTATTAATGTAATATTTTTGATTGCATGTAACGTTGTAATTATAATATATTTCTCAACAATATAGAACAGTTTTACAAAGTATGTCATCATGCCTATTGTAGATGTCTGCATTTGTAAATAATTTAAATGAGTCATAATTTGGAGAGTTAGGAGAGTTGGAAGGTTTTGGCAAGATTGAGTGTTTTTTTTTGTTTCTAGGGTTTTTAATAAATGTCAATGAATACTTTGACGTTTTTAAAGTGTTTTTCTCTTAAGAGATAAAAATATATTAGGAAACTATACAAAGGAAAATATACAAAAAACCGTCCAACTTTAGGCACTTCGATCGTCCGATTAGATGTTTTCTTCCAAAACGATTGTTTATGTTTCCTAAAATATTTCTCGATAAAATTTCTCTTCAAGATCATTACAATTTTTAAATATCCATTTGAGTTAAATATATGTGTTATCACATTTTAATTATTTTCACTATTAGAAGATGTAGGAGATATTTAGTATGTTTTGTATATTTTAATCTCCATCAACTTCTCGACAGGAACCATTAATAGACAAAAACCTATCATTTCCTATATCATTGCAACTATGAAAATCTGCATTTGGGTTATGCAACGTTAGAGAGGCGTATGAATGATGGCTATTGGGAGACGTAGGAAGGTTGGTAGAGTTAGGAGATTTGGGAGATTTAGGTGATTTAGGAATTTTTGGTTGGCTTGCAAAGGCGGGGGAGGGTATAGCGTCCTCCTCGTGGAGTGTGTTCAGGCGCGAGGGCCTCCCCCGCCCCCCGCCTCACACCGGAGACTGATCCCCACTCGCGCTCCCGCTATTTATGTAGTCCTGCAAATGGGTTAGTAATTAGTGTGATCAAATTTTTTTAAATGGAATATCTTTCTTCCGTTCTTCTATTGTTCTGTTATTTTTTTTTATTTTAATGTAGAAAATCTAAACTAAAGTAGTTCCGAACATGAAAAATACTTTCCACGATAAAAATAATCAGCTTATCAAGAAAGAAATCCATTATTTCAAAAGACAGAAACTGTTAAGAGATTCGTATCTCTTTCACATTAAAAACTATAAAGTAATAATAAAATATAATTTCATCGGATACCGTCGTGGCCAGTGTATGACTGTAAACGTGACGATTGTGGGTTCGATTCCCACTCGGGGGAATGAAAATTAATATTTCTTTTTTCGCTCTGATAGCAAGACAAAGTGCAGCGTTGAGCTATCTACCCGCAATGTCTTAAAAATTTGGCAGAAGGTGGAGAAAAGAGTGTTTTAGCACTAGGTTCCCTCCTCCTTTTGCTGGGATATGGGATACAGCGTAAAATTAAAAAAATATCTTACAGCATGAAGGTGTTTTCCATCGTAGTGCGGCGCGAGCGACATGCGCGGCACTAACAGCGTTGTGGTCGTCGTCTCTGACGCCGCGGACTCCCGCTTCGACGGATGGCTGTATAACCTAACCCATAGTCTTGATATAAGAATAATTATTGTTTTATTATATTTTTTCTTTAAAGAATATTGTATATTATACTATGTTAGAAAAATCTGAAATTGTATGTAGGTATATTATATTAATAAGTACAATTACTTATAATAATTACAAAAAAGTTATTTAAAATTGAGATTTCCTGTCTTCCTAAAGTATTTTTGAAAGTGTTATTGGATTTGATTTATTTAAACTAAATGATATTATTAATATAAAAAAATGTCTTCTTTATTTTAGAAGACTCAACACGCAATGCCTCCAGAATTCGGCAGAAAGTGGGGAACGGAGTGTCTTAACACTAGGCTATTTCCTTCTGCCGACCCTGCTGTGTGCGGGATACAGCGTGAAGCTGATTTAATTTATTTTTAATTTAATATCTACTATTGAGTCCTCTGTAAATTAAGAAACAACCACATCGTATTTTTCTTACATTACAATTTATTAGTTTTCTCTCATGTACTTGTTACTATCAATCTGTATGATTCGGGTTTTCTATTGAATACCTTGGCAATGTATAGAACACCACAAACGTAAAAAAAAACGTGTAATGTATAAAATGCTATTTTTTAATATCTACTTTGACGAGGTATTCTATACAATAACGAATGCATTGCATGCAGAATACCGAATTATACACATTGCCCGTAGCATATACATATATTGTATTTTATATTATGTCTTACTAATGTTTAAATTAAAAATTCTTACCAAAATTAAATTACTTTAATGCTTTATGATATTTTCTGACTTCCTCATACATTATATCATATTAAGATATGTGGAGGGAATATATTTTACGGATAAAATGTGTAGTCTTTTTCTTTTGAGAGATCTTGAGTGAACCGACTTATTTTAATTAAAATAGAAATGTGTTCCGTCTTGTTTCTTTTATGAAATTTTATTACTTATTTGAATACTTGTATAGTACTTCTTAAGGTTTAAAAAATAGGTTAGTTAAGATAATATTGGTTAGTACTATAACTCTGTTATTATAAAAATAATAAATTATTCAAACTTCTATTTAACGACAATTCTTGACAATTAAAATTTAATTAAGATTTATTGGATTAAATAATCAGGTACAGGTGTTCATTCAGATAATTATTCATAATTTAATAAGAGGCCAGTCTTAGCGCAAAACAGGCGTGTGACTGCAAACGCGACAGGTTCGATCCTTATTCGAGACCTACAGAAATTGCCAAAATAAGGAACGAATGAATGGAAATGCCTTAACACTAGGTTCCCTCTGGTCTGGTTGGTGTGTGTGGGATACAGTATGAAACTAAAAAAAACTTAATAAATTTATAGGACTATATTAAAACATGCTTACCTTAATCATGAGTCTTGCATGCAAAGTTCCAAATCGAAGATGCATAGGCGGAAAAAAAAGTAAGACATAAAAGCAAATAACATCGATTTATTATGTATAAGTTATATAAGAACAAACATAAAATGCACGTAACAAAATAAAAATAATAGAAAATGTTCACTCCAAATCCACATTATGTCCATCTCAAAACATCTTCTTAAATGCAAAAAGCCCGTTTTCGTAAGCATCAGCGTTATCCGGAATGGTCCATGAATCTTCATACAGTGAGCCTAATGAGAAAAAATGGCTGATCAAATATGGATTTGGTAATGGCTAGAACTCCGCAACTGTTAGCATAATTGTAAATAATATTCTGTTACAAGTGACACATACATATTAGAATACTTTAGGGTAACAGTTACGGAGTGTCTTGATCCTATAAGGAACAGCGCAAGCAAAGCAAGTTCTTTTAGTGAAAAAAAAGATAAAAGCTGTGTTATGAAAACATGCTGTAAATTATATAACGTCAGAGTCAGTGTAACTACAGTAAAAAAAATCTCTCCATCAAGTGAGATAAAAACAGTATTATTTGTTATTTTTATTGTTTTTAAGGCAATTATTACTAACTATGGTAAAAAACCTATTTTTGCCTTTAGAGGATCCTGCACTGACGCTGACGATTTACTGATTTTTAAAAAATTGTAAAAATAATATGTCATGCAAATTTCGTTATCTAATAAGTAGCTCTCACCGAATGCTCTCGGTTCTAGACCTTGGAGACCAGTCCTTGGAGTAAGATGCTCCTCTTCTTCTTCCGCCTCCGATATTGCGTCCGGTTTTCCATCGCTCCACATGATATCTTATCGCGTGTCGCACTTCCGTGTTCATGAAGCAGTAGAACAGTGCTACCGTGAAACCCTGTGGAAGAGATGACATTAGCAAGTAGAAATAAAACTGATTTTGATTATTCCGTTTCATTTTTTTAGATACACCCTTTATTTCACATATAGCAGAGTAGGCAGAGAGAAACAAGGGTCAGGATATTCCGTTCCCAAAGTTAATCTCAATTTTCAAGTCATTGCGTATTGAGTGGCGGCACACAAGGGAGCGCTTCGTCCTGTTGCCAGAGCAAGGACATAATTCATTCCCCTTAGTGGCAATCGAACCCACATTTGTGGCGTTTTCAGACGATGTCCCATTATGGCACCACATTAATGTTTAATTATAAATATGTTTATATAATTTATGTTTAATTATAGATGTGTTTATCCTTTTATTTATGAATAAGTTAAATATCATACTATTCTTAACAATTAAACGTATGTTGGTATCTAATGCTGGGCTTAGTATTCCGACAAAGCTTAAAAAAATAAGCACACATTAACACATTTTTAAATGATTCTTGTAATTTCCCAAAAAGAACAGCAGCTGTAGTTCCAGATTGGAAATGAAAATATTAAAGTATGCTGGTAGAACCTTAGGAATTGTATGAAGGAAGCAGCGACAGGGGTTCCTTTGTTAAGGATCTCACTTACGCTTTCCTTAATTTTCTTTGCAAGGGAGTGGCTGAATTTGGATTTCTTAATAATTCCAGTGACGATTTGTCTAATACGTAAAAACCGTACAAGGTAAACTAGTTAAGACACTCCGTTCTCCACTTTTCGAAATATTGCGCTTTGTCTCTTTAGAAGGCAAGGAAACCCGTCGCATTAATAGATGTTATGCGGCCTATACGGCTTAATTTTTTAAATAATTGGTCGTTTCTTATAATTTTTATAAAGTAACTTATTTAGAATTTAACAAAACGTCCATGTTCTAATTAAAAAAAAATGTTAACCGCTACAAGATTATTTTAATATATTTTTCTCTGAACTCAACAAAACAAAAACAAACTTTGTGTACAGCGAGCTTGCGGCATCTTAAGACAATTTTAAGTAGTTAAAAGAGGGATTAGACTCTTTAAGTTTCGGTAAAGTCAATTTGTTTTTCGAAGGACTTCGACTTTAGACTAACTTTTTGATGAAGAGAGCACAAAAACAAGATGTTATTATTCTGAGATCTTTAGGACAATGGATTCTCATTGTGCGAAAACATTTTTTCAATCCTTTTTAATCTTATTTTTTAAATTACATTTTTACTCCACCACCATGATTAATGTACGCAGGAGGAAAATGTACACTCATTAGTTGTGAGTTCGATTCAAGTTTCAAAAGGTGATTAAATTTAAATGTACGTATGTTCGTCTCCATGGTCCGATTAGAGATAAGATAAAGCTTGTTACGTTAACTTATGCAGAAAACCTAAGCCATGTAAGCTAATCTAAGCCATGTAAAAGATTCTAGTTTTGGATAAAATTTTAATTAAAATTTGAAAACACATTTTTTTATATTTATAAATTATAATAATACGTTCTTACGATAATATTTGTAGAGAGAATATTGTCTGAGGACAGTCGTGGCGCAGGGACACAAAGTGCGCCTGTAAATCGACTGGTTGTGGGTTCGATCCCCATTCGAGGCGATGAAATATTTATTTACATTTATATTTTCATTTCTTCGCTCTGGTGTCGAGGGGAAAGCGCGGCGTTGAGTGTCGCCACTCGACACGCAATGCCTCCAGAAATTGGCGGAAAGTGGGGAACGGAGTGTCTTAACACTAAGTTCCCTCTGCCTACCCTGCTGTGTGCGGGATACAACGTGAAGCTGAAAAAAACATATATTGTCTTTCACCTATATTTTACATAAAAATCTACTAAATTTACTTTGAATCTATATAAATTTATTGCATAATTACGTCCAACGTTTTTACTTCATTAAAATATTTTCATTTTAAGCATAACAGAGGTCGCTTCGAGTGGTCGATTGAGTTATTTTGCTATTTACTGTGAAATCTAAGATAAATGATCCGATTTCGTTTATTTATAGGATCTCGCTGGCACTATTTATCATGGAAGGGTATTTATATTTCATCTGGTATAGGGTGTCGATTGCGTACTCGTTTACCGATACTATTAATGGTTTATGTTATTTAGAGGTCAATTGATCTTTTTTTAGGTTAATATCTATATAGCTTTATCTCTATTCTAGTCCATTTAGCTTCTTTTTTTACTTGTTCTCGTTAGTAGTATTTTTTATATAAATATATTGTATATTTTAATTATAAAAGACTTATACATTTACTAATATATAATTAAAAAATGTACTAGTATTAATCATATATTTAAAACAAATACAATAAAATGAACAAATCTAATCGGTTAGTTTCATGGTTAAAGACTTATTAAATGTTTCCAGCTATCTAGCTGGATTATAACTATAACTTAGCTTCACGCTTTATCCCTAGCGGGGTAGTCAGTGAGAATGGAGCGCCAAACGCTACGGTCTAAATGTTTCCAGCTATCTAGCTGGATTAAATATCTATATAATACGGCTTCTACGATTAAACCAACACACAATTCACTAAATTCTACATACTATATTTCATGTATAAATACATTATAGTTTTACATATAGTCGTATATTATATAACTAGCGGCTCGCCCACGGCTTCGCCCGCTTAATATACATGAATATTGATTTAATAAGCAGAATTGATTGACAACTATAATGACTTCTAATATGATTTTTTTACGACATTATCGTCAAAGAATTTTTGATTGTTTTAAATAAAAAAATACGACCATTGTTGATATTTGATATTTATAAAATATACATAAAGCTAATTATTTATTACACGTATATATTTTTGTAACTTTATGTTCTTTTTACCTATATAATATACTCTGTTAAATGTGCTGATGTCAGTGAATAATTTAATTTACTCATTCAGAAACAGCCTTAAATGTTAAATTATTGATTTGAAGGATTCATAATATTCTTTGTAAAATAACTGTAATAATTGCATATTAACTCCTGTACATTTTTTAAATTAGTTACATATATTATATGAACGAACCAACCAAAAAATGTTTACTTGATATTTCTTTCAAGATCGTTCTGTATCTCTCTGTCAATTAATTACGACTTCTTTCAAATGACGATAACTTTTTTTTTAATGAACCGATTTTGATGAACTAAACTTTAGTACTTAAGTTGAGTTAAAACAAAGCAATTGGTGAAATTTTCAAGTAAATCGGTTCAGTACTTTCAGAGAAAAATGCGGACAAAAATATGTCGACAGACAGACAGACAAGAAATTAAAAAAAATCTTTTTGCTTTCTATTATTCTTTTTTAATCCGATTAATCGAGTATATTTAGTATTATGCATTTTTGGAAACCCGATGTTTCGAGCACTTTGCAGTAGTCATTGGTCACGGGTGGACTGAGGTGGCATTCATCTGTCAGTTGACAACGATTTCTTAATTGCCTCGCTTACTGTCCTGGATGGTTACAGAATGAACAATCTGTATACCAGAGGGCAACAGACTTCAAAGATTTTATGAGTAGGTCCCAGCTTCCAGTCGTCCTCTCTATTCAAATTAGGATGTTTTTGTATTCCAATTTGTTTTCCTTAGCAAGGATTTGGAGATTATCAAACCTGATTTATATACAGTATGTTCATACATAGCTGACTTCGATACATGCCCATTCTTGATATTGGAGATATGTTCCTTCACCCTAACACCGATCTCTTTGTTCTAGGTAGACAACGTGCAGAGATAAAGATTTATTTACAAATAGATGATATTGCTATGGGTTCGGCTGTGTCGCCAATATTAGCAGATATATACATGGATGATTTTGAGGAAATCACTGCCCTCGATGTTTTAGTCATAAGAAATTCTTATGGCAAAGTAGGTCACAAAGCTTATAGGAAACCCACTCTCACCACCGCCCTGCACAAGGTAGGGTAGGCAGAGGGAGCCTAGTGTTAAGACACTCCGTTCCCCACTTTCCGACAAGTTCTGGAGGCATTGCGTGTTGAATAGCGGAACTCAACGCCGCACTTTGCCTCGACATCAGAGCGAAGAAATGAAAATATAAATATAAATAAATATTTCATTTCCTCGAGTGGGGAACGAACCCACAACCAGTTGATTTAACAGTCACATTTTGTGCCCCTGCGCCACGACTGGCCTCAATTATCTACCGTTGGTAAAACTTTGTTTCAGAGAGCCTACTACTTCTGCGACACTGAACACACAAGTTGCCACAGGTCTCCGCCATGGTTGTCAGAAGACCAACAAGCGACACACAGTAGAGAGATAGCCAGCATTTCAAATAATGGGCATGTATCGAAGTCAGCTGTGTGTGAGCATACGGTGGATAAACCTAGCCATTACATCAGGTTCGATAAACGGGTTACTGTCAGCTCATTCTATAAGAATTCAGGGTAGTATCCGAGGCAATTTAGAATTCATTGTCAACTGACAGACGAATGCCACCTCAGTCTACCCATGAATATAGACTACTGCAAAGTGTTTAAAAACTGTATGGTTGTTTGGTTTGAAAAACATATAATACTAAATATACGCGATTAATTCGGTTAAATAGTTTCATCAGACTCAATCGCCGCTTCGCTCCCTTAAACTTATTGTCATGTTATAGCCAAGGCCAAAAGATATATATTTTTTAATATTTTTAAAAAAATCTATACTATATCCTCTTTTATACCTCTAAAAAAATTTATACAAAGTTTCATGATAATCGGTTGAGTAGTTTTGACGTGAAAGCGTAACAAATAAACTAATATTAATGTTTATAATATTAGTATAATAGCAGTAGTACTAAAAATAAAACTGACCTGTGTAGAAAGCATCAACGCGCGTATATAATTGAAGGCGTGCGCGAACCACGAGTCGTCGCTCGGCCCACACAGCACCAGCAGGTTGGTGATGCCCAGGAGTGGGATCAGCACGAGCAGTGCCTTCGTCGCTTTCCTGTATTGCTCTGTTTCTAATGTGTTCGCTGAACGTAATTTTGTTATTAATACCTGTTTTAGGGAGAAATAATGTTTGTTTTTATTTTTTTTTACTTTTTGTAAATAATTTAAACAGTACTTTGAACACTACTTGATTACCGTTTGAAAGTTAGTTAACTAAGAATTGCAAGTATTTAATTAAATTCAAAGAAAGCAATTTTCAATTGCAGATAATTTTTCGTTCGTATATACTTCTCTTTCTGAAGAATCTTTTCGTAGAGTTTTTATTAATAAATAATTTTTATAATATTTTTTTTTCAAATTGGTATAACTTTATCAATAAATAAATATATTATTTCTTATTTATTAGTTTCAAATAACGATTGTCACATAGTTAAATATGGTATAAAATAATTGCGTAGAATTAAAAATAACATATTTTAATAATAATTCAAATCATGTCAATACAAAACTAAGCGACTAAAAAAACTAAATCAGTTATAATTCAATAAACAATATCTACTTACCCACATAATCCTAATGAGGAAAAATAAGTTGAGTGCGAGTCCGGCGAGCGCGGGCGCTTTGTGTATCCAGTCCACTGCATGCTCGTGGATCCATTGGCACATTTTAGTGTCACCACTCAACGTTAACTGTTAAAGCGAAATAAGATTTTATTAAATTATTAAGTTTTATATAAGATTTGGATTTGGGTCAATCTACAGTGGAACAATGTCCATAACATTGTTCCACTGTAGATGCGATGGTCGTGATTGCTATTCAAAGCGATGATTATATTGAAGTTAAAGCATGGTGAACAGTTCCGCCCCTTTACGCACAATGTCTCGTAATTAGATATTTACATAAAAATGCTCTACTTCTATTTTATTATTAAAATTAATATTATTTCAAATAAAATATCTTTTATTATATACCCAATTTCATGTTAATATTTTTACTAAATATTATGAAATATATCTACTATAATTGCACTAGCATTAAAATATGTGTTTTATTAATTAATGTTACGTTTATTTAAATTTATTTAACCCTTATAATGAATTACATAACCCACTAAGACTTAATGGATGTAAAAACACCTTATTTTTAAAAGTAATGTAATTATTAATGAAGTTAGAAATATATATAAAAATTTCGACGTAGCCCGATGAGAACCCGAAGAAGGTATGGCTTAGTTGGTCAGAACATCTGGGCGGTTTCCAAAGTGGCGCGGGTTCAAAAGATAGATAGATAGATAGATAGAAAAACTTTATTGCACACAAAGCTGTTACAGACAAAAATAGAGAACAATCTTAAAATAATTCCAGAGCGTGCAAAGGCGGTCTTATTGCTGACAGCAATCTCTTACAGACAACCCTTGAAGAAGGTAATTAGTCTTAAGAGAAACGGGCTAGTGCAATTTTAAAATATAAAAACAAAAAAAAAATTAAATAACTAAAAATTTAATAATTACCTTATAAATAAATAATAGTGCATACAAATATACGCAACATATGAATACACACATACATATACATATAAATATATGTTCATACATAAATACAACTATATAAATACACACTCATACATACTATATTGCAAATAAATAAATAAATAAATAA
>JAAIXJ010000619.1:20783-56473 GCA_013403705.1 Heliconius hermathena
AATGTTTTCCCGTTTGTTTGATATTTTCAACGACTACTGTTTTGTTTTTCTCGGATTTTGACTCTGCCTACTTTGTACGACCCTCGCTTCCCGACTGGACTCTGAAATCTTTTGGATCTTACGACCGCCACGCTATGGATATGAATCGCTGTGTGAATTGTGGGATAGCCAATGGACACTGCAATACCCTAGTCCGACGACCTTTAGACGATGAAAACCACCACAACCTGGTTACTTAGAGGTGTGATATAATCCCGACATATAAGCAGGAAAATATATTTCTGTTACATTTTAGTTGACAGCTTTCGTAGAGGAAGGGAAGCTATTGCTATGAAATACTGCAATTGTATTGTAGGAAGACGAATGGTAGGCTGCTGTGCTCATGTTATGAGTATTATATATAGGTACCATACCTTAGTTGGGCTAGATACCAAAATAATTTAGTTCCACCTGCACATTTCTTAGATGACATTTTAATAATAGATAATAGAAGTAGAATAAAATATTCATTAAAATGTGTTTTATTTATAAATAATAAGCATTAATGCTTAGTGAAACTCAGTAATCACATATTTTATAGAAGTTGATATTCAAGAAATTGTGCTGTGAACTTAATCTCACTTTTATCAAATCTCTAATAACTCAGCTCTCAGATTGCCAAAATTTATATAGATTTCAGGGAGGGAATGATGTACCTAAATCTATTAAATCATACCATTTTCATATCTTTACATTCTGGGCCCAAAAATGTATGGAATAGTTTCAGTCTCCAAAAAGTCATTCTTTTTTTAACGATTAAAACCTCCTTATGTAAAATGTGAAAAAATAATAAATGCAATACGTATACCTACAAACTATATAATTCATGTAAGCACTCAATTATTACTTAAGAGAATTGTAAATATCACGTATTCGTTATGAAATTAAAAAGAAACCATTTCCAAAAGATAATTTCATAAAACAACAGAATGCCGATCCGTAATTAAAATGGATTCCATTTCTGTCCAGTTTACGTTAAAATTGGTCAGGTCTCGATAAAACTCTTAATTCAATTAGCGGTTTATGGAACTGATATCGATACCAAAGCACGCCTCTATAATTTAATTGGACGATCGTTTAGGGAGTAAAAGAAAAAAAAATGTATTTAATTGAGTATTACTAGTGATAAATAGTAGTTCGAATCGAATATTTGGTATAATGGAAGAGTATTGAAGTCAATTTAATGTAACGATTTGAATGCGGGTTTTTATTATTTTAAGTTTTTAGTATGATGATACTCTCTTGTGTATCTATATATTTTTTTAGCTTCTCGCTGTGTCCCGCATATAGTAGGCTGAGGGAACCGGAAAACCTAGTCTTAAGACACGCCGTACCCCATTTTCCGCTGAATTCAGAAGGTATTGCGTGTTCATTGGTGGAACCAACGCCGTGCTTTGCCTTACTAGAGCGACAAAACGACAATATTAAATATTTCATTCTACCGAGTGGGAATCGAACGTACAGCTGTCGCGTTCACAACCGTACTCTTGTGCCCCTGCCCCACGACGATTTCTATGATAATAATATTGTTATAATTTTAATATTTCGTCTCTGGGAAAACAAACAGCGGCGCGGAGTTCCGCCACACAAAAAGTGAATTTAGATTAGGAATAAAGAAAAGTAGAGAGGGTTGAGTCTAAGTTCTTTCTATCCTCTCATTTATGAGGAATAAAACGTGAAGTTGAAAAAAAATGTTTATCTCTCGCGATCAAACTCTAATATCAATTCTGTTTTATTGAAAAAATTATAGTGAACAATCTTTCTATAATAAAAAGTGTAAGCTTCTACCACGGCACATTTTCTATTCAGATTTTAAATTAATCATCCCTGGCCCGAGTAGGTAGTTGCTCTATGAAAATTATTTTAAATATTTTTTATTCTGAGACAAAAAGTAAGGTTATAATTTTTCACATTTTAAATTAATTTTGTCAGTGTAAAATACTCATTTTAATTGGTTTTATGAGATCGTAGCGCTATACTTTAGCGAAAGCTCGAGAGCGTTAACTAAAGTATACGTGTACATTTTTAAATATTTTTATCTTATTAGGTTAAAACACCGGACGAGTTTGAGTCTGACTCGCCCGCTGAAGGTTCCGTATCAATTTCATGAATATTCAATTTATAAAAGTTGTAAATATATGCACGCAGAAATTGCTGCAAAATTTTGTATGAACTACAAGTATAACTTTTTAAATAATTTTTCTATGTGATGTAAATTACTTATTTTCTATATTTTTTCCCTTTGTACTGTTAATTCTAATTAATTTTTACCTGGTTCCCAGTGGCCTTTTCGAAGCAACGATATTTTTATAAAAGTTGAGTTATTGTATAATAATGAGAAATGCTTTTTAAGGGTCTCAATACCTGACCATTCTAGCAAAACTGAAATACTAACTAGAGATAAATTCCGGTATCCCGATATATTCCTTAAATACCCCTTAAATCATATAAGTTGAGGCCTGTCGTGGCGCAGGGGCCAAAAGTGTGACTGCAAAATCGATTGGTTGTGGGTTCGATCCCCACTCGAGGAGCTGAAATATTTATTTACATTTATATTTTTATTTCTTCGCTCTGGTGTCCAGGCAAAGCGCGGCGTTGAGTTCCGCCACTCAAATACAATGCCTCCAGAACTCGGTAGAAAGTGGGGAACGGAGTGTCTTAACACTTAAGTTCCCTCTGTCTACCTTGCTATGCGCGGGATACAGCGTGAAGCTGATTGTATAAGTATATTATAATAAAAAAATACATTATTCTACTTACTCCATCTGGTCCTGTTGACGGTATTATGGAGACGAAACACCGACATATCACCCATATTGTGATGAAAATGGCTGGAGCACCTATACAAAAAAACAGTTTATTTTATGTAAAAAAATATTATTAATTTTTTAATATGATTATTTAACTGTTTATTAACCTTCACGCTATATCCCGCATTATTTAGCACGGTAGGCAGAGGAAACCTAATGTGAAGACACTTTCCGGCGAATTCAGGAGACTGCGTGTTAAGTAACGGAACTCAACACTGCGCTTTGTCTCAACATCTGGTGGTGCGAAGAAATTAAATGATTAAAAAATTCACTTTTTCGAGTAGGAATCGCAACCACAACTTCGAGTATGAGGGCGTGAGTCACATGCTTGTATTAGTATTTAATATTATATAATAATTATTTAATATTTACTGCTTTAAAACCAAGTTAAAAGTTTTTTGGTTTCGGTTTGGATTCCGTTTTGGTTGAAAGTTTTTTAATGTATTCATTACGGATAAGGATTAAAACCTCAATGCGTTTCCAATGTACAAGATGTGGCACCTTCAAATGTTGTGAATTTAATTTTGTCTTATGTAATAAATATTGTGCGTCCAAATAAGATATTAATACTTATTTAGACCTGGTCGGTTTCCAGGAGGCGCGGGTTCGAGTCCCGCTACGTTCAAATTTTTGTACGTTATCTAAATGAGTATTTTTCTTTCCTAAGTGTGGATTGACACTTTAAAAATGTTAAGAATAAGAAATATTTATTAAATATTAATGCAGGTCAAAAATGTAGAAGCTATAAATATTTCACGTCGTCTTTAATCATTGATATATTTAAGGAACTCTATTAATAAAAAAATATATTATCTGTTTTAAATTTTATAGAAATTGAATTTGAACCCACAGTCAGACGAATCTTAATCTTCTTTTCACTCCTATGAGTGGCTTAAATAAAATATCCTTTTGTATTTTATAAATATTGTTTTTTTTTTATTAAAATAATATAGTTATAATTATTAATAATAATGTATTTTATATAATTTATTAATAATATTATTGTCAAACTTTTAATACTTTATTTTTAATAAACATTTTATTTTATTTTCACAAAAAAAAACTACCTTCTGTCTCGAAAAGAGTAATATTGCTACCCAGCATTATTAAAATAGATTTGTGTAATTTTGTATAAATAAATAATAATATTTTAGTATACATAAGTACAATTGCTATTTATAAAGTTTATTTTCTAACATTTTGCAATTATATATTCCTACATTTATTGTATGTATATGGGTATACAAAATGTTGATAATATTTTGAGTTTTATTGAAAATATAAATGTTCAGTTTCCCTTAGATACTTTTGTTTGAGAAACGCAAACGCTTCCTTAAAAATTTTCGCTTCCTAAAAAAAGTAAGCGTAATCTCTATATATAATAAGACAGTAAAAATATTTTGTCTGTACATTTAGTAATTTTGACTGAAATGGATAGAGGGACACTTAAAAAGAATAATAGAAAGCAAAAAGATTTTTTTTGAATTTCTTGTCTGTCTGTCTGTCTGTCTGTCGACATATTTTTGTCCGCATTTTTCTCTGAAAGTACTGAACCGATTTACTTGAAAATTTCACCAATTGCTTTGTTTTAACTCAACTTAACTACTAAAGTTTAGTTCATCAAAATCGGTTCATTAAAAAAAAAGTTATCGTCATTTGAAAGAAGTCGTAATTAATTCAACACAGAGATAAAGAACGATCTTGAAAGAAATATCAAGTAAATACAAAGATTTTTTGGTTGGTTCGTTCATATAATATATGTAACTAATTTAAAAACTGTACAGGAGTTAATATGCAATTATTACAGTTATTTTACAAAGAATATTATGAATCCTTCAAATCAATAATTTAACATTTAAGGCTGTTTCTGAATGAGTAAATTAAATTATTCACTGACATCAGCACATTTAACAGAGTATATTATATAGGTAAAAAGAACATAAAGTTACAAAAATATATACGTGTAATACATAATTAGCTTTATGTATATTTTATAAATATCAAATATCAACAATGGTCGTATTTTTTTATTTAAAACAATCAAAAATTCTTTGACGATAATGTCGTAAAAAAAATCATATTAGAAGTCATTATAGTTGTCAATCGATTGTGCTTATTAAATCAGTAATCATGTATTTTAAGCGGGCGAAGCCGTGGGCGAGCCGCTAGTTATTTAATAAGAAGAATTTGGTCTGGTTGGTCTTTTTATTTTTTTTCTTGTGTTCTTAAGTATTCACTAACATAAATGCAGAAAATAGATAAAGAATAAAATATTTTAATTAACTCGGGGTTCGTCGCTGGCACTTTTATACACAAACGGTCGCTCCTAGGATAAAAATTTACATATTATCCGTAATGTACTATGTTAAGCACCTGGATATTAAAATGGTTTTTCTTATAATATTTTGTTTGCTTTTACCATAATTTATAAATAAATAAATAAAATTCATGATAAAATATAATATTATTTAACATATAGTGCTATCTCAAATTGAGAAATTCACAGTATTGAAATTCTAAAAAAAATCTGTGCCAACTTCAATCCATGCGTGGTGGCAACTATCAGCTCAGTATGGAGCGCGTCTCTTGTTTCTATACAGAAAGATACCAAAAGCAGCAAGTATCAAAATTGTGTAGAAACTTAGATATTCAAGTTTTTATTACCTTTGTGGTATTTTTTACCCACTAGCTACGAACCCCGTGTTAATTAAGTGACGCCGTGTATAATTACTTCTAAGCATGACAAAAGAACTTCTTTAAAAGTGGAAACAATCCAAATTTTGCATTAAAATTTGCTATATTTCAAGTTCTTTGGTGATTTGATCTGGAATAAGTTCATTTATGATATTCTTATATAATTTCTGAATTTGATTTTATTTTTTTACTTAACTTTCTACAGAATCTAAACTTATTAACTGAAATTTTACTTTTCTATATACTTCTAAATTTTGTTTTTAAAATTATATCATTATTAGAAAACGCAAATAATCCAGATTAGTAAATTAATCATTATGGGGTTCAAACGGGCGGAACCGCGAGCGGGTTGCTAGTAATACTTTGTATAAAAGAACGTGCCGTAGTTTATTTAGAAATAAAAGAAAATTAGAAATTACGGCCGTTTTTATCGTTCATACATTTTTGTTATGATAAATGTATGAACGACAAACATTGACGTCACGCTTTACGCCGGTAAAAAAGCAATAAACATTTTTAAAAAATCATAATTTGTCAACATCGTGCACACAACAGGGTAGACAGATGGAACCTAGTGTTAAGATACTCCGTTCCCCACTTTCTGTCGAATTCTGGAGGCATTGCTTGTTGAGTGACAGAACTCAACGCAGCGCTTTGCCTCGATTCCAGAGCGAAGAAATGAAATATAAAGTTAAATAACGTGTAGTGTCTTCTCTTAAAGGTATTTCTAATAAATAGAACTCACTCCCATTAATCTATTCTCGACCGCTGTGCCAATTTGGGAACACTTTTTTACAGATTTTTTATAACAAAAATTTTGAGCAAACTACTATTTGATAAATTTTTATTTTTATAGTGGAACGTATAGTTATTAAATAAAAAATAAAAATTTACCTTACATTTAATAGTATTAAAGTATCGACCAGGGGAATATGGTCAAAAGAATAATAAATAAGTAATAAATAACTAGCCATAATAACTAAGGCCAGTCGTGGCGCAGTGGTACAAAGTGTGACTGTAAAACCGACTGGTTGTGGGTTCGATCCCCATTCGGGGAGATTAAATATTTACTTTAATTCATATTTCCATTTCTTCGCTCTGATATCGAGGCAAAGCGCGGCGTTGAGTTCTACAACTTAACACGCAATGCCTCCAGAATTCAGCAGAAAGTGGGGAACAGAGTGTCTTACACTAGGTTCCCTCTGCCTACCCTGCTGTGTGCGGGATACAGCGTGAAGCTGATTTAAGTAACTTGCCCTTAGTATAAAAAAAATACAAATTTATTTTTGTTTCATTTAATATGGTAAAGTTAGCTTTAGCTCAGATTATAAAATATTCAACTTGAATTTTAACCCTTTTGAGTTTCCAGTCAAAGAGTTGATGTAGCCTAACGGAATTTCATTATTTCATAAGCGCCCGACGGTAAAGTAATTATTTACGGAGCTATATTTTTAGAAATATTTTATTTTAGAGGCCAATCATGGCGCAGCGGCACGAAGTGTGATTGTAAAATTGACTGGTTGTGAGTTCGATCCCCACTCGAGGAGATGAAATATTTACTCAAATTTATATTTCCATTTCTTCGCTCTGGTGTCGAGGCAAAGCGCGGCGTTGAGTTCTGCCACTCAACACGCAATGCCTCCAGAATTCGGCAGAAACTGGGGAACGGAGTGTCTTAGCACTAGGTTCCCTCTGCCTACTCTGCTGTGTGCGGTATACAGCGTGAAGCTGATAATATTTTATTTTAGTATGTAATGTGGACAGTGATGTCTACCTCGTGGTTCGATGGGGACGTGTCTGATTCACCGCAATGATTTTGGGTTCAAATTCTACATGTGGAACTAAAACCAATTGACGTAATATTTAGGTATTAATATTAAAGTACGTATTTTAATTGTGCACAGAGAATAACATAAAGCCAGTCTAAAGAATTTTATTATTTGAAAATTCTTGTGTCCAAAAATTGTATATATTTTTGAAGTTAAATGTACAAAGTAGAAATTTCTGATATATTGTTAAATGTTTGCACAAAAATGATAGGCGTAAAGTGATTTATAGTCCATAATAATCCCGTTATTGAAGCGTATATGATGGAACGATACACGTCGAATGAAAAATATTAAATGCTTTATTTTAATTAAATATATATTTGCGGTTACTTACCCCATCCGATTGTTGTATAAACTTTTAACTTTATATTTTCAGCTGTGAATGTTTCAACCACCAGCATATATAAGTATAGACCTGTAAACAAAATAAATATTAGAGAGAGAGGCATAAGTGTGTGACTGTTAACGCGACTGGTTGTGGGTTCGGTCTCCACTCGAGGTAAATAAAATAATAATACTCAAGGCAAGCCATGGCGTTGAGTTCCGTCGCTCAACACGCAGTGCCTCCTGAATTTGACGGAAAAGGGGAACGAAGTGTCTTAACACTAAATATATTTAAATATAAAATTATTTTATTAGGTACTATTATAAGAAATTTAAAAATTAAAAATATGTTATATTAATGTTTAATTATTATAATATGTTATATTAAAAATATGTTATATTAAAAATATGTTACATTAATATAATAATGTAAGGCACTTTAACATGTACAGTACAGTTTTTCTAAACTTTTTTGTTTCATTATTTTTCTCGTACAATAATGTATGCGAAACTAACATCTAATTAAAGAAGAAAGTTTGCTTATACAAACTTAATTTAGACTTAAAGTAGGAGTATAACTTATAAGACAATGTAATTAGCTTGATTAAGTGAATTCGTTAATTATAACCATAGTATTAACAACCTTTATTTTATAAATATTTTTTTTAAATAGTTTTTTCAATTTCACGCTGTATCCCGCATGTAAGCAGGGTAGACAAAAAGTCTAAAAAAACCCTAATTTTAAGACCCACTTTCCAAAGAATTCTGGAGGCACTGAGTCTTGAGTGGCAGAACTCAACGCCGCCCTTTGCATCGACACCAGAACGAAAAAATGAAAATGTTTAATATTTAATTTCCTCGAGTAGAAATCGAACCCCCACAACCTGTCGCGTTTACAGGTGTGCCCCTGTGCCACAACTTTTTTTACATTTCTATCAAATATTGTCATTTTAATTTATTTATTTTACTCAAGAATGATATATGACACATTCTAAAAACCGAGATAACTTAGACCGCAAAGTAAGTACAGTGGTGATATAGCCTGAAGTCCTGATAATAGCGCGTTAAACCAAACAATAATATTTATAACATATTTTTTTCAGCTTCACACTTTATATCCCACCTATATCAGGGTAGGCAGAGGGAACCTATTGATAAGACACGCCGTTCCCCACTTTTCGCTGAATTTTAGGCATTGTGTGTTGAGTAGCTGAACTTAACGACGCGCTTTGCCTGGTTATCAGAGTGAAGTAATGAAAATATTCATAAATAAATCAAATCAGCTTCACGCTGTATCCCGCACACAGCAGGGTAGGCAGAGGCAACCTAGTGTTAAGACGCTCCGTTCCCCACTTTCTGTCGAATTCTGGAGGCATTGCGTGTTGAGTGGCAAAACTCAACGCCGCGCTTAACCTCGACACCAGAGCGAAAAAATGGAAATATAAATTTAAGTAAATATTTCATCTCCTCGAGTGGGGATCGAACCCACCACCAGTCGGTTTTACAGTCACACCTCGTGCCGCTGCGCCACGATTGGCCTCATATTCATAAATAATATTAATTATTAAAAAGGACTAAAATTATTTAGTCCTCTTCTCTGTGTGTAAATCGAACCCACAATCGACGTGTGCCACTGCGTCACGGCGGCCTATATTTTTAAATATTAATATATTTGAATATAATTCTACAACAAATACAAATCACAGTGTGAATCTGCGTGAGATTTTATCTGTGACTATATTGAAAATAGTTTATCCCAATAAATCCATCTAAAATCTAATATAGAGTTACAAAATATAACATTCAACTAATCAAGCACGTGTATAAAAAACAACCTCCATGTACAAACATTTTGTTAAATGAATTTAGAAACTAGAGGCCAATCGAGGAGCAAGGCTGCTCCCTACTGATTGTGGGTTCGATCCCCATTCGAGGAAATAAAATATTAATTTAATTTATATTTCCATTTTTTTGCTTTAGTGTCGAGGCAATGCGCGGCGTTGAGCTCCGCCACTCAACACGCAATACTTCCAAAATTCGGCGGAAAGTGAGTATCGGAGTGTTTTAACACTAGGTTCCCTCTGCCTACCTTGCTGAATGCGTGAAGCATATGATTAAATTTGGAAACTATTTGTTCTCTACTATCATGTTTGATCGATAAGCAATGAAGCATTTATAATGCATACATACATTCAAAAACAGTAAAACATTAATTTTAATGAAAATTATATAGAACTGAATATCGTTTCAATGAGTACATTTAATAATTTAAATAGATTTTAGATTTTAACAATTATTTTTGCTATTAATATCTAGCCTACCTATGTCAGTTATAGATTAAATATTAGAAACTAGATTTTATTATATAAATCAGCTTCACACTGTATCCTCCATACAGCAGGACAGGCAGAGGGAACCTAGTGCTAAGACATTCTGTTCCCCACTTTTCGTCGATTTTTTCGAGGTATTGCTAGTTGAGTGGTGGAACTGAACGCTGGATTTTTGCCTTGGTGCTAGAGCAAAGAAATGAAAATATTATGAAATAATAATTCATTCCCGCGAGTGGGGATCCAACCCACAACCGTCGTGTTACGTTCACACTTTTGTGCCCCTGCACTACGACGGCCTCGAACCTAACCTCAGTTTAATTATATACAATTAAAATTTGTTTAATAATATAAGACTTTATATAAAACTCACAAAACATCACTTATCGATAATCCTTATACTCGTATGTAAATATTAATAGTAAATCAAATATTTTTGAACCTTTCCACAACTAGGCATTAACGAGGGCCAGTCGACATTTATTATTTAATATATTTTTTATGGTTATTACGAAATACAAAATAATCCTGAATTACAAACACAGTTAATATAAACTAAATTTAGTTGAATAGTTTAGCTTCACGCTGTATCCCGCACACACCAGGGTAGGCAGAGGGAACCTAATGTTAAAACACCCCGTTCTCCTCTTTCCGCCGAATTCTGGAGGCATTGGACGAAGAGTGGCGGAATTCAACGCCGTGTTTTTTGCCTAGACGCCAGAGCAAAGACATGAAAACATAAATGTAAGTAAGTATTTAATTTCCTCGATCCTGGAGATCAAACCCACAACCGATCGGCTTACAGGTACACTATGTGCCCTTGCGCCACGACTGGCCTCAAATGCATGGTTTACCTTAGGGTATAAGAACTTTTAGTATACCGGGTGGCAGTGGCAGCGCTCCTTTTACGGGAACAGCATATAGGATAAAATATTTTAAGCCCATACGGTGTTTAGTAGTAACCTTTAGTAGTATTTTTGTAGCAGTAGGGGAGAGGGGGGCAGATTGGAACGATTTTTAAACTTTGTGTCATATCTAAAAATTCCACAGTTCTTAACTTCTTTACTATTTCACAATGCTTAGTTCAACTATTGTGCCACAAAATCATAGCATCATATGTGGAAGAATATATAAGATAAAGGTGCATTATCAATTTTAGTAACAGTAGTCAAATGTTCAAAGCCCTTCCGGGGTAGCTTTGAACATATATGGGGCAGTTTTGAACTATCATTAAATTCATTGAAATTAAAAGGCTTATTATACTTTTAAGTAACTTTGATTAATAGAATTAATATTAGAAACGATGGAGATCAAATATCAGTACAAAGTTAGACTTAAAAAATATAAAATACATAGTTTAACATTAGTCTCAAGATTAATAAACTTTAAAAAACATACAAACAAAAAAGTAACTTTGGCTTCGTAGAAGTAATTAACAGTATGGGACCAATCATAGAATAAACCTAACATTATGAAAATAAAACAAAATATTATTCTAATAATTATTACCCTAATTTGAACTTTGAATTAAATTTAAAGGAAAACATGTACTTGACGTACCAGCAACTGAAATTGGGGATAATCTACATAAGACTTTTGAAAAACTAACGCACTTGTCCTGTTTCTCAGGAAAGAAAAATTTACACAAGCTACCTTTCCGTTTCAGAAATGTAACAGTTACATAATGACTATCTTTTTCTACAATTTTTCCTACAAATAACAATGACATTCACTAAAATAAAGTTTTCAATATTTATTACGATGTAGTCAAATTTCATTTCGTAGTCTTCATACGCACCGGTATCAGTATCTTCATTCTCTTCACAGTAAATTGTCACTTCCTCTTCTGATTCTAAATACATTTCTGAGCTTCTTGTGAAAAAAAGTTCAGTATAGTTTTGTTTTTCTTTCGTGGTATTTTTTTTTGTACGTTTTTGTGTCTTCAAACAAGTAAGTTCATAATTCTTTCTTTTTTTGGGCCAGTAATTCTTGCCGTGTCTTTTGAAAAATGTTCAAAACTGCCCCCTTTATTTTGTTCAAAGCTGCCTCAGTGGTATTTGAAAAATAACAAACGTTTTTTTTTAAAGTAAAAGTTAAAAAATTGTATTAATCTCTAGTTTATTGCATGATATATGAAACATTCTAGCTAAAAGAGAAATAAATAAAACCACATACCTTGAATTGGATTCCTGCGATCCTTACGCGTTTATTTAAAAATGAATACAATTTTAACCCAAAATCAAACACTCCTCATAACTCAACGGCTGGCTCTCATATATCAACGGTGACAAGTGACATGTGTGCAGGTTAGTGCTCCCACTACTCAAAAAATATGTACTAAATTTTCTTTTTAAAATAGCTCTGTTAACACATATTTTCAAAGGTGCCCCTGTTCTAAGCTGCCCCCTTCTCCCCTATGTATTTACGTTATTGGTTCTGAGTAACTGCGTCACACGAAATACAGGTATGGATAAACATCGTGACATGAAAAAAAAATCCTACGCCTAAACTGTTGAGGTATCTTGATTAATTTCTTTTAAAAGGAGCGCTGACACTTCCACTCTGTATGCTTGTTACAACTCATTGATGTTGTTAGCAGTGAGCAGCTTCACTTCACAAAAATGAAGATGCTGAGGTGGATGTGCAGCGCTACACGGTTTTATTGCATACGTAAAACATTCATTCGAGGTAGTCTTGGGATACGTGATAGCGGATAAGCTTCAAGAGCGTCCCTGAGATGGTATGGCCACTTTGCGCGCCGGCCTAAGAACTATATCGGATGGAAGTGCCTTGCTATGTCTGACCCTGGAGTGAGAACTCCGAGACGCCCGGACGCCAAAGGAAGCCCTGGTTGGGTGTCGGACAAGAGATTCAACGTGCTAACCACCTAGGATACTAAAGACCGTGCCAAGTGGAGTAGGTTCAGCAGGAAGGCAGACCCTGGCAACATACGCCGGGATTAATGGCAAGTAGAAGTAAAGTAATAATATCTTGATTTTCTAATTATGGCGACGTTATAAATATATAGAACAAATGTATAATTAACACGTTCGGTTGATTTTTTAAGGTTTCGAAGTGATATTTTATAATATGATAAAAAAATATTACGAATTGATTTAAAATTTATTAACTTACCTTCAACTAACATCCAAAAGAAATTCGTTAAATAGAAATAATGCATGCATATCACAAGAATCATGCACGACGTTTGATCTTGTTGGGCCTCATCTGACCAATTCTGAAAAAAAAATATACTTATTTCATATAAGCTATTGTTTATATACCTACTTATTACTACATTTTTTAGAATTTTGGAGGCTTAATTAAGAAACCTCAAATTGTACAATAAATAAATAAAAAAAAATATACTTTATGTCAAAAAGAATATTATTTATAAAAAAATGTATCTATATAAATCCATAACATTAATGTTTTGTTTCTGCGTCTAGAATTCGGCGGAAAGTGGGGAACGGAGCGTCTTAACACTACGTTCTCTCTGCCTACCCTGGTGAGTGCGGGATACATTGGGATGAAGCAGATTTATTATTATTTTTAAATTTTATATAAAAAATCGTTAAACGTAATAATATATAGATATATACTCACTTGTAAAGCTAAATTTAACATCCAACTACAAGCTGACAGTATATAAGTGGACATTAGATTAGTGTGTATTGTATTCCGAAGACATCTCAAGTCTCTGAAACAAAAGATACATAAATGACCTCCATTTCAATGATATTTTTTAGTCAGCACTTCTTTCTATCTAGCTATTTTTTGTAGTTGTTTTTGTTTGTGTTTTTATTAATCTTTTTAGTATATATTAAAGACAATTAATTTATTTTAATTTTTCTTCTTTGACTTGCTGTATGGGATTTTCGGAACTTTTTAAAAAACTAAAAAATAATTATTAATTGAGACAAATTACTTTATATTTTTGATATTTGAATAATTTTGCATTATATTTATTTAATTTACCGTAAAACTTTATAATAATTTTATTTCTACTTGTTTTTATTTTTGTATGACGACGATGTTATTTCGCGCCAATATTGACGACCATAGATAAAAAATTTAAAATAAATAGTGTTGCTCTCGCATCGGATGCCCGGAGCTATAAAATATATTTACATAATCTTGTTGATTCAGTTAGGGGAAATGTAATATGTTAATTAAAAAAACTATAAAGCGAAGTGACTTAAGATTGAAATTGAAGCTTAGCCAGAGCCCTTTCATCTGATACCTGACTTAAACTAGCGACTTCAATTTTCCCCCCTTTTAAGACTATAATTTTTTAGGATTTCACTACAAATGTATAGTTTTAATTTTTTTTCTTAAATCAGTACTACCTGTAGATGCTGGCTGCCAAATTTTGTAAATCTAAGTAAACCGGAAAAACCCTATTAGTTTTGGTTCCCTTTATAGTGTCGAAATACGTGTTTTTTACGAAATACGCGTCCGGCGGCCATATCTTTTTTAAGTGAATGTAGAAATAAATTTTACAGCAAATTATGGGCCGTAGATCTGAGTATATGATTTAAATTTCATTTCGATATCTCCAAGCGTTCCTGAGATAAATTCTCTTCACAGACAGACAGACAGACAAACAGCAAAGTGATTTTAAAGTACAGAACCCCAAAAATATGACCGTTTAATAATTCACATGTACCAGTCTATTTTTTAGCTTCATGCTGTATCCCACACATAACAAGGTAGGTAGAGGGAATTCAGTGTTAGGCATCCCGTTTCCATTAAGACACTTCCGTCCCTCAGTTTCGGCCGGATGATAGAGGCATTGCTTGTTTTGTGGCGGAACTTAACGCCCGCAACTTGACTCGTTACCAGAGCGAGAATATAAAAAATTATTAAATATTACAGAACATAATCTAAATCAACGCCATTAAACAAAACAAATGATATTACTATATTATTCAAATAGAATAAAGCGAGTACATTGCGATCGTTAAGTTTTAACTATTATTATATGTGAGATCGTAAAAGGGATCTCTCGACTATAACATTTTGGCCATTCCAGCTTATCATCACCATAACAATTTAGTTAATGCTAATATTGCAATGTTTTCAACGTGAGGTTTTCTGTTTATTAAGCAGCTATTAGGTTATATGACGGATATTGTTGTCTTTATGAAGTCTGTAATAGATTTGTTTGTGGGTTCAAATTCTTTTGGAAGAGAGTTTCAGCTCAGCAGATGGCGGAGAATGAATTCTTGTATCATCATGGTGAGATCGTATTTTTTTTATGTATATGTATTATATACGAGGCTAGTCGCGGCGCAGCGGCACGAGGTGTGACTTAAAAACCGACTGGTTGCGGGTTCGATCCCCACTCTTTTCTTCGCTCTGGTGTCGAGGTTAAGCGCGGTGTTGAGTTCTGCCACTCAACACGCAATGCTTCCAGAATTCCCCAGAGTGGGAAACGAAGTGTCTTAACACAGGTTCCCTCTGCCTACCCTATTTTTTTATATGTATATATTTTTGGTATATATTGGATGTAAACATTTATGATAAAAAAATGTTTCAAAAAGTATTTAAGATTAACTTTGATTATAATTTAATAGTTTTTACTATAATTGGCGATTATAAGGTAAGGCTATTTATTGTTACTAACACCGAAACTGAAATATATTTTTGTCACTATTTAGTAGGTAGTATAAGCATAATTTTAGTTATTAAACAGTTTTCAAAGGAGATTGAAACTATTCTATACGTTTTTGGCCCCAGAATGTAAAGAGATGAAAATGGCATGATTTAATAGATTTAGGTACATCATTCTCTCCCTGAAATCTATAAAAATTTTGGCAATCTGAGAGCTGAGTTATTAGAGATATGATAAAACTGAGGTTAAGTTCGCAGCACAATTTCTTGAATATCAACTTCTATAAAATATGTGATTACTGAGTTGTTTAAGTATTAATGTTGATTATTTATAAATAAAACACATTTTAATGAATATTTTATTCTTCTTCTATTATTATTAAAATGTCATCTAAGAAGTGTGCAGGTGGAATTAAATTATTTTGGTACCTAGCCCAACTAAAGTACCATATAATACTGTTAACATGAACACAGCAGCCTATTATTCGTCTTCCTACAATACAATTGCAGAATTTCATAGCAATAGCTTCCCTTCCTCTACGAAAGGTGTCAACTAAAATGTAACAGAAATATATTTTCCTGCTTATATGTCGGGATTATATCACACCTCTAAATAACCAGGTTGTGGTGGTTTTCATCGTCTAAAGGTCGTCGGACTAGGGTATTGCAGTGTCCATTGGCTATCCCACAATTCACACAGCGATTCATATCCATAGCGTGGCGGTCGTAAGATCCAAAACATTTTGCGATGACAAACAGAAAAAATGCAAAAAATCATTAGACAAGGTGTCATTATCAATCAGCTGTCACATCTCTGATTTAAAATATGATAGATTTTTATCGATTAAGGATCTGAATCTTATTTTTTCTTTTTTCTCCACTTCTAGAATCTCAATTAATTTATTATTTGCTATTCTAAAAATACAAAAAAAATAGTAATTTTTTAGATCACATCTCAATTCTTTACGTTTAGGCCCAAAAGTTTCAGTCTCCTTTGTTTGCTTCACAAGTTTCAATTTGCTGTGTGAAATAAATAAGTCATTCCAAATGAAAAAACCTAATAGAACTATTATTTTAAAGAACGTCAACGTGTAAATATTATGTTAAATATTACAATGTTATTGAAATATTATTATTATTATAAATTATTATTTTACTGATTTGTTGTTGTAGTATTCATATTTATCATTATTTAATTTCTCCACTATCTTTCCTTATAAAGACTTTCCGACTGGAATTACGACCAATATTGGCCTAACGTACCTCAACACTTCTAAACGCCATTGCATCAGTTAAATGTTTATACAATAATTATTTTATTATTATTTATAACAATACAGTACAGACTGAGGCCAGTCGTGGCGCAGGGGCACAAAGTGTGACTGTAAAATCGACTGGTTGTGGGTTCGATCCCCACTCGAAGAAATGAAAAAATTATTAACATTTATATTGTCATTTCTTCGCTCTGGTGTAGAGGCAAAGCTCGGTGTTGAGTTCCGCCACTCAACACGCAATGCCTCCAGAACTTGTCGGAAAGTGGGGAACAGAATGTCTTAAAACTAGATTTCCTTTGCCTACTATGCTGTGTGCGGGATACAGCGTGAAACTGATTTAATTATTCATAATAATATAGCATAAAAGAAAGCACGGTTCTCAATAAGATGCTGCAACTTTTGTGCTCGATCCCCATTGTTTGTGGCACTGCAGTCTGGTTTGTCATTATCTGCCGCATTACGTACTTTTTAACCTTTCATATTTTTGGATGTTTATATTTTACTTACCGACGCTATTATTGTACCATTTGTGAAGTATTTCGTTTTTTTATTTTTTATTTTGAAGTTGTTTTTTAAAGTATCGTAGATAATGAGAAGTTCGTGTTAATACTCTACTATTTATATTAATAGATACTATTAAATTAATTATAGAGGCCGGTCGTGGCGCAGCGGCACGAGGTGTGACTGCAAAACCGACTGGTTGTGGGTTCGATCCCCACTCGAGGAGATGAAATATTTACTTAAATTTATATTTCCATTTCTTCGCTCTGGTGTCGAGGTTAAGCGCGGCGTTGAGTTCTGCCACTCAACACGCAATGCCTCCAGAATTCGGCAGAAAGTGGGGAACGGAGTGTCTTAACACTAGGTTCCCTCTGCCTACCCTGCTGTGTGCGGGATACAGCGTGAAGCTAATTTAATTTAATTTTTTTTTTACTATTAAATTATAATACATAGACACTCCTCTTACTGGGTATCCCATTTTTTTGTCAAAATCCAACTAATGAAGGATGGTGTCAATTTATAATATTATTACTAAAACCAACGGATATTTTTTTAATGAATATCCATCTCATACAGAATATCATAAACTAATTCAATCTAAACTAAACTAATCAATATACTTACTTGAAATATAAAAAAACGAATACAGCAAGCGACAGTACAGCTAGGCTTAGAGAATATCCAGCTAAATATATGAGACTAGTGACGTCCGTCGGCGACACGCTCGCGATGCGTTCAGTGCAGTTCGCGTAGTCTGAGTAGTTGTGCCATGCGCCTTCGAGACATTGACGAGACGCGTTTTCTGTAAATAAAGATATATATATATATATATATATATATATATATATANTATATATATATATATATTAGAGCTTAACACTGTATCACAGACAGAGGGAACCTGGAAACCTAGTGTTAAGGCATTTCCCCACTTTCCGCCGAATTATCTAGGTATTGTGTATTTAGTAGTCATTTAACAAGGAAATTAAAATATTAAATATATCCTCCGCTCGGGAATCGAACTCACAACCGTCGCTTTACAGTGACACGCGTCTTCCTGCGCCACGTCTGCTTCAAATTATATATATTATAATATTAAAAATCTTACATAAGAATTAAACTCACAAAAGTCGTTCGCCCCACCCTTTGCTTCTGAATTTGAGTCTAAGACTCAAATTCAGAAGCAAAGGGTGGGGCGTGTCTGTAAAATTAAGCCGCAACTAAGCACGCTACTGCTGCATCATCAATCATATATCTACTTAATTTTTTTGCGTAACGACTTTTGTGAGTTTAATTCTTATGTAAGATTTTTAATATTATTGGAATTTGTGAACTTCTGACACTGAATGATGGATTGTACGAATCCAATTTATTTCATTGTCCGCTTTGAAATCAGTTAACAATATTTTTTTAAAAGATATTAAAGACTAAATAACAAATCAGAATTTTTCGAACATATCATATATTACTTATTTACAAATCGAATAAATACGTTTTCCAAATAAGTATTTTTCTTTCCTAAGTGTATGAATAACACTTTAAAATATTAAAAATATATCATATATTCATTGGTAGTGCACTAGGGACATTAAATTACTAATTTATAAATACATATTATTTAAAAAAAAACTATTTTATAATATAATTATATTAGAGGCGGTCAGGTGACCGCCTAACATTCAATCTGAAAGGTTATTTGGCTAATTTAAAGACTATATATTTTTATTTTTAGCATTTAGATACTAATAATTGCCATACCGACTTTATAATAACCCGATTCTATAATGTTATTTATTGTGTAGATATGTAAAATGAATGAAACGAAATTTTCTTTTTTATCACAAAAATATTTCATTATTATAAGATAAACTATCTCAGTAATGTCCATTAAAACATAACATTTTACAAATGAATGATGAATTAAATATATATTTTTACTGTTTCTTATATTATCTTTATAGGTAAACTTCTTTAATTGCACATTTGCCTTATCGCGCAGGTTTGATGGCAAAGAGAATTGCATTCATGTGACGTAAACCTTGACTTAAAAAGATAGTATGGGAATAAAGATAATCTAATATTGGAATAGTATCTAAACGGTAACTGCAAAACGCGACATGTTGTGGGTTTGATTCCCACACAAGGAAATTATATATTTAATATTTGTATTTTCTTCACTCTGGTGTCGAAGCAAAGCGAGGCGTTGATTTCTTCCATTCAATACGCAATCCTTCCATAATTCAGTGGAAAATAGGGAACGTAATGTCTTAACACTAGGTTTCTTCTGCCTACCCTGCAGCGCGTTGTGCGGGATACAGCGTGAAGCTAAAAAAATCTAAACGGTAATTAACACTATTAAAATTATATATATTATAAATTATCTTTGAAAATTTGATTAAGACATTTTCGTTTCCCATTTTCCGCCGAATTCTGGAGGCGTTGCGTGTTGACTAACGCGATTCAACAACGCGGTTTGCCTCATTATCAGAGCGATTAAACAAAAATATTAAATATTTAATTTTCTTGAGTGGAAATCGAACATGCAACCTGTCGTGTTTACAGTCCTACACTTGTGCCCCTGCGCCACGATTGTTCTAAGACAATAACAAGTTAAAACAACAATAATAACATTAGGTTTCCAGTTTCCCTCTGCGCACCCTTCTATGTGTAGGAGGCCATCCGCCTACACCATAGAAGGGTGGGGAGAGAGAAGCTAAATTTACTACTTCTCTATTTAATTTTAAAATTCACATTTTGAAAATATCAATTTGCACATTTTCAAAATGCGAATAAACATCATAATGTCACAAAAGTATAAAAAGTTACGTTTATATAATTTCCGTATTGGTAGCCGCGTATTAGGTGAAAGCAAATAATTATTCTTCACCATCAAAATTTATGTTATAATTTAATTGTTTTTTTTTATAATACAAATAAGAAGCGTACTCACTTTAAAATGATTTTATAGGTGAGATTAAATTTATATGGAACAAAAAATAGCATAATAAAAAGTATTTTAAAAATAAAAAAAGATTATATAAATAGGCTTAAAAACACAAAGCGTGACTGTCAACGCGATATGTTGTGGGTTTGATTTCCACGCAAGGAAATGAAATATTTAATATTTATATTTTCTTCGCTCTGGTGTCGAGGCAAAGCGCGGCGTTGACTTCCTCAACTCAACACGCAATTCTTCCAGAATTCAATGGAAAATAGGGAACGTAGTGTCTTAACATTTGGTTCCCTATGCCTCCCTGCTGTGTGCAGGATAGCGTGACGTTAATAAAAAGGTTTAAATTAAAGCGAGACGATTTCGCAATTTCACGCGAGATTATGCCCGCTCATTATAAGCATATTTACTGACGTCATCAAAATTACTCTGCACTAATCTCTCCAAACAAACAATAATACAGGCCATTGTAAATTTAATTCATTTTATATAATATGGCTACATCTTATTTTATTATTAGTAGAAGCTAGTTGCTATAGCATATTTAATATATAAAAAGAAAATTTATAAATAGAGAGGCCAGTGGTGGCGCAAGGGCATAAGTGTGAGACTTTAAACGCGACAGGTTGTGTGTTCGATTCTCACTCGGAGAAGTGAAATATTTAATATTTTAATTTTTTCGCTCTGGTGTGGAGGTAAAGTGCGGCGTTGAGTTTCGCCACATAGAACTCTAGAATTCCGCGGAGTGGGGAGCGGCGTGTCTTAGCACTAGGCTCCCTATGCCAAATTTGCGGGATACAGCGTAAAGAAAAAAAATCAGATTCACGCTGTATCCCGCACACGCCCTGCTATGTGTGGGATACAGCGTAAAGCTAATATATTATTGTAAATTTATTTGATTCCTCCATCTCATTTTATAAATATTGGAAGCAAGTCATTATAGTATATGTAATGTATAAAATGAAAATAAAATCATTTACATATCTAACAAACATATAAAGCTAACTTCACTTATTTATATGAAATATTTGTAAATATCCATCTAATTTATTAAAATTTATGATACTATTCATAAATGTTTATTATTATATACTTTATATATATAAAGATAATAATTAACTTACGCGTATCGTCGTACTGTACACCATGGAACTCGCTGAAACACTTTTGTATGGCCAAGGTGTTCCATGGGGTCGGATCCCAGCATAGCAGCCCATCGAAGTACGCCGGACAATAATTCTGGGATACATTAAAGTTCCGCGCCAGGCACTCCTCACTCGCGTCCTCCCCCACCTCATCATGAATCAAGGTCTGTAGATCCTCCAGTTTGACAACTTATATTTAACTTCCGACTAGAAATTATTTGCTTTGGTGTGTAAACCTTTAAACTAATTCACATTTATCTGTTGTTTCGCGTTTTTAGTTCTTCCATCGCGGAGAATTCTAGTTTTTTGCGCACCACGCCTTACTGGATTGGATTCTGCAGAGCTGTTTAGTGTCACCAGTGAGAATGTTACCATGATAAGGTTGTTTGATCGCGGCTTGTGTTCCAACTTATCAAATGATAAGGCGCGGAGAGTAAACATTGGCAGTCTATAAGGGTATTTATGGATCGTGCAAAGGAACTCTAAAAATTTTCTTCAACTGTTGTTCTCCACACGTCCGTATCACCTGCAAGGAAAAGTCACTGATAACATTCGTATGATAAACTAATGTAAACATAATTTATTTATTTTACTACCTATCAAAGGCACATTCAAAGATATCTATTTTTTTGTGTATAATGGAGTTAAATATTTATTTTGTATTGAATTTTTTTATATGTTATATGTTGGAAATATCAATATTATTTTTATGTTTCCATTGATTTAAAATGTGGCCGGACCTGGAGCAGGGGCGCGGCAGACTGTGGGGTCGAACCATTTTTTTATTTTTTCGCTCTGGTGTCGAGGCAAAACGCGGCATTGAACTCCGCCACTCCACATTCCATGCCTCTAGAATTCCGAGGAAGCGGAGTGTCTTAGCACTAAGCTCTCTCTGCCTACTCTGCTACATGGGATACAGCGTAATGGATAAATTTAAATTTTATTTTCTAGGCATGTAGTCATCGTGTCATGTTAGTCGTGGTCATAGGTTCTATTCTTATTTATAAAATTTATACCACATTTATTTGTTTGATTCTTATCCTCGCTGCCAATTCGTTTGTTTATTTGGAAGAAGTAGAAGAAGACTACTTAGACGTATATTTATTTTTACTTGACTGATCATTATACTTAAGCCTCTAAAGGATTCTTGGTCAGTAACAACGGAATTGGTCAAAGATATTTATTTTCTTACCCAAGTACTTCAGTTCAATAGACATTTTTAAATAATGTTTCTTGTTTTCCAAATAAATCAAAACAAAGTACACTCGAGGGAGAAATATCAAAGCCGCTGCTACTATTTCGCATAATAATGTATCAGATAGGTACTATATACATAGAAACGAAGTCCACAATACGATATTTTTGGCTGTATCCCTATTTGTACGTTTACGTGACCTAAAAATACAAAGAATATTATGAAACGCCGTATCTCTTAATACAACAAGCAACATAGGGCTAAATAATAAAATAGCTGAACTTTTATATTGTCTATGTATTTAAAATAAAATCTTTTGTATAGTTTGCTTTATGGTGTTTTGTCTGCTGGCTTCATTCTCTCTGAAAGTAATTCATGCATTGAAATTATGCAGTCATTGTATTAAATATACATAAGTATGTAGTACGGTTAATGAGTCGTGGCCGCTATCAAGTTAAGTTTTCTGAACTTCTGCGCGTTGTTCACTAGGGAAGAAAGTAATCAAAAGCAAAAAAAAGTAACAACAAATAGGAGCAGCAAATTAACTGTGTTAAGTGGCCACGACTCGTCGACCGTACTACATATTCACATATGTATGTGAACAGATATATTTTTCTTGTATCTTTGTAATCCTATGCCTAAATAATGGGTCTCGGTATATCGCGAATGAAACAAAAGATAATAATCGTGATGTAATCAGTATACATTTAATGCTAGTTACATACATAGGTAAAGGTAGTATGTAAACCTAAATAGTGAGAATAATTCAAACAGGATATGTATTTTAATTTTAATATAAGAAGATCCAGAAAAATTACAGTGGGTTATATTGAAGTTAATCATAAAAATCGACATTTTAAACGTTGACGTAGTTGGGATGTGTTGAACGCAATGGTTGTGGCTTCAAATCCCGTTAGTGTGAAAGTTTATGTTTACTAAATATTTTCATAATTACAAAAAGCGCGGTATTGAGTCTCATTATTTGACACAACATTTTTAAGTGTGTTATTGTTCTTTGATTATGGCGTTCTGAACGTGCCAGCTGAGCACATGTCACTTCGCCTTCGCATGTCACGTTGTATGACGAATACTCGAAATACAATGTTTTTAAATAGAGGAAGAAAAGACATTAGGGTGACATGTCACTGTTAATGTCAATATTAAAAATGCAATAAAAAAGTGTGCTCAACTGGCACGTCTAAAAGCTAAAAAAAAGAAATAGTATAAAAAAACAAAAAAAAAAGAACAAAAAATATACTGCTGATATTAAAAGAATGCAAACAATATACTATTGCAATGTACAACCGGTTTTATTTAGTCGTTCTATTGACTTTCCTTAACCTATAAAAAACGTTTCGATAACATTTGAAAACAAATAACACAGAACACCATACATTATAGTTTTCATGTGTAGAAAATTATTTTCTATTTAACTTGAGGCCAGTCGTGGCCACAAAGTGTAACTGTAAAATCGACTGGTTGTGGGTTCGATCCCCACTCGAGAAAAATAAATATTTATTTACGTTTATATTTTCATCTCTTCGCTCTGGTGTCGAAGCAAAGCGCGGCGTTGAGTTCCGCCACTCAACACACAATGCCTTCAGAACTTGGCAGAAATTGGGTAACGGAGTGTCTAAATACTAGGTTCCCTCTCCCTACCCTGCTGTGTGCGGCATACATCGTGAGGCTGATTTGATTTTTTACTTAATTAATATTTTTCTTTCCTAAGTGTATAAGTGGAATAACACTTGTAAAATGAAAATGTTAAAATTAATATTTCAATGGTTCCAATTTATTATTATAAATTTTATACTTATGCGTGGTATAAAATGGGTATACGTTGATAATTCTGAAATAACTCTGCTTGGTGACTTACAAATGTAAAGGGTATCGGTTTGGGGGTCGATATTCACCCGGGAGAATGAATTATTTTCATTTTCAGGGTTCCATACCTCAAAAGGTAAAAACGGTTCGTTCCGTTTTTTTGTACTACACTTTGTTTTTTTGTAGGTCTGTCTGTCTGTCAAGACTATTTATCTCAAGATGGCGGAGGTATCAAGCTGAAATTAATATTAAACTATTCAGGTCTATGGTCCTATAAAGCGCAGAATAAAAACATCCATTATTCTGTATGAAATTGTATGAAGTGAGAACTTATAATACAAATACAGGGCAAAATGTTAAAAGTAAAAATCTATAAATTTGTCATAGAAAAAAAATATTACAAACTTATATTTGTACAAAACTTACAAACTTATATTTGTACAAATTTTATAACCTTTACTTCCCGTTGACCTATAATAGTGACATTAGTATGGCAGCCTCGGTGGGAGACTCCGACTCACACTTAACCTGTTTTTATTTTTTACTTCTCCGCTCTGTGAAGATGCTACAAAACGCGGCGTTAATTTACGCCACTCAACACGCAAAGTGGAACGGTGGCATGACAGCGACATTATGTTCTTTCTGTCTACGCAGTGTAATATATGCGGGATAGAGCGTGAAGCATACAAACCTTCTTGTTATCATATTAACATAAAACATTGGCTTTATTAGGTTACTTTTATCGTTTAGAGAGATTAAAAACTCATTCTAGTGACGTTTTGCTATTGTATGCATTTCAGAGAACACACATAGACTACAAATAACTGATTAAATTAACTTACATATATATAAATATAAAATATTCATAAATATCTACATAAAAAAAATTGCTCTTAAATTATGGTAATTGTCTTTACTAGCTTTCACTGTTTTGCTTGCTGGTGTATACGAAATATTTAAATTAAAAATTTAAATTTCTGGTGAAGTGCCTTACGTCTGACAGAACGAGATTATTCTAGAATAAATATTGTGTAAGTTTAAAATCAGGTACAACACTTATTTTTCTCGATATTTTATTGTCCTACATTAATTAAAAAAAAAACTTTATTTATAATATTACAAAAAAGAATAAAAGAACAATAAATATATATGTATATAAAAATCCATCAATCCATCAATCCATATCCATAGTTTTACCGAATAACAATAGTCATGTCTACCTAACAAGCGGTAAAAATTCGATGCCTGCAATATTTCATCGCCAATTGCACTAAACCAATTGTTAAAAAAACATTTTCATTTTTATTATTATTTTGGAAGTTTTTAGGATTCCAAATCTTAAGAGTAAAACGGGACCCAATTTCTAAAACTGTCATGGTTACAGTATATATTTATTGATATTTTCACAGATTATGTATTTCTCTTATTGCGAAACAAAACATATAAAAATGTAATCTTCAAGCTGTATCTCGCAAATAGCAGGGTAGGCAGAGGGAAGTTAGTGTTACGACACTCCGTTCCTCACTTACCGTCGAATTTTTCGAAGCATTCCGTGTTGAGTGGCGGAATTCAAACTAAAAACGAAATTCAAACGAAAAAAAACATAGTATCACTAAATAATAATTCACTTTTCGTCCTAAACTAGTGAATAACCATATTGTGTTGTGTTTTTAGGGAGTTTTCTAATGCATTTCTACATCCATGCCTATTTGAATAAATTAAGATGTCGGAACTTTATAGTAAGCAATATCTTTGACGAAAATAAAGAATAGTGTCTCTATTTCTGTTTACTTTCAAATTATGGAAGATACGTGAAGAAACAACTATTGACTTATATTGGAAAGCCACGTTTGAAGTCATAACATATATATTTTTTCTTAATATATATAGTTTTATATGAAAGAGAAACCTAATATAATAACTCATATTTCATTATCATATTTCATTTGATAAAAAAAAATATGGTATGTCACAAAATATAAGCACAGTAATATTATCGGAATACAAATGTGAGTATTATACGAAAACGTGACTTTGAATAAATTTCATATTGTTAGTGTTGTTTACATGGATTTATAAAGTTAAAGTATCTTATTAATTAACAATATGAACATGAAAGATAATCCAAATATGTAAATTAAATTCTAATTGCTAAAAAGGTTGGGAAATTTAAATAAATTGATGACGACATGAGATAATGGTTGATTTATGATTTTGATTGTATTTATTATATTTTGCCAAAATTTATATTTTTCTATATGCATATGTTTATTAAACGATAGGTTTGTTAATTGTTTGTACATACAAGTTCAAGTATATAAATACCACCAATTTTTTAAAAATGATATTGATACACTACACACAATACACTCAGTACATTGAGTGTTTCTGTATGAACACGAGTGAATCTAATTGCTAAATTTGTTGTGACACGACAATTAGTGTCGTATGCACACGTTGTGTCCAAGTGTCTAGTATAGTAGAAGAGTTTCTGATCAGGTTTGACATTTTTAAATCACAATTTCCGTACACTTACAAATTGACACTACTGACAGTCCGGTCGAGGCTACAACGTTCCATTCATTACGTGCACCATACGGAAGAACACTGATACCTTCAGGCGACGAGCATCAGGCGGGAAGTGGATTAAAGAGAAGTAGAATGTAAAATAAAGTAGAAAAGATAGAAGAAACTATGAATGAATTATTAGATGCAATAGAGGTTAGAAATCTGGATGTCTGTGTGAGACAGAGATCAGGCTAAAGGGCATTGTCATATCGATTTACTGGGCAGTCGGTTCGCTTTTCGGGCTGGCGTACCAGAGCGAGCGAAGGAGTTGCGGTGCTGGTGCGCTATTGTGGTTTCTATTGGTTATTACAGCGGTGGAATACAAGGCAATCAACCTCATGCATAACTATTCTTGTATGCGGTAGGGTAACGTCAGGCGTAAGAGGTAGATGACAGTAGACGATTCGAAGGAATAAGCAATTGTATTTATGGCTCTCGAATATTGTAAGAATAAAATATATCTTCTTTTAAATTTGGAAAATGTAATAAATAAAATGAGTACCTAAATTTTTGTTATACAATTGAAAACATTAAATAAAAATAAAAATACAACGTATTTAAATAAAAATATGAAAATAATATTCAATAATATATAAAAATTTGTATTCATTTTTTACAAGCGTAAAAGGCTTCTTTTCTTCAATATTAGATACCTACACTGATATATTTTACAGCTGAGTGGTTCTTTTGATCATTTTATTTTAGACATGGTTTTGGTCAGACATTCGCTTATGTGGATATTTATTGATTGGGGCTTAGTACAGATTTACAAAAACAATTTGAATTTCATATTTATTAGTAGATACAAAAGTATATATATTTTGCAACACTCTTTTATAATATTCTAAGGCATAAAAAATATTATATTTTTTTATTATCTTATTGAACTTTCTTAATAAGAAAAAAAACAAAGCATCTCACAAGCATACAAAAGCAACATTAACCATTACCGACTCCAGACCTTCACCTTCAATCTTCTTCTATTCGTTCTGTAACCGATCGCTTACAGATTAGTTACTGAGAACCGAATTACGGATTTAGAAGAAAAATCTAAGGTAGCAGTAGTAGTGTGTTTACTTTAAGTGCTTTTTTATTTAAACTATCGATATGATTTTTTTTTCCATTAAGAGTAGTCCACTGATTAAATAAATTGTATATAGCTTAAATTGTAATATAATAAATTGTTAATATTATAATAAATATAATAAATTGTATGTAGCTTCACGCTGTATGTATATATATATATATATATATATATATATATATATATATATANATATATATATATATATATATATCATTTAGAAACCGCCCAAGCAATGTCTGAACATACTTTTATTTTTTTATTTAGACCCGCGCCTCTTCGAAGCAATCCAAGCGTTTTGACCACTAAGCGAGAACGTATGTCTCATTAAGGTACGTCGACATTGTTATACGCATAAGCGTATAACGGTTGTAATAATACAACTGAAGCCAGTCGTGGCGAAGCGCCACGAAGTATATATATATATATATATATAATTTGTGTCTGCTATATGAATTGCTTATTGCATTTTTATGAATTGCTTATTGCATTTTTTCATGTATTATTATCAATATATGTCAAACATGAATTTTGTACTAATTTTCATTTAAATAGACAATTTCAGATTTAGGTTAAGGATGGTTCGAATTTTGTATTTAGTTTTAAAGTTTAGGGGCACAAAGTTAGATTACGTCCGCTTGTGTTGTGTGAAAGTTGATACCGTGGAGCCGGATAAGTTATGTACTTTTTCCGATCGTACTGTTATTAATACACGTCAAGAACAGTCTATGCTTCAATTTTCTTATTTAGAATATGAATATATTTAGAATATGATGAACTTCACAAATGAAGAACTGAATGAATGATCATTATTTGTTACTTTAAATTGTCATGCTAGTATTTTTTTTGAGTTCTTACAAAATTTTTAAAACACTAACTTATTTCCAAAATTTTTAAAACTTTGAGTCGACCTTTGAAAAAAATAATTGCTGATGTTCTCTTATATAGTTCTCTTATATTATATTTATTGAGGCCAGTCGTGGCGCAGCGGCACGAGGTGTGACTTTAAAACCAGCTAGCCACTCGAAGAGATGAAATATTTACTTAAATTTATATTTCCATTTCTTCGCTCTGGTGTCGAGGATAAGTGCGGCGTTGAGTTCTGCCACTCATCACGCAATGTCTCCAGAATTCGGCAGAAAGTGGGGAACAGAGTGTCTTAACACTAGGTTCCCTCTGCCTACCTTGCTGTGTGCGGGATACAGCGTGAAGCTGAAAAAATATATATATTATATTTATATATTTTTAACGTACAAAGAAATAAATTTACAACTTATAAAGAAGTAAATGTTACGTAAATAGTTAAATGGCTCAGTTAGGTTAGTTTATTAAATACATTTTTATTATAATATAAAGAAAGAGAGCCAAAGAGATATCTGTCACCTGGTAGTCGGTATATATTTGAAAACATTTTATTTCATATTTTTTTATTATTATATTTTTTCAGCTTCAATTTTTATCTTTTTATTTTCAACACAATATGAGAATGTTAAACTTACAAGTGGTATTTGTAAGCTTAGGAGCATATTAAATTTCCATAGCGAAATTTAAACATAGCATCCCGCTACCTTGAATACGAGCCCCTTGCGTAACTTGAAGTGCTTTAGCCAATTAAATACATAGTATTGTGTCCTCCACGTTATACTTACGATCGTGTAAAATATATTGGAACTTCTCCAATATATTTTACAGTACGTTTTTTTATCTGTGTAAAGATATTAAGATATGTAATGTTTTGCGTGAATTATTATATAGTAATCTAATTAAGAGATACACAGAATGGTAGGCACTCGCGAGGATGTCATGGTGAGAATGAAAAAAAACGTGCTTAAGTGATTTGGGCACGTTGAACGAATGAGTGATGAAAGATTGGTGAAAAAGATTTATGAAGAAAAGTAAGAAATAAGTGGGGACCTCGGTTTATCTTCGAAAACACAGTATCAAAGATACTTATTTAGAAAACGTATAAAAATTTTAACGTAGAGGGACTCGAACCCGCGCCTCCTGGAAACCGACCAGGCGCTCTGACCGCTAAGCCATACGTTCTCATCAAGCTACGTCGAAATTTTTATACGCTTGTTACAACTTATTTATGTTGTTAGCATCTCTGTAGGGAGATTTTTACAAATTTCCGCTACCTAAAGATAATTACTAAGAATTATCGTCTGGCAAGAGAGAATGCTATTTATTAAATATTTTTAAACATTTATTAAAGTGTTATTCCACACTTAGGAAAGTAAAATACTTATTTAGAAAACGTATATAAATTTGAACGTAGCGGGACTCGAACCCGCGCCTCCTGGAAACCGACCAGGACAAAGTATCGAAGATACTGAAGGAAAAAAAGATACTTAGCGTTTGACGCTCCGTTCTCTCTGACTACCCCGCTAGAGACACATAAATAAATTGTACATTGTCTCGGTTGAGAGCAGTTTAAAAGCTAATAATAGAAAAAATAATAAAAAAATTTCATATTGTATAATAAATTGTATTTTACAATTTATTATACAATATAATAATTATTATTGCATAAATCATTGGAGGATTGATTATGATGTATTGTTGAAATATGCCGTATGAGTTCCGTCCTAGTTTCTATTTTATTTCTATGTATTGACGTCAATCGATATCAAGTCGATTCATAAATATATTTTGATCCATTTTTATGACGAGATCCCAGAGCAAAAATAACGATATTTTTTATTATTATTTCATAAATGCTTTTCTTGTAGAATTGAACTTTATACAAATAGAAATAAATGTAATTCTCACTATTTCGACGCATGTGTCCGCGTCTAAATCAAGAACTAATTCGCACATTTTTTGTTTCTCGTTGCTATGTGAAATTGAAGGTTAGATACCTTCAATTTCACATAGCAAGAATTTTTTACATTTTTAAAGTGTTATTCCACACTTAGGAAAGAAAAATACTTTTTTGAAAATATATAACATTTTTAACGCAACTGTAATTGAACCCGCGCCTCTTGGAAATCGTCCAAGTGCTCTAACGAACTACCATTCTCATCAGGCTACGTCGAAATTCTTCTATGCTAATTCCGACATATTTTAGTTGAAATTTGTAAATCTCCATACAGAGATGCTAGTAACAAAAATAGGTTGTAATAAGCATATAAGAATTTTGACGTTGAGTACGTATGGCTTAGTTATTTAGAGCGCTTGGATAGTTTCCAAGAGGTGCAGGTTCAAATGTTCAAATTTTTACATGTTTTCGAAAAAGTAACTTAAAACTATATCACATAAATAAATAAAATTTGTTTTATGTATTTACATTATAAATTAAAAGTTACTTATTTAGAAAACGTATAAAAATTTTAACGCAGCGGGACTCGAACCCGCGCCTCGAACCTTTACGTTAAAAATTTTATACGTTTTCTAAATAAGTATACATCTCAATTCTTTACTACTGATTCTGCAATAGATTTATAAAAAGTTTTATGTTTACATTTTGTGGAAAAAATATTCTTAGTTTTTAAAGTAGCCGTCGACGTCGGTGACAGCTAATATTAAACTTTTATAAGCTTAACAATTGATAGATATGAGAAGAAATAGATTGTGGTTTTAAAATTTTAAATTAGTTTTCCATTAAATATACAGAGTGATTTTGTCATCACCATTTTAAATGAAACCACAGTTTTAACTACTCTATAAAAACCTAATACATTTAAAATAAAACAGATTTTTCCAAAAAGTGATTTTTCAAACAAAATAATTAATAAAATAATCGTTTTAATCTTAACTTGATTGAAATTTAATAATAATGATATTTTTTGCTCGGTTGAACTATACCTATGAATATTTATGTGTTAAAAAAAATAGTATTGCTATGTATAAAAATATGTTATTTAAATTACATTACACTATATGTTATTTAAATCTTTTAGGATTTATTAGATTTTTTTGCGAAATTCTTATATTTAATAGGAAAAATGTTGTTTCATATCTACACGTGAACGACAATCTCAGCTTTTACATCGTAAATCACGATCCTGCGGGAATTCCGGGACAAAAAGTAGCAGAAAATATATGTTGCTTACACTTATAAAAATAAATATAATTTTCCTTTATAGCATTGTATATTAATTAAGCTAAATCTCAAAGGTTTAAGAATCGCTCTCTTCACAGAGCCGCGTTTCATTTGAGAGCTCAACGTTGTATGTTAACCTTCTCGACAAATGTGAGTCAAACGACAATCTCAGCACAAACGACTTGTTGAAATATCGATTTTCCGCATTCGTCAGTGAAAATTACGGAAAAATTTGTAAGAACAATGTTCAATCAGTCACGTTTTAATTGTCGAAAGGTCGTTGTTTCTTTATATAATAAATTAATTTTTAACAAAAAAAAAAAACGAATTTTAACAACGTTCTAATTTTACATAAAGTAAAATGTAGGTTGGGTTTGTAAAATAAAAATAATTAAAAAAAAGATTTTATAATTTTCAAGTCGGTGTCAAGCTAATGCTAGAACAACCTTACTACAATATCGAATTACTAAGCCTGTTTGTCTTACAAAAAAAAACCTTAAAATTATAAAAACTTAAAATTATGAAACCTACCGGTAGTTACTAATCTGGTTCACAGGGGTAGATAGTTATGTATATCAATTCCATCGTAGCGCAGTGGCCCAAAGTGTAACTGCAAACGCGGTTATTTGTGAATTCGATTCCCACTCGAGGAAGTGACATATTTATTTATATTTATATTTCTTCGCTCTAGCGTCGAGGCAAAATGCCTCCAGAATTTGGCGGAAAGTTGGGAACGGAGTGTCTTAACACTGTCTTTTTTAATATAAGATCGGNATATATATTAAAAAATCACCAATCATATATACATATATATACACGCACAAAAAAACAAGGAAAAGGTCGTTGTTTTCTATAATTTTGGGTAGTTATTGGTACCCTCTCTAGAAGCAAATCTCATTTTTAAACGTAATGAGTTAGTGACAAGATTGTTTTTTTGGTTGGATGCCGTGCATTCCATCTGGCCCGCTCGACACAAGTCGAGCGGGCCAGATGGAATTCCTCCTTTAGTGCCCTGTTCATGTGCTCCTGACCTGTCACCGGTGTTACCGCATTTGTTTCGACACTTTTATTCAGTCATCGTAGTCCCAGACTTTTGGACCAGCGCTCTTATCCACCCGATCCCAAAAAAAGGCGATAGTTCTGATCCATCCATCATCATCCATCTAACTACAGGGCTATTGCTATCACCACCCTGCTCTTGAAAGTGATGGAGAGCATTATCAATCGAAAGCAAGGGAGAGGATCTGGTAATCAGAGGAGCAGCTTGGACATGGCCAAAGCCTTCGATCGAGTGTGGCATGGGGCGGTCTTTGCAAAACTTCCATTCCGAGATTTTATGCACGTGGATGCTTTCTCATTGGGCTCAAGGTTGTCGTCGACGGTTGTTGCCGGGTTGTGTGCTATCCCCTACGCTATTTCTTATAGCTCAATAAAGCTCAATAAAGGACATGTTAGAGTTCTAGCGTTTGCCTTATCTTTTTCATAAAAAAATACAGCGCGAAATCGATTTCTTTTCATTTTCATATTTTTGTGAAATGTAATTTACTGAAAAAAGGAAAAAAAATACTTGTGTTATAATATAACTGTTTTGCATTACAACAAAACAATTATTATGTGTTGGATAAAACANTAGAAATCATATTTTTTGACATAATACCCGACAGTCTCAATAGGTTACGTACGCTAATAAAATGATTGAATATATTTCGTGCAAAAATAATGAATTTTGGTGGCATATATTAACTTCCTTCGCACCCACTCTTTCTTTGATCTATATCAATCTATTTTTGGCGGCTACGGCCAGCTAAGATGCCAGTGGAAACTATGTGAATATTTACTTTGCTTAGGTATTCAGTATTAAATTTACAGGGCATATGTAAATTGAAGGTAGTATATTAAAACGGCCTGGTCTTTGACAACATTAGTATACTTGTATATAGTAGTACTAGTAGTACTACTATATACAAGTATATAGTAGTACTACTAGTACGTAGGCTCAATTATATATATAGTGTTTATAACAATAAAATTGACTTAGAATATTCATTGTAAAATCTTTTTTTCTGCTATATATTTATCTTAAATAATTAATTACCCTTTCTTAGCGCGTTTCTCTAAGGGAATTCTTAATTAAAAGATGGAATATTTAGTGATGTTTTTAAAAGGAAATTGTTTATAAAATATTTATAAGAAAATACTCAGAAATACGTGGTACGTTGCCTTTGATTTATAGAATAAAACGGAATAATAAAATGTGTGAAACAAATAAGCTTTTGATGTTATTGCTTAATGAAATAAAATAAGCATTTCTAGAAAGAGTGAATAATGAATTAAAACAACAGAAACCTTAAAAAAAAATACCAACATAAAACATTGTTAACGTTGGTTTCTACTGCACCTTATCTATAAATTTATTATATTTTGTTGACCTGACATAAATAAAGTAAAATACTTTCAGTAAAATTGTTGAATATAATTATATCTATGTAAATATTTGTAAATATAAATATGTATAAAAGTATCTAACGTAATGTTTCCAGCAAAAGTGAAAAATACACCGATCTGATAATAAATTTTATGTAAGAAAAAAAAATATTTATGTTTTGTTCTTTGTTTATGGTGTTCTGGAGGCGAAAAAAATTAAATAAAATTTACGTAAAAATTTGGTTAAATGCGAGTCAAATTGAGGATTGTACGTAAACGGGAAATACAAATTATAAACATATACATAAGGCATATGCACTGTTATATGAAGTGAACTACAAATATAATAAATTTCTATAATATATGAAATATTTTTTAAAGACCCATAAATTTTCGATTTTTTGAAAATTGTTTCAATTATTATAATAATATAAGTATTTATATTGTATGTTCACATTTGATGCCAAATTTCATAACTATAGGTACACGGCAAGTACCCTATAGGTTTTGATTATGCGACAAATTTCGTAAAATATAGCAAAAACGATATGTAAATGCTCGTATCTTTTGATTGCGTTGACTTACGCCCAATATTAATAATGTATCTCCTATCTCGGGTTAACGTCAATCTTCGATTGTTCCACATATCTATCTCTAACCTGCGGGCCAATAACCAAACCGGGCAATGTCAACTTATGTTTAAAGATAGATTGCATGGCCCTCCTTGCCCTATCTTTGTTTTACGTAGAACTCCGTTTTACGTAGAAATTTTAAATTAGCGAAATCCTCATGTATGTGCTAAAATTATTACTACTTACAAAACTCCTTTAAAAACAATTTTTAATGAAATAACAAATCTTTAAGTCCCAAAATAAACTACAAAAACTAAAAAAAATAAACAAAATTAACAATATTAAAACTTTACTTTTTTTAATTAATGTGCATAGGTTCGTAAAATGGAACTCGAACATATTGTCATTTACTCATTTTGAAGTTTCTTCTAATGTCTTTTATAATTTTATAATTTATTGTTAGTTTTAA
>JAAIXJ010000619.1:58234-76550 GCA_013403705.1 Heliconius hermathena
GCCACATGTGGCAAAACCAGTCAAAACTTACCTGGAAACACTTCAATGGGAAGTTCTACCCCACCCGCCGTATTCACCGGACATAGCCCCCTCCGATTACCACTTGTTTCGGTCGATGGCGCACGGTTTAAGCGAGCAGCGCTTCCATTCTTTTGAAGAAGCCGAAAAATGGCTTGATTCCTGGATTGCCTCGAAAGATGAGTCGTTTTTCCGACGGGGGATTCAATTGCTACCAGAGAGATGGGAGAAAGTGGTCTCTAATGATGGACAATACTTTGAGTAATGTCATTGTAAGGATTATATTTTAAATTATTTTTTTTAAAAAAAAAAAAAAAAAACAGCGATAACTTATTCAACGTATATTCACACCTAATATTCTGTATATATTTAATTGTATTCTTAAACAGATTAAATAAAAAAAAATATTTATTATAAAGTTGTGTTCAATTATAAAATTAATTCAGTTAAGTTTCAGTCTCCTTTATGCGTTCTGATGACGTTTGTTAACGTCTATACTAATGTTACAAAGCTGAAGAGTTTGTTTGGTTAAACGCGTTAAAATCAGAAATTACTGGTTCACATTGAAAAGTTACAATACTACGTTTCCATTAAGACACTTCTGATCCACAGTTTCCTCCGTTGTTTATTTTAGAGACATTGCGTATTGAGTAGCGGAACTGAGCGCTGCGCTTTTCCCCGTTACCAGAGCAAGGAAATTAAAATATTAAATATTTTTCGAGGGGGAATCAAACCCACTATCTTCCTTGCCTTCACAACTGCCCTTAAAGTATACCTTAAATTAACAAAAATAGAAATAACAGAATATTGCGAGTAAAATGCAAAATAAACAAAGAAAACTCGAGGATCTGGAAGAAAGTTTGTCAGTGAGTTTTAGCTTCTCAAGCACACTGTCCGAGCCATCGTTGTTTGCAACTTGTCATAAACACGTGAGGCAGTTACTCTGATATATGTTCGACGGGACACGAGCTCTATATTTTTATATTCTTGTGATACTATATCATATTTACTTTAATATATAATCTTTATCTCTATATTATTATATTTATTTTTCTCAGCTTTTCGCTTTATCTTAGAGCGTCATGTCAAATCACTCTGTTTTTTTTTCAGCTTCACGTTATATCCCGCATATAGCAGGATAGGCAGAGGGAGTCTAGTGCTAAGACACTACGCTCCCAACTTTCCGTCAAATTCTGGAGACATTGCGCCTTGAGTGGCGGAACTCAACATCACACTTTGACTCGACACCAGTGCAAATAAATGAAAATATTTAATATTTAAATTCCTCGAGTGGGAATCGAATCCATAACCTGCCCCGTTTACAGCCACACGCTTGTGCCCCTGTGCCGGGCTGGCTTCTTCGTTCTTCAAACGCTTTTCTTCACATTTTGCAATTCAAGTCATTGTGTTTGGAGTGGGATAATGGAAATGAAATTAAAAAATTAAATCAGCTTCACGCTGTATCCCGCACACAACAGGGTAGGCAGAGGAAACCTAGTGTTATGTCACTCAGTTCCCCACTTTCTGCCGAATTCTGGAGACATTGCGTGTTGAGTGGCAGAACTCAACGCCGCGCTTAACCTCGACACCAGAGCGAAGAAATGGAAGTATAAATTTAAGTAAACATTTCATCTCCTCGAGTGGGGATCGAACCCGCAACCAGTCGATTTTACAGTCACACCTCGTGCCGCTGCGCCACGACTGGCCTCAGTTTAAGGAAATGAAATTAGTTTATGTATTTGTGACTGCTAATTATAAATAATTAATTAACTTTACAGTAAATCATTTTTTTTACTGCTGCTATTGTCAAATAATAATCCAATATTCTAGTTTTAGATGTTTGTTCAAACAGAAAACGATAAAATATAAACGATAAAAAATATTTGTTCTTTCTTATATTAACTGTATATTTAAAGCCACAAATAAGTTCCATAATTGCTAACTTACAACGTTTTCATTATAAGCTGCCTCATGATTATGATAATATTATTTTTTCCGAACCGTTTTCAAGAAACTTTTGTTATTGTTGGTAAAACCAACATTATTCTTGAACAAAGAAAATATGTATTACAACCTAATTTCTTAATACTCACGGCTTAGAATAATATGCTAAAATTCAATTCCGAGAAGTGCCCTTTTATTAAAAAGAAAGTGGATGAGAAAGGTTTCCTGTTGTTTTCGTAACATGAAAGAAACCCATACAATTAAAAATAAAATTAATAAAAACACGGGTTACTTTTGAGTTATTATTGTTAATTTAAGATATGGATAGGCTCACTCAAGCAAAAGTTTCTCGCTCTTGCTGAGGCTATTGTATCTTAGAGGAACAGCGCCTACTGCTAGCGCAATGGTTTGGAGTTCAATCCCCTCTCGAGCTGACTAATTATTTTCATTTCCCCTGTCGCGGTAACTTATTATGGATAGAACTTACTTTATTTAATAAAGCGTAGACTGGTTTTTTCAGAAATGGATTTTTAATTAGGACAGTTTGATAAGCAAACATAGATAGTTTCTGAGATTAGCGCTTCAACTGGATATACTAATCAGCTTAATAATATTAAGTATAGAAAATATAATGAATATTAAACAAAACGTAAAACAGGGGACAAAGGGACTTCTTAATCGATTTTTACTTTTTATTAACCTTTAAGTACCGACGTGCGGCAGGCTCGGAAAATATTTCACTTCTTAGTTTTCCTCCTTTCCCCACAAAATAGCAATCCCCGCTTATAGCTGCATGGTCAGTGCTAACGTTGATATCGGAACAAGCAGTGTTATCATCACGTGCGTATTTGGTAGATAATTACGTTTTAAAATTCCGATGCAGTCTCTCAGGCCTCACGTCGGTACTTCCGTATTTTTTTTATTGCATGCTTTATTATAGTAATCTGTTATTTTCACAATAGTTGTGAGATAGATTTACAGCAAGATTTACAATGTATAAATACATTGAATCTAAAAACTGAGCTACTGATTAAGAGTTGGCTTGTGACTAAAAATTCCAAATTAAAGTTTGACAACGTTGGCAAAGGTCCGCATCAAAGTAAGCATACGGATACTAGTACTAATATTTTTGATACTGACATTACCACAATATAAAGCAAGGACTTTAAGTTCTAAGGTTGTTCCAAAACTGATAATGAGATTAGCAGAAGTATTTGGTTCTGATAAACCTTAAATATGTAAAGATGAAGCTGAAGAACTCAAGACACGAAAGACCCGTTGTTTTTGCCAAAATAAACTAAAATTGGCATATAGATGCTGTTGTGCAAATGACGTTTGTTTGCAGTGCACGAAAAAAGTATATCCTGCTTAGAATTTAGGGTGCAGTTGGACTGTGGACATTTTTTTCAGAAGGTTTATATTTCTACAATTTTTTTTCTTACATTTATATTAGTTAGTTAAGTCAGAAATTCTATGGTTTGTTATTCTGAATTGAACAGTCTGATTTTCTCGATATTCAAGTCAAATATTTAATAATTTAATTTCTTTCTATATTATTTTTTTCTTTACGCCATTATGATGCAAGGAAAAATATGTAACTCATACATTTTTTTAAAAATCGATATTGTATACGCGGCCTCTCAGGCCCTCGTATATATTATAATACTATAATTACCCATTTTGTTTCATGTCACATACTCATTTCGAAACATTATAGTATTTTTTAGGGATTCATATTTGAAAAGGAACGAATGGAACCCTTGTAGGATCACTTTGTGGCCCATCTGTCTGCCTGTCAGGAACATTTAACTCAGAATGTATCAATTTGAAATTAATATCAAATATTCAGGTCTATGGTCCCTTCCCCGTCCCGTCCTGTCGCAAAATGTACAAATTAAGTGGAGCAAACAAGTATGAAATTTAACAAAAAGTGTGAACTTGCAGTACAAATAAAGGACAGAAAATTTTATAGATATTTTGAAAAAAAAACATTACAATCTTATAATCGCAGTTCAATTCATAAAAATTGAATGTATATATCCGTAAACTTAAGTTTGTCAAATTTTATAATTTATAATTCCCGTTTACATATCTCCTGTATTAATACCCTCTGTATACGATTCAATTAATTTTAAATTAGCAGATAGGAGAAACTTAAACATCTAAAACCATTTTTAAACATTTTTAAAGTGTTATTCCACACTTAGGAAAGACAAATACTTATTTAGAAAACGTATAAAAATTTGAACGCAGCGGGACNGAGTTCTGCCCCTCAACACGCAATGCCTCCAGAATTCGGCAGAAAGTGGGGAACGGAGTGTCTTAACACTAGGTTCCCTCTGCCTACCCTTCTGTGTGCGGGATACAGCGTGAAGCTGATAAAAAAAAAAAAAATCAGCGGGACTCGAACCCGCGCCTCCTGGTAACCGACCAGGTTGGTTTCCAGGATGCGCGGGTTCGAGTCCCGCTGCGTTCAAATTTTTATACGTTTTCTAAATAAGTATCTAAAACCATGGCAAGCGCTGAAGTTTTAATTTTAAATCTAATATTCTTATAAAAACAAATTCCGTTAGTATCTCTAAATTGAATGATGACTGTAAACATTTTATTTCTTTCAATCAAAACCTGAAGCAACGTGCTCGGTACATTTAAATACTTTATTATTAGTCAATATTAGATTTTATGGTTGTAGCTTTTACATAGGATCCAACGATGTTTCCGTGAATTATTATAAAAATAGCAACCCTAACGCGGTTTTGCCCGCTAAAACTTATTGTATATAACAATAAGTATTGCCAAATTATAAATAGAAAATCTTAAATGGTACTATTTTAACCGGATTAATAATTTCGTGTATATTTAGGATTATACATTTTTGGAAACTCGACGTTTCGAACATTTTGCAATAGTCCGTGGTCACGTGTAGACTGAGGCGGCATTCGTCTCTTGGGTTTCTAAAAGTGTATAATCTCTATATATAATAAGACAGTAAAAATATTTTGTCTGTACATTTAGTAATTTTGACTGAAATGAATAGAGGGACACTTAAAAAGAATAATAGAAAGCAAAAAGATTTTTTTTGAATTTCTTGTCTGTCTGTCTGTCGACATATTTTTGTCCACATTTTTCTCTGAAAGTACTGAACCGATTTACTAGAAAATTTCACCAATTGCTTTGTTTTAACTCACCCTAACTACTAAAGTTTAGTTAATCAAAATTGGTTCATTAAAAAAAAAGTTATCGTCATTTGAAAGAAGTCGTAATTAATTCAACACAGAGATAAAGAACGATCTTGAAAAAAATATCAAGTAAATACAAAGATTTTTTGATTGGTTCGTTCACATGTTAGTTACATTTAATTAAATTTAAAAACTGTACAGGAGTTAATATCCAATTATTACAGTTATTTTACGAAGAATATTATGAATCCTTCAAATCAATAATTTAACATTTAAGGCTGTTTCTGAATGAGTAAATTAAATTATTCACTGACATCAGCACATTTAACAGAGTATATTATATAGGTAAAAAGAACATAAAGTTACAAAAATATATACGTGTAATAAATAATTAGCTTTATGTATATTTTATAAATATCAAATATCAACAATGGTCGTATTTTTTTATTTAAAACAATCAAAAATTCTTTGACGATAATGTCGTAAAAAAATCATATTAGAAGTCATTATAGTTGTCAATCAATTCTGCTTATTAAATCAATAATCATGTATTTTAAGCGGGCGAAGCCGTGGGCGAGCCGCTAGTCCTAAATATACGCGATTAATCCGGTTGATATAGTTTTGTAATCGTAAAAATCAAAGAACTTATTATACAAAATCTGTTCATAAATTATAGCTTATGTGTTATTCTGATGTATGTGGTGGTGGTGGTGGTGGTGGTGGTGGTGGTGGTGGTGGTGGTGGTGGTGGTGGTGGTGGTGGTGGNTGAGTAGCTTTTGCATGAAAGTGGAACAAACATATTTTATAAGCCATCGCTTTTATAATATTAGTACGATGGTACTAAGTTACGGTTATATGATATAGTACTAATATAATAGCTATATCGAAAAAGGTGGAAAGGATCAACAGAGGAAAATAAAAAAAAATCTTTGCATTTTTAAAAGTACTAGTTTATTTATTTTCTCGAATCATTTTAAATATTAGTAGTATAAGAGATATATTTAGCACTGTAAAAATAATAGAAATTTGCTGTTACCTTTTCGTGGATTCGGAAATACATATTATAACGTTAATCTTCTGTCTATCCGAAGATGCTGAATCACTACGATCCATCACAATTTGTCTTTAACGTCGTGACCTGTTCTTGTTGAGACACGACCTTATACTTACTTACCTCTATTTTGCTGAAATTTTAGCAATTCAAGAAATATATTTCTTTTCATATATAAAATTTATGTTTTGGAGGTATCGGTCCTATTATGCGTTGTATCGTTGGTGCCTGCTAAATGTAAAATGTATGTGGTTTAGATTTCTATTATTTAGTTTAGGGAAAAAGTTACAAAAATGTTGTTTTTATCCGTATAAAACGCGCCAAAATATAAGTAAAGAGTATAAAAATATATCAAATATTATATTATAAACGATGCGTTAAAGTAAACGTGTTTTCATTCTGTAAAATGGGCTCATTCTTGTTAATGGCATCCTTTTCCGTGATGGTGATTATCCGTCGTCGTTAAATTTTGGATCGAAATATTTTTTTCACTTTCTTTTATACAAGGTACGTTTGGAGTTCGTACTAGAAGTTTTTGCATTTTAAGGGATTTACAAAGTAAAATAGTTTTTTTAAACATTTTTAAAGTGTTAATCCACACTTAGGAAAGATAAATATTTATTTATAATAGAAAAAAATTTATACGTTTTCTAAATAAATATTTAAAATCGTTTTATATTTCGTATTGCGTAATATTTATACATATTATTATTTATATGTTTCAAATAAAAAGTGTGACCTGTGAGTACTATAATTTTATATGTGTGATATGTATATAAACAAAATTAAATACATACATTTTTAAATCAGATATACCTACATACTATGGGGAGCGCAAGTGTCTTAATGATAAGGTAGTGTCTTAACACTATTTTCCCATGTTCCCACTGTCTACCACGCTATGTGCGGGATACTGCGTGAAGCTATGTAGCTTGTATATGTTTATATACTATGGCTAAAGGTTAAAGCTTAATGTTTTAGTTTCTCAGCTAGTCCAATCTAGCTCTACTCGTATTAAATTCATCTTAGGACAGCTCGCATTCTTGTTACGGACTGATGTAATAAAAATGCCGACGAAAGCTATTTTGTTCACGGGGTTAATATTTAAAAAATCGGCGTAGAATATTTATTTTTTCATTTATTTTTCTGCCGAATTTTTGAAGCATTGCGTGTTGAAAGGCGAAACTCAACGACGCGCTTTTCCTTTTTAATAGATTGAAGAAATGAAAATAATATATAATAAATAATTAGTCACTTCCTCCAGTGACAACCCTCGTGCTTAAAATCACACACTTGTGCCACAGCGTCACGACGGCCTCAATTTCACTCGGATATTAAAACTGCAGTTAGTTTTCTTGTAAATTATAATTAATATAAAAATTATATTGTTATTTATCAACAATATGCAATCCAAATCCAAAGAAAAAAAATAACACAATGTACTGGAAAGTATAAAAACATGGTATAGTATTTTGTTATTATATAAAGTAAGGTAAATTCGGCTTCGTTAATTGAATACGATCTCCCAGCGATAAGTTCGATAGCCACTAATTAGAACTAAGTATCTCTCAATATCTATTTAGACAATATCTCAATATCTGGTTAGATTGTTACACAGTGCAAATGTTATATATATGAATGAATCAGTTAAAGCCGTGGACGGCTTAATTGTTATCAACATCAAAGATTCTATACTTATACTTATTTTCTTGTCTGTGCAGTAACTTAGCAGAATATTATCATTTCGCATGCAGCTGAGTTCCATAGTTCCTGATAGATTTTAAAAATAGTTTTAATGTTTTTAACCCATAAAAAGTAATTCGAAAAAAATACCCTGTTAAATTCCATTGGCATTATTTTTTTGCAAATAAAACGAAGTTCTACATATATGGGGATGAGTAAGATAGTTCCTGATCATTTTTATCAATAGTTTTGTTTATTTCACGTAGTAAAAAAATTAAACAAAAAAATATTCGTTTCGTAAATTGTTAGAATCGTAAAGTATTTTTAAAAATAGATAAAATTATAGTCAGTCGTGGCCAGTCGTAGTCCAGCGGCACAAAGTGTGACTGTAAAACCGATTGGTTGTGGGTTCGATCCCCACTTGAGGAGATGAAATATTTACTTAAATGTATATTTTCATTTTTTCGCTCTGGTGTCGAGGCAAAGCGCGGCGTTGAGTTCTGCCACTCAACACGCAATTCCTCCAGAATTCGGGAGAAAGTGGGAACGGAGTATCTTAACACTAGGTTTCCTCTGCCTATCCTGCTGTGTGTGGGACACAGCGTGAAGCTGAATTATACTCAGTCGCCTGAGCTTTTTAATTTTTAAAAGAAAATGAGTCGATCTTTGATACATTTGTGTCTGTGTGCGTCATTCTAGTTGAATAGCGTTTTATTTTACAACGATAATTTTATTAATTATTTTGTTTAAAAAAATTACTTTGGAAAAATCTCTATTGTTTTCATTGTATTAGGTTTTTATAGAGTAGTTAAAATCATGATTTCATTTAAAGTGGTGATGACAAAAACACTCTGTATACAGGCTATTTTAGAATCAGAATTAATGTAAAAATGCCAGCAGAGCATAGTTGAAAATTTGATTTGTTGAAGAACATAAATTTAAATTGTTGAGACGAAAAAATAATTTAAAAATTGTTAATATAATGCTCAGAAAAGAGAACTTCTAGCAGGTCTATGATATTGAATTAAGGAAGAATAGGATAAAAAGACCACGAGAAGAATGAATAACCTTATATTATTTAAAAAATAGATCACAGTTATTTTTAGTAATTTTGCTGAAATCTAAATCGCTTTTCCATTTCTTGATTTTAAAATAGGGTGAATTAGAATAGGTTCCATTATTTTTATGTATCTGTCTCTTCTTTATGAATCTATCTACTTATTTAGAAAACGTATAAAAATTTGAACGTAGCAGGTACGTAACTCGAAGCTGCGCTTCCTGGAAACCGACCAGGCGCTCTGAACACTGAGCCATACGTTCTCATCAAGCTACGTCAAAAATTTTATAAAAAAATCTCCCTACATCTCTGTAGGGAGATTTTTACAAATTTCCGCTACCCAAAGATAATTACTAAGAATTATCGTCTGGCAAGAGAGAATGCTGTTTATTAAATATTTATACATTATATGCTAACAACATAAATAAGTTATGCATGCAGTATAGTTATGCATGCATTCTCAATGATGACTGAACGATTCGTAGGGTTCATCTAAACAAGAATCCAAGGACTGCTGTTAACCTCTCCATATCGTTTCCTACTCTTGTTTCCGAGCTATCATGGTCTGTTCTTCCTTACTCCCATGGTAGTGACCACTTCCCTATTTTACTTTCTTTATATAATACACTTTCTCCTGCTCCCATTCCCAATGCTACACCTAACTATAATCTTGAAAAAGCTAACTGAAACGAGTATCCTAACTCTTCGAAATGCATTCTTTGCTACGATAGGTTTATATTTGCGATCTTATCTGCAGCTGACTCGCATATTCCTAAAAGTACTCCATTCAGAAGAAGAAGGACCAAGAACCACTACGTCACGGACTCCAAGACTACCTCGAATGAACGTATTACGTATGCGGTCAGACCGCGTTAGGCCGCGTATCCGAGTAGCGTGGCGAGAAAATGCAGCCCAGCATTTGTGCCATATAAATGAACCGTCAAATGAAATGTCAGTAAGTATGAGCACACCAAGAGACCGGCAAGCATCGTCAAGGGTTATTGGGGCAATAAGTCCGAGGTAAGACGGTGTGTCGTGATGAAGATTGTATGAATGCTGAATGTTCAGCAACTCCTCGAAGTAGCCTCTCCATCTCTCCTTCACAGAGGCATGACTACAAAGCAGCGTGCCCTGGGAATCTCTGACGCAAAGACATTTTGCGATGTCTTGCGTCGCTTTATCCTGGGAACGTGTCACTTTGTAAATGATCTTCTGCCCCTTCACGTTCAAGTCTATCATATAGTGGTGATAAACTCTCACTGCGGGTTCTGGCTACAGCTCTTTTACTGCTACTCATCGGTACTAATTACTTCAGTCTGCCTTCAGGAGAGCTAGACGTATAATTTAGTTTTGCTAGTATAATGTAGTTAGCTTCAATTCTAAACAGCCTTTAATACGTCTGGCGGGAGTAAAGGCCCACGTACGGGGTCTGGTAATAAAAAATACACATACACATTTTTTACATAATTCTTAAAGACATATTCAAATGCAAGGGTTTCTATTTTTACGTACTCGTAGGTGAGCGTGGATGTTATGTACCATTAGTTAGTCTGGAAGGGCCTCACTTTTTAGCAAATATGCATACTGTATTAATTACATAGTAGACTAATCATTCTCAAAATGTCAGCTTTCCTAAAACGACGTATGTTTGGGAGCCCTGGGACCTTAAGCTTTAAGATACCTGACCTGTCATCGTAATCTATCTATATAATTATATAAAAGAACATGTTCCGACTGACTGAGGTGAGACGCACGCACAGCCGTAACCGCTCTGCGTAGAAACGTAAAATTTGGACGGATGTGTATTTTCGTAATCTGGACATCTATTAAGAAGGAATTTTGAAACATTTTAACCCCAAAGGGATAAAATAGGGGTTGAAAGTTTATATGGATTTTTTTTAAATCGGCTCCGATTTTGATAAAATTTTAAATTCAGACTCTTAAAAATATTTCATTGAACACTTGTTTTTTTAGAATTTATCTCCTAAGAGTGCAAATAAGGGGTTGAAAGTTTGTATGGAAAAATCTTTAAATCGTCACCAATTTTTATAAAATTTGAAATTTAGACTCTTAAAAATAGTTCATTAAACACGTGTTTCATGGTTTATTAGAATTCACTCCCTCACTCCCTAAGGATGCAAATAAGCGGGCGAAGCTGCGAGCGCCCACTACTAATAAATAAAGATGTTATTTCAGATACAATACTAAAATTAAATGCCTAGAGTTTTAGACGGCTATTGTTTAGCATTAGTCGACTTTAAATGAGATAAATCAGAATTATCTGTACACTATTTGCAATGCAAAATCTGACCTTATCACGAGTAAAGGAGAATAACAAATATTTATTCAGTAAATCTATCTGTAATATTATTACCATTGCAAACATACCATACATAAATAGGATAAATGTAGTTTATTTTTTATTTAAAATCGTTAAAAAAATATTATTACGCAATTCCTATATTTCGTACCTTAACTGTATCTTTTACTGGAAAGATTAGATCTCTCTTTTATCTCTTATCCAATTTTTTATACGTTTTCTAAATAAGTATATTTCTTTCCTAACTGTGGAATAACACTTTAAAAATGTTTAAAAATATTTAAAAAATAGTATTCTCTCTTGCCAAACGATAATTCTTAGTAATTATCTTTGGGTAGCGGAAATTTGTCTCCGAAAAAAAATCTCCTTATAGAGATACTAACAACATAAATAAATTGTAACAAGCGTATAAAAATTTCGACATAGCTTGATGAGAACGTATGGCTTAGTGGTCAGAGCGCCTGGTCGGTCAAATTTTTATACGTTTTTTAAATAAATATTCTTCTTTCCTAAGTGTGGAATAACACTTTAAAAATGTTTAAAAATATTCGACCATTTTGTTATTTACCTATCATTTTGACCGTTAAAGCACAGATATGTTTTTTACGTCGTCACAACACAAATCTAAAAATAATGACTATAATCTGATATTTACACTTCCCTCTTATTTCATTCTTATAGTATATTTTAAACCATTTAGGCGTGTCATATTATTTTGTACTATAAATATCTTCTCTATAGACGTCTACAGATATGAATGTACGCTACGATCATTGAGCTATTCTGGTTTGCATAAGGTTCTTTGTTCATAATAATAACAATTACTTAGAGTTTATTACCAGTTTTAGAACAATAAACAACAAGTCATAGAATAATATTAATCTTTATTATGAATAATTTGGTGTTACTAAATATGTGTAGGTGGCGGGAATAAATTTATCATATTTTTTTTATTTTCCATATCACCGCTATTCAAAATGGCAAAAAACAGAGAGGGTCAGAACACTCTGTTATCGATTATTCACACACATTCGGGTTATAGTGTGGTAAGTAGCAGTACTCAAAAAACTTTTTGTTGTTTTCAAAAATATGGACAGGTGCGGGACAGTGTGAAGCTGAAAAAAAAAACCAGAAAAGATATGCTGAATTCACAAATAACATATTATTTTATATCTTACTCGAGAAAATTTTGTACTTATTTTAACGTTGTAAGATTTTTCTTTAAAATGATTGAACGAGCACTTAGCCGTTTACACAGTTTAAAAGCTAGCACTTAAGGTATCGAGTTTGATTTAAAATTTATGTTAGAATAGATGGATCGCTTCCTTTATCGTTTTCACTTAGTAGTGAATAAAAAAAGGCTACAACATTAAATTTGTTATCCACTAGTAGTATATAATTATTTATTCATTTCTTATAAAAAAAAAGTAGTCAACTATCTAATATCTCATATTATGTGTACAAAAACAACGCACTATTAAAAAGACGAATAGCTATATATTACATTAAATTTGTTATCCACTAGTAGTATATAATTATTTATTCATTTCTTATAAAAAAAAAATAGTCAACTATCTAATATCTCATATGATGTGTACAAAAACAATGCACTATTAAAAAGGCGAATAGCTATATATAATTACTTAAATATATATATTTTATTTACAAAATTATATGTTATAAATCAATCAAAATAAAAAATAATATAATAATATACGCCTGATCTGGTGGCAAGCATTTAAATGACTATCAGTATTGAGTAGTGTTATGTGCGGGATATACAAATATAGGAACTTATTGTTAAGATACGACGTTTCCACTAAAACCGTTCCGTTTCCAATTATCTGCTGAATTCTGAAAGCGGAGATGGTGGACCTCAATGCCACAGTTCTCGTCTTTACCAGAGCTAGCAAATGAAAATATAAAATATTTTTTTCGAGTCGTAATCGAACACACAACAGGTCTTCAGGTTTCATATTATTCATGTAATAAAAATCATCGTAATAAAATGATATATTTAATGTTCACAATCATATATTAAAATATGACTTACTTATATATAAAAAATTAGGGATATTATTAACATATTTTTTATAATTTTTCTTTCACATATTTAAAATACAGAAACGACGATAATATTTTGATGTTAACCAATTAGTTCAACAAATTATCAACATCACAAGAACTATCAAGACTATTGGAAACAAATTAAACAAGAACATTTGGATTTAACTTCGTAAGTTCTATAGAACCAAAAGCTCTAGTATTTACTTATCTGCGATACGTACTTTATCCTGCGAACTTACTTTATCCTGCGGTACGTGTCTAAATACATAATATGTCTTTGAGGCCTTCTTGGCGCAGTGGGACAGAGTCCCAAAGTGATTCTACTGGTAGTGCGTTCGACTCGCACTCGAAGTAATAATTAGTTTTAAATATTCTTATTTGGTAATACAAAGCGCGACGTTCAGTTCCGCCACATAACATAACTTGATAATTGTGCATGAAATAGGGAACGGATGCTTTAACAGCAGGTTTGCTTATCACCAGGTAACCAGTTCTGAGTACCCTGCGACATTTGCTGAAAAAATTGTGATAAAACACTTACTTTAGTCAATTTTGATATTGCTAACTAACCATGATCTACAAATAAAATTTGAATTCAGTTTTTTTTATAATTATTAGAAGGTATATTTTCGAGTATAAATTTCTGTTATTGTAGGACATTGATAGCCTCGAGGTATCAAATTTATATATATAATAGATTCGAAACAATAATTTTAATTTAAGTAACTCATTTACGAATAATTAATAAAGATACGTAGTACAAATATTATTAAACTAAAAAATTAATCAAAACTAGCTTCACGCTGTATCCCTAGCAGGGAGGAAATCAGAGAGAACGGAGCGCCAACTACGGTGTACCACTTTCGCCTCGTCCACTGTCATACGAGTACCAAGAAGGCTTGAGACTTGGAAAAGAGTGTATGGATTAGATCTTTTCTCTTCGCATGATCACGGAAAAAATTTTGGCCGTTAACCAAAAAGTTTTCTGTGCTTTTGGGACTTGTCGTTTGAAGGAGTTGTGAGATACTACTCCGGTACAATGTGAACGGAACCTTGCTGCAGGTTGTAAAGTCTCTCTACAGAGATCATTCAGCCTGCGTGTGAGTGGGAGCTGGCATGTCGCCTTGCTCTGACATCTAATCGAGTGTTAATCATTGGAATATAGTATTGGGATAGCTGACTCCAAGGAATGAAACAAAGTGACATGGGAATGAAAGTAGGTGACTTCAATGTAAATTGCCCTATTTACGCAGATAATGCAGTTATTAGATAATATATCAAATGTTAAAAGAGTGTTTCCATTGTATATATTGAAGTTGAAATATCCAAAATAATATAAGTTCATACATAAATGAAAACCACTTTAGTTTAGTACTATATACAGCCGTTTCAATAAAAAAATTGAAACTATTTTATTAATGTTATTAATATATAGGTAAAGTAACTTATCCTTCATGTAACAGAGAAGACCGTGTGACTTAGTCTTAAGACACACAATTTCCTATTTTTCGCACAGTTTTTAAACATTATGTGGCGTTAAGTGGCGTACCTCTATGCTGAACTTTGTCTCAATATCAGAGCCAAGATATGAAAATAATTAATTCCCACAAATAAGAATCGTACCCACAACGACGCGTTCAGTTACATACGCTGTGCCAATTCCAACTCGATTTTAATTATATATCCTATTGAGGATTTCGTTTCGTCGTTTTTTTTAAATTAATCTTATGTAAGGGAGCAAAGGGAAATTTTATGTAATATCGAAGAAGGTGAGTTATTATGTTTATGTATAATAGCATTTCACAAAATATCGCAGAACACGGAATTTTACCTAATTACAGTCTGACATTCTCAAGCTCTCTATACAGAAGGGGCTCGAGGAGGCTCGGCATCCACGAGTATACAGAAATGCCAACATGAATTATATTTTATTATAAAATAAACAACAACGTTCCAGGCCAGTCGTGAAGGAGGAGTACAAGCGTTCACATATGCGTACAACACGACAGGTTTTCTGTTCGATTCCCACTTGACTAAATTAAATTTCTAATCTTTTCGTTTTTACGCTCTGGTGTCGAGGTAAAGCGCGGCGTTGAATTTCACCACTCAACATGCATCGACTCCAGAATTTGGCTTAAAATAAGGAACTGGTGAACTTAGTGTCTTAACACTAGGTTCTCTCTGCCGCGACCCGACCCAGCATGAAGCTGCAGATACAGCTGAAGCTGATTAGGTAGATTTGCTGTAAGTTCTGTCTAATCTGTTGATTTATGTTAATAGTTCCAAGAGCTCATACTCAATGCTATTAATATATAAAAGGTTTTTACCTTTTATATATACGGTAAAACAGAAAATAATAAATAACTTCATATTTCGGTACTTAAAAATTGTAAGTAGTATTCCAAATTTTCACCCTACGTTTACATAAATAGCTAAAAGCAAATATATATTTTTTTTTATGAAACAAAAACAGGTATTTAATTTCTATAAAAGGTCTTTCCTTATAAAAGGTAATAAAGTGTGCGGCTATTGTTGTCGGCTTCGTCGGTAAAAGCTACTTACACTCTATAAAGGAAAGAAACATGGCGATTTTAATGTACAATTATACTGCCTACTTAAATGTAGCTTATAATGATGAAATTGTAAATGGACCTTTAGTTTTGTCTCAGTGTAAATTAAATAATAAATATAAGGCGTATAATTAAAATGATGGCTAGATTCGAAACAGAAAATGTAATTGCGTATTGAAACTTAACAAATATTTATTTTGTACGGCTTTTTCCGTACATAACAGGATAATTAGAGAGATCCTTGTGTTAAGACACTCCACTTTATTCTTTTCGTCCGAATCCGGAACCTCGCAATTTAAGTGGTGGAGCTCAACTCCACAATTCGACCTGTGGCATCAGAACGGAGAAAGTACAATAGCTAAGTTCCATAAGTGGGGATCCAGTCCACAAAAATCACGTTTATATTCATAATATAATATAATTATATATTATATTATGAATATAATTATGCTATTTTACTGCACCATGATCACTTCGTATAAATGCCGCATGGCAGACAAAGGGAACCTGGGAACTTAGTATTAAGATATTTCCGTTCCTGTAACATTGCGTGTTGAGTGGTGACTTCACGCTTAGCCTCCTTACCAGTTTATTATTAAGCATTTCGTTCCTCCGAGTGGGAATTGAACCCACAGCCATCGCGTTTACAGAGACGCAGCTCTAATGTCGTAATATTTAATATATTATATTATAAATATCGTCGATGTCGAATCTGCTTGAAGTTAAAATATGAAATAACAAAATAAAAAGATAATGCTTATAAAAAATTATGAAAAAATATTCCCCTTTAATGTTCCCTAGAGTCAAACCTTTATGTAAATTTGTTGTATAAACCTATACACTGTTCACTGGACATTTAATTCCATTAGGATAACACGAGTACGGCGATAAAGGCTTTAGGCCCAAAAATAACTAAAATGATAAAACATTAGTGCTGTGTTATTTTCTGTTTTAAGCAACGTTAAGTTTATTTTAAAAATGTTTGTATAACTTGGTTTTAGTTTAATTTTTTTTCTGTTGTTTTTTTCTTTTGATAAAATATTCAAAATAGAGACACTTAAAAAAAATCAGCTTCACGCTCTATCTCGCATGTAGCAGGGTAGGCAAAAAGAACCTAATGTTAAGACACTCCGCTCTCCACTGTCCAATGAATTCTGGAGTCATTGCGTGTTGACTGGCGGAACTCAACGCCACGTTTTGCCTCGACACTAGAGCGAAGAAAGGAAAATATTGAATATTTCATTTCCTCGAGTGGTATCGAATTTATTGGCTTTATCAACACTCTAATTAACAAAAAAAAAACTTTATTAGGATTAAACTTAATAAGCAGCTCTCATCTAGTAAGTCATTAATCTAGAAAATAATAACGTTAAACAATCACATGTGATTATTAATATCCAGTAACAATCGCTGTATCCCGCGCAAAGCAGGGTACCCTGTTCCCCACTTTCCGCCCAATTCTAGAAGCATTGCGTTCTGAGTGGCGGATATCAACGCCGCGCTTTGTCTCGACACCAGAGCGAAGAAATGAAAATATAAATGTAAATAAATATTTCACTTCCTCGAGTGGGGATCGAACCCACAACAAGTCGATTTTACAGTCACACTTTGTGCCTCTGCGCCACGACCGGCCTCTCGAAATTAAATATTTAAGTTATGAATCGACTGGCATTTTTAAACTTAAGAAGCAAACTTTAACTTGGTTAATGTTTGTTTGTATATATTGATTTAAGTATAGCCAGCCAGTCGCGGCGCAGCGGCACGAGGTGTGACTGCAAAATCGACTGGTTGTGGGTTCGATCCCCACTCGAGGAGATGAAATATTTACTTAAATTTATATTTCCATTTCTTCGCTCTGGTGTCGAGGTTAAGCGCGGCGTTGAGTTCTGCCACTCAACACGCAATGCCTCCAGAATTCGGCAGAAAGTGGGGAACGGAGTGTCTTAACACTAGGTTCCCTCTGCCTACCCTGCTGTGTGCGGGATACAGCGTGAAGCTGATTTGATTTGATTTGATTTTGAAGTATAGCCATATACCTACGAACGGGTTTACGTTCATTGTGTATTTAATTTTTTTCAGCATCACGCTGAATGCAGCATCTAGCAGGATAGGCAGAGGGAACCTAATGTTAACACACTCTCATTCTCATTCTCATCTCCTTTTCCGCTGAGTTATGGAGATATTGCGTGTTCAATAACGGTACTCAAGGTCGTCTCATTTTTTTTTTTATGGAAAAGGACAAGGCAAACGAGCGTTCGGGTCACCTGATGGTAAGTGATTACCGCCGCCCACGACCCCGTGCAACACCAGAGGAGCTACAGGTGCGTTGCCGGCCTTTAAGGTGGAGATAGACGCGCTTTTTGAAGGTACCCATGTCATATCGACCTGGAAACACTGCCGCGGGTAGGCCATTCCACAGTTCCGTGG
>JAAIXJ010000619.1:77236-116603 GCA_013403705.1 Heliconius hermathena
GTGTTAAGACACTCCGTTCCCCACTTTCTGCCGAATTCTGGAGGTATTGCGTGTTGAGTGGCAGAACTCAACGCCGCGCTTAACCTCGACACCAGAGCGAAGAAATGGAAATATAAATTTAAGTAAACATTTCATCTCCTCGAGTGGGGATCGAACCCACAACCAGTCGGTTTTGTAGTCACACCTCGTGCCGCTGCGCCACGACCGGCCTCAAATATAATAATAATTATAATTTATACTTTTTTTATGTATCTACTGATGATGTTCATATTGAACGTCCTTAATATTCACAAACAGTCTATGTATAGGTACTATTTATTAAATACTTTTTTACCATTCCTAAAGTATTTATCTTTTCTAAGTATAGAACAATTAAGAAAAATAAAAAAATGATTTTAAATTTGAACCGATTTGAAGAGGTGCGCTCTTGAGGTGGACCGTCTACAGTAAATTTTTGTTATTTTAACGAAGAGATGATTGAGAATTGCAAATTTGTTGTTTTCATCATTGTTTTCACATCCTCCTACGTAATTTTACTTTGTGTAAGCTGTATGGTAATAATTTGAAACAATATAGCCCAAGGACTGTTTTTGTTATCTTGCTTAGAAAAATATATCTAAGTAACAAAGGTTGGAAATACCGCAATGAATGCAAAAAAAATGTGGATAGCCAGTTCGATCTTAAATTTAATAAAATTCTTTAAAATATTATTATTACATAAAATTATTTAATATAATTTATTATTTATTGTGTCTATTTAGCATAAAAATTGGGAAATATATGATATTTGAAACCTTTTCTTAATTCATTTACAATTTGTACAACATTTTTAAAGCCTGTTTTTGTTCTTATTTCGCTGTTTATAGAAATAGTTCTAATATGTTGGATATTATTAAAAAAAATAAATCCACGCCGTTTTGTTAATAAAATCTTGTTTCTATGAAAATAAAAAAATCGAGGAGGAGCTAGTTATTTTTTTTCAAATAGAATTAGCTCATCGTTAAAGGAAAACCATTTTGAATAATGTTTTAATTCGATTTACACAAAGAGATAAAACAGCAGTTCTACCTAATTGAGATGAATATGCGACGCAATAAATGGGGCGCAAAGATTGATCTTTATTAAGGGTTTTTATTTTAAAGGAATTTCAAATGTCTTATTTTAGGAAAATCTTTTATGTATCAGCCTCAACTGTTTTCTATTGTAAGTAGGTTACAAAATAAATCAAGGCTTTTAGATTTATTAACTCTGGAGGAAAACAGAGGGGTATTATAAGTTTGACGTTTCTGTGTATCTGTAGGTCTATCTGTGTCGTAGTCCTAGTCCCAAACGAATAAATTTGGTTTAGAGTTTTTTTTTTTGAAAGGTGGTGTCAACGGATTTTAATAATCATTAAGGTTTAGTAAAATTGAATTTAGTTTAACTATAAATAAAAAAAATTAAAAATCTCCGACGCAAAAAACTCAATTAAAAAACGCATTGAAATCGGGTAATTGATTCAGGAGTTACGCTGCCACAGACAGACAAACAGACACACAAACAGGCAGACAGACAAAACAGGGTTAAAATTTTTGACTTTGACTTTCTTTTTGCGTTGAGGGATAAATATGAATGAGGTTGTTGTGGCCCCGTGAGGCAGCGTCAGATCGCATACGCGGTTTGATCTACACCCGAGAGAATTAATTACTCATCTTCCCGTTTTGGTAAGACAAAGCGCGGCGATGAATTCTGCCTCTCAATAATCATCGTATGAGGCCGTCGTGGCTCAGGAGTACAAGCGTGTCATAGTAAGCGTGACAAATGTGAGTTCGATTCCAACTCGGGGAAATTCCTCGCTTTGGTAACAAGGCAAAGGGCATTGAGTTCCGCTAATGAACACACAATGTCTCGAGAAGTCGGAGGAAAGTGGGTAACCAAAATTGTCTTAATGGGAACGGAATGTCATAACAATAGGTTCCCAGGTTCCTTTTGCCTACTCTGCTATATACGGGACAGAAAATAGCCATCGTATCAAATGCGGCCTAATATGGCCAACGAAGTTTGTAACTTTCGTTAGCTATAGAGTATTTTTTAACGTTTGAAATAAAGTTTACAAATATAAAAAGGTGGTTTAAAAATAACGCGTTTTAATTATTAAAAATCATAGAAAACTAAATTGAACTTACCTAACAATGTTAAGAAGGCTCAGTAAGGAACTGTGGCATTTCCCCTCACAAGTCCAGTCGAATAGACGACTCCTATTTAATTTAATCCCGAGTTTCCTACTTCTTTGTAATTATAAAAGAAGCTTACTCCAAGATTTATTTATTTGGTTTGTGTAGGTTTTCAAAAGAAACGTAACTTTGTTACTTTTTTAGCGAAATGGAAAAATAAAAGAATAAGATTTTATATTTTTATAATAAGAAATAATAAATATTGTATAAAGCAGAAAAATGTAATATTAGGTAATATAAATACTTCAAAGTCGCCGTAATGGCCTTTATTGTATACTGTATACATTCGCCTAAAAAAAATTAGCTTTTTTGTATTACAGATTAATCAACTGTAATCTAAAATAACGGTTAAGTGCAAGTCGAGCATGCCCACTGAGGGTTCCGTAACAATTTCAGGATTATAGGTCAATTAGAAGAAGTTACAAAAAATTGACAAGCTTAAATTTGTATGCACTCATTTTGATTGGATCCATAAATTTCAAAATTACATTACTAACCTATAAGTTTTCACTTTAAAATATTTTTCGTTTATAAATATTGTAAGTCCTCACTTCGTGACAAATTCCACAACTATAGGTCCACGCGGAGTACCCAATAAGTTTTGATTATGCGGCGAATTCGAAAGGACTAGAAATCTGAATATTTCATATTAATTTTAGTTTGACATCTCTGCGTGATCTCGAGATAAATGGTCCTGATTAACGTACGGAATCCTAAAAATATATATAATAGTTGTCTAAAATATTTTAACTATGTTTATTTCATTTTATATAAGAACGATGTAGTGCATTATTTAACAATTTTATGTTACTTACAGCCAAAAAATTGTAAAAATTGGGGTAACAAACGTTTTGTGTAAGCAAGAAAATACCATCTGCGCTTAAAAGAAGTTTACCGCTAAATTACTGAATACATTATTTACTAAGTTTAGATGAATAAACTGAGATTGCTTGGAATACTTTTATTTATTTTATTTAAGTAATGTTATGATACAAAATAAAAAAAATATGTTATTTATAGCTTCACGCTATAAATTATGTTATTTATAATTTTGTGTTACATATGTAACTTAGCTACAGTTAGGCAGGCCGATTGACAAACCGAAATAGGTGGTTGAGGAGGTTACTTCCAACAATTTTACCGAAAATTGGAAATTTTATTTTTTGAAGTACCGTATTTTTCTGATAAAATTTCTTTGAATAACAACCTGAGACTTACTGACAAATCAATTTTTTTTGTTTTTAGGGTTCCGTATCCCGAAAGAAAAAAAACAGAGCCCCTAAAAGTTTCACTTTGTTGGTTGTCCGTCTGTCTGTCAAGATCCTTTTCTCAGGAACACATGGAGCTATCAAGCGAAAATTCATATCAAATACTGAGTCTACTGTCCATTGGACCTATGAAAAAAGCATATTTCTAAGCAACATAATCAAAAGATGTTGTACCTATTGACTATTCTGAAAATGGTACAGAAGTGGGCGGTCCGGAATCGGTGGGCGAGTTCGGTTAATGGAGTAACCGGTTTTTTATATATATANGCTCTTCTCCGTCTTGATACTAAGATGTCATCCTATCTCGATCACGTTTCTGTATGTTATTTCTTATATTTTGTATTTTTGTTTTATTACAAGTACCTATATATAGATTCAATTTTTTTTTTTCTCTTGTTACATAAGAGATTATAATAGTTATGTAAGTAATTAATTTTAGTATATGAAACTGTCCCTAATCATGCCGTGGCAGCTTATAAGTAAAACAACACTAAGCCAATAGTTTTTTAAGACATGATTGTAATATTCGATTAAGTGTATGTTTTGTTAGTTGTCCTTAATAAATAAATAAATATTTATACCGATTATAACGTAGACATATTTTATTCCTAAGTAAGTAAATAAATCAAAACGATCGGATTTCCTTTCGACCATTTATGAAAAATCCTAATTATTTTCAATATTCTCCTCACAGTATAAAAATTCCGTCACGAGTTTTAATAGTCCGCAAGCTCATAGAATACGTGACGCAGTGCTGTTTGGGTGTCATTTACGACAATCTTATTACTTCCAAGTTCTTAGTATGATAAGACTTACAGTTTATGTGAATAGTTGAGGTACTTTTGTAAAAAAAAATTACCAGTTAGATAAACGTATTCACGTACAACAAACGGCCGTCTCCAAGACACACCCAAGTTTTTATTCTTTTCTTTTATGTAATTTCATTACCTATTCATTAATAAATCATAAAGTAACACTTGCAGAAAGAAATATAAATAATGATGAAAATAACAAACATGTAATATTAGATTGGATCAATAAAAAATACTTTTTGACACGAAAAATCTTTACTTTTCCATTTCGCTTTAAACGGTTAATACTTGACACCTCTGATCCAGGCAAGGAAGGTACTCTAATGATAAATTGACAGATGAATAGATCCCAGCTCAAGATGAATACTGAGAAGAAAATCTCTACGTGATCACTTTCACAAGTATAAGAGGTAGAGGTATGTCTAAGGAATGGTAATAAAGTAGATGCAGTGTAATAAATTTTATTCATGATCGAGATTTAGATTATCTTTTTTGTGAACGCTAGAAATTCAAATATAGTAAAAGTTTGGCTAGAGTCACTTTAAATTTTATGTGTGTATTTTATACTGCAGAAGTCTAGTTTTGTCATTTATTCGGCTATTCCCTTATAAATATTGATCAGAACATTTTTGTGGTCTCCAAAAATGAAAAATATATAAGGATGAAGAGGACTTGGGTTTAAAAATATATTAATACATATAGAGAGTAAGTAAGAATTGTTTGTTTTAAGCTTAATAAAAAAAATGTTTATTTTTTAGCTTAATAAATTAAGTACATATATTTTTTAAATTCTTGAAAGTTTGTTACATAAATACTAGTAGTTTCGCGCTGCTCAAATGCGGGTTGGTCTCGCCCACCAAGTATTCCGTATCAATTTCGTGATTGTAGGTAGGTCAACCGAACCGTTGATTTGAGAGAGAAAGTCTTTTTGTATGTAAAACTTATTTCGTATAAAATAAACTACAAATAAAAGTTTGTGATTTTTTTAAATAATTGGCATCAATCTTTCTTTAATATTATATTCATAAATTTCCATTTTTCAGAATTTTTCCTTTGTTTGTATTGTAAATTCTAACTATTTGCCAATTTTCATAATTGTAGATAAATGAGAAATGAAACGTACCTTATTAGGTATCAAAATGCAGCAAAACACTCGTTTTTTTTATCGCATTGACTTAATTTTTTTTTCTGTGTAATTAATATAAGGGACTGTAGATTTTGATACCTTATATTCATTTCATCATAATATTAATTTCAGCTAAAGCTTAGAGTAAAAATGATCTTGGCAGATGGACAAAAATTACCATTTAAAAGTTTCGTTTCTTTTTGAGGTACGCACACCTACAAATAAAACTTACAACGGCTTGCTACTATACTATTCTAAAAAATCACTCCCATAATTTTGTAATATATTAGAAAGATACAATAAAATCATTCCCCTCAGTGGGGATCGAACACACAAGTATCGCATCGTGTCGCATTGCGACACTACGGTGTCTACAATACTACATCATTTATTTATATATACTTTATTGCACAAATTACAAAAAAGAAAAATGTACAAAAGGCGGGCTTAACGCTAAATAGCATTCTCTACCAGCCAACCTTGTCATGTGTGAGAATAAGTCTGTAGGTGTGCAGAAGTAAAATATACCTACATATACATACATTAATATCCTATAAATACATAATTATACAACTAATATAATATAATAAAAAAATATAATTATGTTAATATAATATCGATATTCTAAATAAACTACAAAAAAAAAAAAACCATATACATACATAAACCATACCAATATATACAAATAATTACATAATAAATTTAATAGATGAATATCATTAATAAATACTATTGTTTTCCCATATTGCAAATATATGTTATTGTGTATGTAGTAGACTAAACAAAGAGAAAAACAATACTGTAAATGTATAATCACTGCAGATACCCATCGGATAAAGCTTTTACTATAAACACGAAAGCATATATTTTTTCCTTAGTTTTGTTATCCTATTTTTGTTATTCATATAACTGAAACGTGTAGTTTTTAAGCTATGTTAGTTTGTCAATGTGGAATACAATGAAAATGTTATCGCTTGAAAACGTTATTCAGTATAAAATATTAAGCAAATAAATATGATTCAAGATTCTAGTTTTAAACAACTATGATATCGCTACTCTTTTGAAAAATACTTGGAGGTTTTAATTACAGACCCTTCTGCACTGTACATGTTATGGTTCTATTAGGGACAAAGATTTTAATTAAAATTATTAAATATTAAACGAACTTCACACAATAAGATAAATTTAAGCGTTCAATAGGAAATAAGAAACTAAACCGTAAATTTTATACATAATTGTGAGTAACATTACCGTTAAACCTCAAAAACTTTCTTCATCAATCTGACATGGTTCATGTCAGTCAGTCAACAGTTAATATACTGAAACCAAACGAAATTTCATGCAAATACAAACAAGTAAACTTTCATACAATCGCATAAGGCGGATCCTTTTCGAACTTAGTTTAGCAAAAGATAGCTGTTTGCCTCCACTTTGTGAATATCGGGAGCTTATTTTACCTTATGCGGGCATGCGGGTGACGATCTATCTCTAAATACTTCCTTCAATTCTTTGTTTGCTTAACTTATACTTACTTTAGTAGAAGTGTTTCGTTCCTATTGGACGACTATCATATCATACTACCATTTTCTCAAATAATATTATTGTGAGTCAGTAATAGTAAGCCAATAATCGTTCAAAGTACACAATGTTTTTTATTGCGATTTTCACTAAAGACAGAGTGGTGAATGAGGAAAGTTAATATGTAAGTTACCCGTACAAAAATGGGTAATATATATTTTTTCTCGGCATTGTGTGTTGAGTGCCGGAATTCAACATCAGGCCTTAATTCAGTGCATTCAGTCCCCTTGTGGCCATTTACCACGACGACCTCGACGAAAAGGAGTAATCAATACAAAAACCATACACAGCAGGGTAGGCAGAGGGAACCTAGTGTTACTCCGTTCTTCATTTTCCGCCGAATTTTGGAGGTATTGCGTGTTGAGTGGTGGAACTCAACACCGCGCTCTGCCTGGACACTGGACTGAAAATGTAAATTTAAATAAATATTTTATTTCTTCAATCCACAACCAGTCGCGTTTACAGTCACATTTTACGCCCCTGCACCACGACTGGCATCAAGGATAGGATACTACTAATGAGAGAATCCTGCTAATGTTATAGATGTGGAAGTTTGAGAGAGTGATGTTTGTTACACTTTCATGCGAAAACTAGTGAACGGATTTAGATCAAACTTTACAGTAATTTAGATTATATATCAGAATAACACATAGATTAAAAATTATGTAAATATTTTGTATAATTTAGCTAATAAATTTAAACGGGTGAAGCCGCTTTTGAGTCGCTATTAGATACATATCATATTTAATTGGTCAGATAAATTTATATTTATTTATTCGAGGTATTGTGTGTTGAGGCCGGTCGTGGCGCAGCGGCACGAGGTGTGACTGCAAAATCGACTGGTTATGGGTTCGATCCCCACTCGAGGAGATGAAGAAAGAAAGCGAAGCGAAGAAATGGAAATATAAATTTAAGTAAATATTACTTAAATTTATATTTCCATTTCTTCGCTCTGGTGTCGAGGTTAAGCGCGGCGTTGAGTTCTGCCCCTCAACACGCAATGCCTCCAGAATTCGGCAGAAAGTGGGGAACGGAGTGTCTTAACACTAGGTTCCCTCTGCCTACCCTGCTGTGTGCGGGATACAGCGTGAAGCTGATTTTTTTTTTTATAAATTTATAAATATTTGAATTATATGTAAGAGATAAGTCGGTTACAATCTACATTCTCATTATCACAACAATAAACATGAGGCACGTCCCATTTTCGATTGTCATTTTCTTCGCCTGCAATTTATATGAAAGATAACGAAAATACAGCGCCTGCACGGAATATTATTTCCAATTGGCAAAACGATTTGCTTAAATGACATGTACGGTGCAAAGTACTATAAGAATAAATACTTTAAGTGCCAGATTTACGCATGGTTACTCCTTCAAATTTACATAATGTACGTTAATAAAGAAAAAGCAGCTTCACGATTTTTCCTCATATCATTAGACGGACGTAACTTATTGTTAAGACATGACGTTCTATACTCTCCGTTTATTTTCGAGGTATTGTGTGTTGAGAGGTGAAACTCAGCGTTGCGCTTTATTTTTACGTTGTTGAAGTGATAAAAATTCCCGTTTTAAATACAAACTCGTGTTGTAGGTGTATCTGAGTGAATGTCATTATTGTAGATTGAAATTTCGCTTTAAAAGTTTTAAACTATGCAGAAATGGATATATGCGTCTAAATAAAAGAATAATAATATAATCTAGTAATATGATCTAGTGACCTATAAAGACTCAATTGTGTCTACTATAAATACTTAAACAGTGATCTATATATATTTTATTATAAGTGAATGCAAATACCTTTTGAATCAATTACTTGGAAAAGGGTGACGCTTCACTGTATTTTCAGTCTAGGTTCACTATATTTTCAGTCTTAAGAACATTTTGAGTCTTATCAAAATGACTTTTGAACTACATTTTACTGCTTAACTTCCCTCCAAAGACAACTGTGCACTTATGAATAATTCAAAGGCTGAAGTAAGCCTAAAAACACTATAATAATTTATGGGAATGGACGTAAATGACGAATATTTTATTAAAATAAAAATATAGCTTCTTTGAATGTAGGTGGATTGTTTTTTAATTTTAAGAGTTACGTACATCAAAAGGAAAAAAATGAAACCCTTAAAGGATTACTTTGTTGTGCGTTTGTTATCTAAAATTAATATCAAATGTTTAGGTCTACGATCGGTATGTAATGAACGTCAGTTACAAATTTTTAATATTTTTTTTCTATGAAATAACTACTATTGCTGTGGGAACTCATTTAATTTTTAGATTTCATTATTTCTAATATATGTACCTTCAATTGACCTTCAATCTAAGGCGCTATCTCTATATTTTTTACTTTCGTTTTGTAAATATAGCTCTAACATTTGTTCCATATGAAGCAGAGATCAAAATTTGTAATATTCGTATCAAGTAAGCGTCCTCCACTGTACCAAAATCATCTTGACGAGGTTTTCATTCAACGTTCGTTGCTATAAGAAGTGATGTATGCGACATATTGGCCTAGTAATATTGGAAGTGACCCTACGGCATAGGATTTAGTTTTTACTCGAATATGAAATGGTGGACTATATTTATTAATTTGTGTAAAGAAAAGGTAAATAAAATTAGTAAGTTTATGTTCTTAATGATTGAAAGATTTGTAATATACAAATATCATTACAAAATATATCATATGCATAGCTTAACGTTTTATGTTGCACATAGTAACGTTGATAGGCTCCATTTCCACCGTGTTGCTGCAATTTACGATATTGCATACTACGTGGCGGAACTCAACGTCGCACTCTCTTTTTGGGAAAGGAAAATTTTTTATTGCCCCGACTTCACATCAAACCCACAATTATTATGGTCAAACGCTATTCCACTGCATCACGGTGACCTCAATAAATGATAATTTCAATGTTAATTATATAGGATGGAAGTGTCAGCGCTCCTTTTACGGGAACAGCATATAGAGCAAAATATTTTAAACCCATAACTAAAGAAATTAATCAAGATACTTCAACAGTGTAGATGTAGGTTTTTTTCTCATTTCACTATGTTTATCCATACCTGTATTTCGTGTGATGCAGTTACGCATAGATATTAATAACGTAAACACATGCTACTACAAAAATACTACTAAAGGTTAATCAACTTTGAACTTTGCCGCCAATACCTACGACTCGATTTCGGAGTGAGGTGTATGCGGTGATTTCCCTTTAATAGGTTTATGTGTGCGTGCGTCGTTCTTGACAAATGACGTTATATATTACAACAATAATTTTATTTTTTATTTTGTTTAAAAAAAGACACTTTTTCATTTGTGGGAAAAAAAATGTATTAGGCTTTTATTTATGCCGTGTGATCCCGGCCTAGAGTAGGATCATCCTGGTACTGGTGGTGTCGTAAGAGGTGACTAAAGTACGTGTGGTAATATCATTACCACCCCTGGCCTTTAAAACCGGCGTTAAGTAGTGGCTTTATGCCACTGCGTTTCGCATCAGGTAATGCCGGGCTCCGGCGCCCAACCCACCTTAAAGCCGGCAACGCACCTAGCGTAGCTCCTCTGGTGTTGCACGGGATCGTGGGCGGCGGTGATCACTTACCATCAGGTGACCCGAACCCTCGTTTGCCTTGTCTTTTCCCATAAAAAAAAGTTAAAACTATGATTTAATTTAAAGTGACGCTGACACTTCCACCCTGTATATTATGTATGGCGTACACAATACTAGCTTTGTTCTTTCCCTGGTACCAAAAAAAAAACTGTGACACTATATAATAATAAAGAAATAATAAAACAAAAAATATAAATTATACCAATTACATTATTTAAATTATATTTGAAATATTTCGCGCAATTTTTCAAGGTCGTATATGAGGAAAGCATCTTAATTTTCCGGCTCGATGACACGGATATCGGATTATTAGAGCACCTATCGACATTAGTAGTACCACGACACTTTAGTTGGATGAGTGCAAAACTCCATGTACGATATTGGTGAAATAGAAACATATTTATATAAAGTTAAAGAATTGAATGTTTTTTTCAGCTTCACACTGTATCCCACATACGTCAGGGTAGGCAAAGGGAGCTTAGTGTTAAGAGTGTCTTAATACTAGGTTCCCTCTGTCTACGTTGCTGTAATGTAGTATGCGGGTAAAGTGTGAAGCTGATTTTATTTCATATCTAGAGACTCAAACTTAAACGCGACTTCGCTCGCTTAAATTCATTTTTATATTATAACCACAAGATAAAATTAAAAATAATATCTTTTTGTTATTTAATAAAAAAGTGTCCTATGTCCTTTCTAATATTTCTAAGAATACGTGTAGAAAGTTTCGTGATAATCTTGGACAAACATACATTCACATTTATAATATTAGCACGATTGTTATTGCATTCAAATTATTCAGTATTTAGAATTTAGTTGATAATAGAACAATAGACGAGTTCCACAGGCACAATACGTCAATGTAGGCGGTGAATATCGTCGAATAATCACTGACCATATGTCATCTTGATTCATACTGTCCTCGGACATGCCTATTAATTAGTAGTTTGGTATAACATGTAGGTCTTTACTAATATTAGTATTTATGATTTTAATATGAATGATGAAGCAATTTTTTACACCTTTTGTCTTACAATAAAAGTTGAGTTTACATTTGAGTTGAGTTGGAACGTTGAGTTCCGCCACTCAATACGCAATACATCCAGAATTGGAATGTTTTAACACTAGGTTACTGCCTACTCTGCTGTGTGCGGGATATAGCGTGAAGCTGATTTATTTACTTTTTTTGTAAAATTAATTTTAAAATAAAATCCCTGTGTGTTTATTGTACCCATTCTTCTCAGGTCTGAGGCATTAACTTTACTGAACTAATGGCAAATTATTTAATGTTAAAAAAAATAACTATTTATCTTCTTATTTTGAATAAAATTATTTGACTTTGACCTTGAATTCGGCAGAAAATGTGGAACGGCGTATCTTAACTCTAGGTTCCCTCGGCTAACCCTGCTGTGCAGAATACTGTTGAGTGCAGGATACAGCGTGAAGGTAATTTACATCAGAAATAATATAAAAATGCATACAAATGTATATATGGGTACTAAATGATTAAACACAATACTGCATTCTGCAAGGGTAATATCGTATCAACAATAAATTACATAAAGGTAAAAAATAAATGAAAGTAACAATAATAGAGGCAAAAGTAAAATAACATTACACAATAAAATTTAATATATAGTACCTACTTGCAAATTAGATTGAGATTTTTGGGTGTCTTAAACTTACAAAAATTATGAGTATCTTTACGATCAATAAAGTATTCAGTTTTGTTTTGCAGTATATAAATATAGTTTAAAGGATGCTGATTTTAAATAGTACAATTAATCTAAGCCCATCTATTTTTGTCATCGGCTGTCGTGAGGTGGAGGAATTTATTGGAAAAGTTTCCATTTGTTGGATTGGCTTTTATTTGAACAATTCCTGCAAACTTTGTACTTGTATTTTTGTTTTATTGAACGAAGTATAGATTTTGAGAAGTCATTTACATAATTCTTACACTAACTTTTTTTTTGTGGGTAGGAGTGAAAGTGACAACACTTGTTCAAATCAGCTGATTTATTTTATTCAATAATAAATATAATAATAAGTTTTATTTTATAAAGAAATGCTTATGTGATAACAATACCCACCAGCAAGAATAATCCTATATAAATTCACTATTTCACTTCAAAAATCTTTGTTTTGTGAACATGGAATCAATCAAGGAGTCAATGACTGCACTTAATGACTTATTTACAACTAAAATGAGTGAGTTCCAGCACAATTTGCACAAGACAGCTTCTCCAGTCTCCACAACATCCTTGGCAGCAGAATTTAATCAATTTAAAAGCCTCATTCTTTCTCTCATGAACACCTTGCAGCGTCAAGTTGAATTTCTTGCATTAGAATTAGATAGGCAAGAGATGAGAAGAAGGCGTAAAATTGTCTTATTTCATGGTGTGCCAGAACAAAAATCTGAAGACATAAAAACTAACATCACTGGGCTGATTGGAAAACATTTAGTGCTGCCTAATTTTTCTTCATCTAGCATAAGGACTTCATATCGGTTAGGTAGATCCTCTGACAAGCCCAGACCTATAGTAGTTAAGTTTACTGATGTGTCAACACGAGACATGGTGTGGTTTGCAAAGGGTAAACTAAAGGGCAGTGGTATCACTCAGTCTGAATTCCTTACGAAAGACCGTCATGATGCCTTTCTCGAGGCAAGGCACCGATTTGGGGTTGGCAAGTGTTGGTCTCGAAATGGATGGATCCATATTATAGGGCCGGATGGGTCCCGACATCAGGTTGAAACGAAAGCTGAAGTAATTTCTCTGTCGTCTACGAATAGTAAGTCTCCAGTTGACCAAAACACTAATACTAAAGCGTCCGACAAAGCTATAGTTCCTCGGGCTAAAAGATTACTAAAAAAATAAAAGTAATATCTTGCAGTTAGTTTTTTGTGTACGGTGGTATTTAGTTTAATATTTGATGTCAGCTTGCCCTCTTGTGTTATTAACTTATGCTGTTTTATTGTTTTTTCCTTGTGTCAATTTTAAAGAATACTAAATAATATCTCTGTTTTATTTTAATTACAAGAAAATTACTGATTATTAAATAAAGTCTTTGTTTACTTAAAAGTAATGGTTGCCTTTTTCACGTAATTGCTTATTTGTCATTATCATTTGTCAAAGACTATTACCGGATAATGTAGCACAGATAAATCATGACAAATATGTAGTTTGGATTCTTGTAACATAGAATATTGATTCTTTATTTTGTTGCTAATAATGTTTTGGTTTTTTTAATTATTATTATATATATTTTTTTAGTAAGTGGATTTATATATTTCTTTTGTGCATTATATCTGGCTGACAGGTTACTTTTGTTTTTTGTTTAATTCTAATTATGTCTATATGTATCATGTTTTACATCATTGTTGTTTTTAACACTCATTTAAAACTATTTACGTTTTTCTTTTTGTAATAATACAGATATCTTATTATTATTATTAACTGATTTTTTATACATTTTTTTTTATTGCTAATTAAGTTTTGTTTTCTTTTTTTTTATGTCTAGATTAGTGCAACTATGTATTTCTTGAGTGTTTATTTTTGTTTTAAAAGTGATTTTTTTTTTATTGTAGATTTCTTTCTTGCAACTGGCGGGTTTTGTTGTATTAAGCCTTATTTTTTTTATATTTTAATTTATTATTTTTTTATCTTTCTTATTATATATTTTTTATTTATTTTATTTTTATTATAATATATTATTATTATTTTTTTTATTATATTATTCTATTTTTATTATTTTATTTTATTTTATTTTATTCATATTTAATTATTTTACATACAACATGACTTCTCACGATACTAGTAATAATTCCTTTCATTCCTTATCTTCAATTTCCGAAGGCACTGACAGCAACGAAAGTTTTCATAGCATCCCACCACTTGATGAAATTGTTAATTCATATTTCTCGGATGTCCCGAAAAATTTTAACGTAATTCATATTAACGCTCAGAGTATTCCAGCACATTATCCTGATTTTTTATCATCTTTCACTAGTAAAAACATACATGCAATTTTAGTATCTGAATCATGGCTAAAACCATGCTTACAGTCAACTTCCTACTCACTGCCGGGATTTCATTTGATTAGAAATGATCGTATTGGACGAGTTGGTGGAGGTGTAGCAATTTACCTGCGTGCTCATATACCTTATTCAATTTTGAATACATCGCAAACAATGGGCAGCGCGCATGCTGAGCACCTATTTATTGAAGTAATCTTAAGACATACAAAACTTCTACTTGGGGTCTTTTACAGTCCAAATCTTACTGTCGATTACTTCTCGTCATTTGAAGTCCTGGTCGATCAATTTATGCCCTCTTATGAGCATACTTTGATAATGGGAGATTTTAATACCTGTCTTCTTAAAAGCGATTACAGAGCGTGTCGTTTGCAAAGTCTAATAAATGCTGCTAATTTAAATATTTTACCTTCAGCCCCAACTCATCACTTTCCACATAGTAATCCTTCTCTTCTTGATTTAATTATAGTATCTTCCAAAGATCATGTTATGAGGCATGGCCAGTGTCCTGCGCTATCGTTCTCCTATCATGATCTTCTTTATATATCGTACAAAGTTAAGCCCCCCAAAGCAAAATCAAGGATTCTTCTCCAGCGTAACTTTGGAGGTATGGATTTGGAGCGCTTATACGAAGATGCCAGTAAAATCGACTGGTCTGTAATAGATGATGCACATACAGTTGATGAAAAAGTAGATACTTTTAACTCACTTCTAATAAAACTCTACGATACCCATGCACCAGTCCGACCAATCCGGATGAAACATCTCCCTGCACCTTGGCTTACTGCAGATATTAAAAAACTTCAAGTAAAAAAGAATCGAGCTAAATCTAAATATGTTTCTGATGCAAGTGACAGCAATAGAGAGAAATTTGTGAGGGCTCGTAATCGTTGCAACAGGGTTTGTAGAGATAGTCAACGACGCCATATCTATAAGTCAATAATTGATGAAGACGATCCAGCTAAAGTCTGGAATTTTCTCAAAACCCTTGGAGTCGGGAAAGCAAAACATAATGCTCCTCAGAATTCTCTAGATATCAATTCTCTTAATAAACATTTCACTTCTTTCAGTACAATTGATAGTACAAATAAATTAAAAACATTAAATTATATTTCCACTTTACCCACTCCTGAGGTTTCTCCCTTTAAATTTAATCAATTCACTGAATGTGATGTTAAGAGAAACATTATAGCTGTTAAGTCGGATGCAGTCGGTGCTGACAGCGTTAGTCGTAAAATGATCATTCCTATAATAGACCTGTTAACTCCTGTAATCACATCCATTTTGAACCACTCAATACTCCAAGGTGATTTCCCTTCCACTTGGAAAAAAGCCCAAATCTTCCCACTACCTAAGAAACCTAATCCGTCTTCCTATTCTGATTATCGTCCTATTTCCATTCTTCCTTTGTTATCAAAAGTGCTAGAACGTCTCGTTCACAATCAATTGAGCACATTCCTTTCAAAGCATAATCTGTTAAATCCACTACAATCCGGCTTTCGCCATGGTCATAGTACGACTACCGCTTTAGTCAAGATCACCGATGATATCAGACAAGGTATGGATGATCAAAAGATTACGGTGCTGACTTTGCTAGACTTCAGTAACGCCTTCAACACTGTTGATTTTGACATACTACTTGCTGTACTGCGCTCTCTTAACATATCTCCTGAGGTGGTTGATTGGTTTCATTCTTACTTGTACGGACGCCGACAGCGCATTCGAATAGAAGATTCCTATTCTGAATGGTCCTTAACCAGTACTGGCGTCCCTCAAGGTGGCGTGTTGTCTCCTCTTCTATTTTCAATTTTTATTAATTCTATATGTCCTAAAATCTCTTCTCTCTACCACCTGTATGCTGACGATTTACAAATTTACGCACAAGGAACTCTCACTGAACTGCCTGGTACTATTGCGAGAATAAACAACGACCTTATGCAAATTTCTATTTGGAGTAAATGTTTTGGACTGACGATAAATCCTGTTAAAAGTCAATCTATTTTGATCGGCAGTCCTAGATTATTGAAAAAAATTGATAACTCACAAATTGCACCTTTAATAATCGATGGGGCTATTATTCCATATAGCGAGACTGTAAAGAACCTAGGTATAGTTATAGACCAACATCTGTCTTGGGAAACACAAGTAGGAGAGGTAAGTAGAAAGGTTTATGCTGCTTCTGCGTCTCTACGAAGGTTGCGCAATTTCCTACCAATACCGACCAAAATTGCGCTGGCAAACTCTCTCCTATTACCAATTCTTGATTATGCGGATGTATGTTATCTTGACATTAAAGAGGAGCAATTAAATAAACTTGAGCGACTTCAAAATCTTTGCATAAGGTTCATATTTGGTATACGTAAATATGATCACATTTCCGAGTTTCGAAACAAGCTTAAGTGGCTCCCTATCCGCCTTCGCAGGAATACTCATATACTTCATCTTCTCTATTCTGTGCTGTTTAGTCCTTTTACTCCTCCTTACTTGAAGAAACAGTTCATGTTTCTTCATGACACTCATTTACGTTCTCTACGCTCCGACAACAATCTTTTACTAGAAATTTCTCTTCACTCTTCCTCCTTTTACTCCAATTCTTTTACTATTAAAGCTGCTCGTCTATGGAATTCTTTGCCTATCGACATCAGACGTGCCAAAAGCCTATATGTTTTTAAGAAAATGCTCAAAAGCCATTACTTACATATATAACATTATTTCCTCAGTAAATTGATTCCTTTATTTATTTATATATTATTATTATTATTATTATTTTTTTATAAATTATATTTTATGTGTATGTGTAGTATATATAAATATAAATTTATATGTATATTTATGTGTATGTAACATTTTTGTATATATAATATATATTTATCTTAATAGATATATATATACCTATTTATATGTATATGTATATATATATATATATATATATATGTGTGTGTGTAAAATTATTATGAAAATTTTCTATTTTATGCACCGCCCATTTGTTTTATACAACTCCAAGATCCAAAGGTTGCCTGGAAGAGATCGCTTTAAGCGATAAGGTCGCCTTATTGTACTTTTTTTTATTATTAATATTATGTTTGTAAGTTGTTTTGTTTCTTTTAAATGTGCAATAAAGTATATTTATTATTATTATTAAACACTTATTTGAATATATTTTTTTATATTATAAATAAATATTTTTATTTTATTAATAATATTATAAAAGTGTGACTGTAAACGCGTCAGGTTGTGTGTTTAATTTTCACCCGAGGAAATGAAATATTTAATATTTTCATTTCTTTGCTATAGTGTCGAGACAAAGCGTGGCGTTGAGTTTTGCTAATGAACACGCAATGCCTCCAGAATTCGACGGAAAATAGTGAACTTAGTGTTTTAACACTAGGTTCTGTGCGGGATATAGCGCGCCCCTAAAAATATAAATATTTCAAAAACATCTCTTACTTTTTTATTTCATACAATATGTTACTATCAACCCAAAAAAATAATGAGTTTTAGAATAAGTTTGATAAATCAATAGTCACTGTGATATTTCTAAGAATGTGATATTTTGTAATATAAAATACGTCAATTATCTTTGTTTTACTAACTAAGATATCTGGGAAGTTCGATATAAGTGAGTTCCTAAATATAAGAAATATATTTTATTACTAATTAAATTTAATCTGTTTCACTGGTCACAGTTTTGAGGCTATCTGCATAGCTTATGAAATATTACCAAGCTAAAGTTGGGAGGCCACATGTCGCATTGTAGGATCAATATCTAGTTAGAGTCAGGTTAGAGCTCTCTATATGCCTTTGTAAGCGTAGTACGCGCCTCGACTAACTTAAGTCAGGATATTTCGTTGCTTTGTTACTAAAGAGAATCAACTCGTATATTACTAGTTACCAGATAGTAATAACATAAGTGCAATACAAAATAATGGTTAAACAAAAAAATTATATACTAAATGCAATAAAAATGTTACAACATTTGGACTTTTGGACAATCATTTTTTTTTGTTTCGTTTTTATTATTTTTGAAGTCCTATAAAAATAAATAATAATTATAAGTTAGTTCAAAACTTACCACTTTCATTTATTAGCTGTTCTTAATCTGTAACAATGAAAAACATTTAATTAGGTACATTAATGCAAAAAAGTTTTTTTTTATAATAATAAATATAAAAATAATAATAAGTTAAATGTAATAAAAAAATACCTACACATATTCATACAAATAATGTTAGCATGGAAATGTGATAAGAATATCCGCTCCGCGATTTCACTCAATGGCAATTCAGATCCTTCAAAGAATTGAGACAGCTTTTGAAGGATATGTAACGAGATATTTATCTTTTAGGAGATTCTTAGTATTAACTGCAGGAATTGTGATTTCTTGTTGTGAAAAAGGAATATATTACATTGATTTAATCCATAGAGAACCTGCGGGAGAACCTGATATTAAACTATAATACTTTATTTTAGGTTTCCCGTTCATTTCATCGTTTGGTCGCCATCATCATAGCCTTTTGTATGCTTACTGCTGGACGTAAGTCTACCCAAGTAGGCCTATTCCAGGATAATCGTTTCTACGTTTTCCAACGGCTTTCATCGAACCTGGCCAGATCGTCGATCTGCTTGGTACAAGGCCACCCACTCTGCATTATTTGGTTCGTGGCCGCCATTCGATATAATTTTTACTTCAATGAACATCGCCTCTCTATATTCTCCTCGCTATATGTGTCTGTCACTTTAGTTGAGATACACTCTTTGATTTTATCACGTAGTGAAATACACTGCTTCTCTCCATCTCTGTCCGATATATGACTTTCACTTGCAACACTGTGGTCAAAGAATTGGGTTGACCAAGCGCAAAACTAGCAGTATTTATGTAACAAAATTTCATTAATTTGAAAAAAAAAAATGTATTTAACTTACTATTATTAGGCTTTAAAATAAATTATTTATTTATTTAAAATATTATTTTAAGACCCAAGCCGTTTTCGTCCTTATATATCTTTCATTTGCATTGCATTGCAATCTACAAAAATATTCCGATTGATATTTATAAGGGAATAGACGAATGAATGATAAAAACTAGTTCTATAGTGTAAAATATGGGTGTATTTCAAACTTTAAAGTTACTCCCTCCAAACTTTTACTATATTCTATCTTTCACAGAAACGATCGTCTAAATCTAACTCATGAATAAACCATACAGCACTGCATCTGCTTTATTACCATTCCTAAGCCATACCTCTTATACTTTCGAAAGTGATCACATAGAGATTTTCTTCTCAGCATTCATTTTAAGCTGGAATCTGTCAATTTATCATTAAAGTACCTTCGTTATATGGCTGAAGGATATAAAGAGTTAAGTGTTTAAAACGAAATAGAAATCAGGTAAAGATTTTTCATGTTATTTTTTTTATTACCAGTTGGTATATATATTATATAAGAAAACATTGTACAATCGTACAATACTAAGTAACCTGAAACGTTAATAATTATTAATTAGGAAGAGGCATGTTAGAATTATATTAAAGATAGACCCTTTTCGTTCGCTTAATATTTGAAGCAATAATTTATTTTGAAATGTTTCATATTTATTTTATATCTAGTTATTGTCTGCAACTCGTGTGCGTGGTTTTTTTTACATTAGCTATCTGGTTTTCAATTTTAAGCCTTTTAAATTTGTTTGGCTTTTTGGTTTTGATGGGATGGGATGATGAGAGGCCAATCGTGGCGCGGAGGCACAAAGTGTGACTGTAAAATCGACTGGTTGTGGGTTCGATCCCCACTCGAGGAAATGATATATTTATTTACATTTATATTTTCATTTCAACGCTATGGTATCGAGGCAAAGCGCGGCGTTGAGTTCCGCCACTCAACACACAATACCTCCAGAACACGGTGGAAATTTGGGAACGGTGTGTCTTAACACTAGGTTCCCTCTGCCTACCCTGCTGTGTGCGGGATACAGCGTGAACAAAAAAATTTAAAAAATAATGAAGGATGTTAGGATTTCTTAAATGAATAGTTAATAATTAATTTAAAAACAGAATTTAAAACTATGACTTCCTTTTGGTCCCCACTTGAAAGCTTTACAGAACTTGCGATTGCGATTGCGTTCTTGCTCGTTGGCTAGTAGTAAATATAAAAAAATCCTTTTTTCGAGTGGGAATAGAATCCACAATGTTATTTTTTAGCTTACAGTCACACGCTTATGTTTCTGGCCATGCCTAGCCTCAATATGCATATTATATCAATATAAAAAAAATATTTTTTTGAAAACACTTTATGAGCAGTAAATTTAGTCTCATGAAATATACATCACGTCAATTAGGGATGTAAGGACAAACAGTGTTGTTTGTGCTCGTGTCAATATTAGGCGTTTGCCTTCTGTGGGGCCTCAGACGTTTACTTTCAAGAAAATATTGACTTTAATATAGCATTTTATGTAAACTTTTCACTATTATTTCAGATTTAAAATAACGTAAAAAGATCTAGTTGAACCTGCAAATATTTTAAGGTCCCGTACCTAGAAAGGAAAAAAACTGATCCCTTAAGGATCACTTCCTTACCCGTCCGACCGTGTGTCAAAACTATTCATCTCGAGATCGCGTGGAGATTTCGAGCTAAAATTGTACCAAATATTCAGATCTATGGTTTCTTGAAGTAAGCAAGGGTCTGTGCGCAGGTTGGCGGACGAAGGATACGTATAAAGCATGAGGACCTCCAGGATACATAAAGAGGTTGATGACAACGAACGAGGCGAAAGAGATATGCAGAGACCGTAGCGTTAAACTCTTTGCGTTACGATGAAATGCTAACGCTGTGGCCGGGTGAGTATACATAGACTCGAGTTGGAATTTGAAGATGCATTCGCCCATACATTTTCTAGACATACATATATCAGCAGCTTTTGTATCTTTCATTTCCAAATGAACCTTCGACATGTCAACTACTACAATCAGTGAAACTATATGGTGATAATGCAATATATGGTCACCCCATGGACTTTTTGCCTTGATGATGATGGATACTGCTACTGATGATGTAGTTGCAATTTGTCTGTTCTTAACGGTGTAACTATATCATCTCAGATCAAAGCCAAGCACATTCACTGGTGTAGAATTTTCCAATTAAGTTTCGCTGATTGCTAAATATTCAGATCGGTTCATAGAATCAGCAAGTAGAGATGATTTCTGAGTGCGTGCCCAAATATTGTGCATTAATAAAAATATTGACGGCAATAAGTATAATACAATGCTGATCAGGAACACTATTATATTTTGTTTTACTTTTACGACTAGTGTCGGCAAAGTATACTGGGCTAATCTCTGGTACTTATCTCGTATCTCTCTAATTGTAGAAGACGCCTGAACAAATCCATGATACAACTTGAAATGTTTTCGGGTATTGTTCATAAAAAGGCCATCTAATCGTACAGCTTAAAGTTCCCTACTGGCTTTTCAGAGAAAGTATTTTGTAGCAGCGGTAAGTGTTTATCTATTGTTGGCGCAGAAGCCATAGACGATCACACACATCACACATATATCCAAATGGATTATTGATAAACGTCGCGTCGTATTGAAACGTACACTAGTTGCGAGGGCTGAAGTTGAAGTTTATTCACCCGATCTCTCTCGTTGTCAGCATTCGCGGTCGGCCGCCTATCAGAAGGACACATTAGAATATAAAATATTTTTCCGCCTGTGACACCGAGCGCTATATAACACACTAGCTGCTGCCCAAAAGCTATATATATATATTAATTGTAAATCTCGATACACATCAAAATAACCTTAAAATGAAGTATGGTAGCAATTTTACAAACGTATAAAAATTGTTCATCTTGCCAAAGCATCCCAACCTTTTAATAACAAAAATTTTATACAATTTCCTTAGCTTTAAGGCATATTTCCTGAACTAATCTAATATACTTAGTTCGCACGTCCGGCTGCCCTTACAATTAGATCAGGACGAAGGTATACGTGTGCAATATAGGCAACTATAGAGAACTAGCTTCTAGCTATGGAAAGGTAACCTTTTGAAATATTCCCTCAGGTAATAGTGTGCGGCAGTAAATTTTAGCACTAACTAATATTATGCCAGTTATTCACCGTGGCTTAACTTATACGCTACTATAAATTTGTAAAGTGTTAGGAATGAAAGTTTTGTCTCATTTCTTGCTTTTGTCTGTATATTTTATTTTATGTCACAAAAAGTAGACAGGATTTTAATATTTATTAGTCTTTGTGTTAAAAAATACTGTAATCTTATTGTGGTGTGTCACAGTACCATTTGTAACAAATATTCGAATATTATAACATATCAAATGAAAATCTATCTTAAGCGGGGATCGAACCCACAACCTTCGCGTTTGCAGCCAGAAGCGATCTCACAGTTCTACGAGAGCCACAAAGGCTAAATCTTATTACATAATAGGTGCTTTATGTAAAAATTACAAATTTAAATAAAAATCCATAAAATGCGATAATTTCAAACCTAACTTTTTAAAAATATAAACAACAATGCTCACCGCCATGTTACGTTTCTATTGCGAAATACAGTGTGAAGCTAATAAGAAACATTTATAAACAACATTTATAAGAAACATTTAGAAGGAATAGAGCACTTGTTGCTATTTATGCCTCCAACAAAAGTTTACGCACATTGTTATAAAATTTTGTTGGTAATCCTTCGACAATGCAAGGAGATGCATATTTAAATGTGAAGCGTTTGATAAAGCAGTAACGCTTTTCATACTACGTTTCATGAATACAAAATGAGAAATTTCAAATTATACCTATTCATAAAAAGGTGTTTTATTTAATCGTGACTGGCTGATTGTGTAGACGTTAAGATTTTCAATTCAGTATGATTCAGTTTCACGCTGCATCCCGCATACAGCAGGGTAGACATACACAGCGAACCTGGTGCTAATACCGTTCTTCATTTTCCCCACCAAATTCTGAAAGCATTCTGTGCTGAGTGGCTGAACTCAACGCCGTGCTTTGCCTTGACGCAAGATTCAGTATGTAATATCTCTAAAATTCGGCGGAAAGTGAAAAACAGAGTATCGTAATACCATGCTCCCTCTACCTATCCTGCTACATGCGAGGTACAGCGTGAAAAAAACTGTAAAATATCAATTTACAAGTAGTTACACTAAACCATGAGCCCTTTAAAGTCAAACGACGTTAGCCCTTTCATCAATACACGTCAAAGCTTCGTAGAGACTAATTATGTTACACGAAATAAGGCCTCGTTCCACTTATACGGAACACATTTATTATTGGGGTCTTATGTTAATATGAAATGTTATACGTCATAATATTATATAACGGTATATTATCTTTCTATGATAGTTATTAAATTTATGGGATATCAAAATATGATGAGTTTGCTTAAGATGACAGCGACTGGAAGGTCTTATATTTTGTTGGCTTCTCATACAATGTTAGAAATTAGACGTGAAGTGCCATACATCTAATGATTCTTTAAGACTTTGTTGTAAATGAGTTTATAGGTACTGGTAAGAAATATGATTAAATAAGAAAATAGCGGACGTGGAGTTGATTTTAATCTAGTAAGTATATTGTATATTATTTGACAAATCATCATGTGCGGGATACAGCGTGAAGCTGAAACAAATCCTAGGTGAAGGAGTATAGTAGGACAATAATATTCATATTATTGCCTATATTATTTGGGTGCCTCAGGTATTCCATGCATTGCCGAAGTATAGAATATCCGTATTATACAGATTTCCGGTAAAATATATATAGATAAATAAATAAAATAAATCAGCTTGACGCTGTATCCCTCACACAGCAGGGTAGGCAGAGGGAACCTAGTGTAACACTCCGTTCCCCACTTTCTGCCGAATTCTGGAGGCATTGCGTGTTAAGTGGCAGGATTCTACGTCGCACTTTGCCTCGACACCAGAGCGAAGAAATGGAAATATAAATTTAAGTAAATATTTCATCTCCTCGAGTGGGGATCGAACCCACAACCAGTCGATTTTACAGTCACACTTTTCAGTAGATCTAGTAATATAATAAAAATAAAATATGGTAACGGCCCAAAATGGGGAAGCTATTGTAAAATATTACATAATATTATACGTGATTAAAGTGACAATGGAAACCATGGTTGCTTATTTCATACCTTCGTAGAAGAATATAATTTAACTTTATATTCTTCTACGAAGATAAGAAATATTTTATAATATATTCAATATCTTAGCTTTATTGGATTTTTTATATTTTAGTAATAATTAACAGAGTTCTCTGGTCGCTATTTCGATCACATTAAATTAGAGAGAGATATGGCTTTTTCAGTTCAATCCTAGGATAAAAGCTTACAAAAATATGTTTTTTTTACATCATTTTACAAATATTTAATATTATCGTTTGTAATCTTATAACAAAATAATTTGTAAGTACAATATATTTATTTTTGACTGAATACAATCGACTGTCAAAATATTAGGGAAAATTAAAATTAGGGGCACAAAGTGTGACTGAAAAATCGACTGGTTGTGGGTTCGATCCCCGCTCGAGGAGATATTATTCTTCAGAGTAATATTTACTCACATTTATATTTCCATTTCTTCGCTATGGTGTCGAGGCAAAGCGCGGCGTTGAGTTCTGCCACTCAACACGCAATCTCATATATACTATTTTTAGTTTTAACTAAGGATAGTACACATATATCAGATATTTTTGTTATATATAATTGAAAAACGTCTACATTTATTTTTTTCATTGAACCTCTTTATAAAACTCTCTATTATACGGAAATACTATTATATTATATGTCAATATACGTAATCTAGCTTAACCTACAGTCTGTCAGAGAATTTGACAATTTCCAATTTGTTCGACAATAAAAATTGTGGCGTAGAACTACATTGCCTGTAAAATCTAATTGAACTAGGAATATCGTTTTAATTTTTTTTTGAGTTTAATTGCATTTGTTTTTTTACATACTTCACTTTTTATATATAAGCAAGTATATCATGAATACAGGGAAGGTATTCTATAGTGAAGTACGAGTATATGCTCGTAAACTTAACTTTGTCAATTTTTATAAATTGTTCTTCTCGGTAACGGTTTCACGTTGTATCCCACACACATCAGGGTAGGCAAAAGGAACCTAGTGTAGTGGCATTGCGCGTTGACTGCGTTGATTGGCGGAATTCTACTCCATACGGCAAAAGATTGCCTCGACACCAGAGTGAAGAAATGGAAATATAAATTTAAATAAATTTCTCGAGGGGCGAGTCTGACTCGCACTTAACCGGGTTTTAGTTCTTGTAGTCTAGAATCTTGTAGATAAAAAAATATGTATATTATATATTTACAAAGCACAAATTCGTACATTACATGCGAATACATCAAGTGAACATCTAATAGCCGCAACCGTCACTTGGTATGTTCAGATACATACTCGTAGGTCACAGCTGTCACTGCTCTGAGAGGATCAGTACCGCAATGTACATTCCCGTTCATTCAAAGTATAGAAGATGATTGTGTTTATATTAATATACTGAACAAATATTACACTTACAACTTACAAATTATGTCGAAATAAAATGTTATTTTAAAACGAAAATTAGTTAAAACTATAACTTTTTGTAAGACTTTGGAGTTGTGGAAAGACTGTATGCTTGCTCATATCTCTTTGTCACACAATACAGCAAATAAATATTGCGGTTTCATAAATCACTATAATATTTATAAAACCGAGCACTGCTTTATTAAACAGTTAATTATGTAATAGTACAAAATTAATATAATAATAGTATATGTAAGCAGTGTTGAATAAAACCTATCAAGTACAAAAGAGATTCGCGCTTCGGTGGTTTTGAAATAATTTTACCATAGTGGGTAAACGAGAAATATTCTACAGGATGTAAGCACACTGTAAATTTCATATGATATGTGACAAAATCGATGGATAAACGATCGATCTCTTGATTGCAAAAAATTTAAAATTATATTTATTTTGTACTCTACGGGTATTTTTAATTTTTTTTTAGCTTCACGCTGAATCTCGCCTATGTGCGGGTACAGAAGGCAGATGGGAACCTGAGAACCTAATGTTAACCCCGAACATTCATAAAAGATCTCATACCATTAATCACGCTTGAAGTGAAACCACAGGTTATCATACATGTTAATAGCTAATTCATGTACGCTGTGGCTTCGCGAATATTGAACACGTTATGAGGTAACGCGCGTTGTTGTGGTTTGTGGGAACTTTATACTCGTAAGTCATATTACGATTTTCAATTAAACTTTACCTTTTAGTTAAAAACATCTAACTTGTCTGTTGTGATATATGTACATAAGTTAGTGCTATGAGAGAGTCGAACTTGCGTTGCGTATCACAGCTTCACGTTGAATCCCGAATGTAGTCGGGTAGAGGCATTTCTTGTTAAGTAGCGGAAATCAAGGACGAGCTTTGCCTCGACACAAGAGCGAAGAAACTAAAACATTAAATAATTCATTTCCTCGCATAGTAATCGATCCCACAACCTGTCACGTTTACAGTCACACGCTTATGCCCCTGTGCCACGACTGGTCTCTTTCCCTTTCAAAGAGTACAGTACAGACAGAACACACAGAAAATACAGGTAAACTAACCGATGCCTCTTGGTTCTCTTTATGTCATTGTAGTGACAGTCGAACCAACTACCACTACATGTAGATACTGACTTTACTAACATTTCAAAGCTGCCACAATATCTATAATAATAGACACAAAATTAAATATCTTAAAGATTTACTCTGTTTTATTTTGTAAATGATTTAAATAAATTATTCTTAAACAATGCCAAATTTTCAATATTCTAGAAGGAGAGGGCCCCTGAGCCTATTTTATAGCTCAGGGTATACGATTAGTCTAATTCCATTAGGTAACAGTCGAAGTAATTCGGTACTCAATAAACACTGCACTAAATTGACGGTGAGATAGTAGTTGATACGGAAAAGCAAATAAAAGCGTGCTAATACTACTGTATATATACTTTAGTTGATGTATAGCAAAGCCAAGCCTCTAAATCGAATCGTTCAATTTGTCTTGATAAAACAACCGTGGCTTAATCTACTCGGGACGGAGGTCGTAGATTCGTTTTTGTTATAGGGATATATATTTTTTCTGGATGCAATGAAATTGCCGAAGCTCTTTTATTTTAAAATATCATATAAATTACTCGATGCCACTCGTGGCGCAGCGGCACGAGGTGTGACTGTAAAACCGACTGGTTTTACAGTCGGGTTGTGGGTTCGATGCTCACTCGAGGAGATGAAATATTTACTTAAATTTATAATTCCATTTCTTCGGTCTGGTGTCGAGGTTAAGCGCGGCGTTGAGTTCTGCCACTCAACACGCAATACCTCCAGAATTCGGCAGAAAGTGGGGAACGGAGTGTCTTAACACTAGGTTCCCTCTGCCTACCCTGCTGTGTGCGGGATACAGCGTGAAGCTGATTTGATTTTATTTTAAATTACTGAAGCCGTTGTGCCGCAGCGGCGCAAGTGTTTGAGTGTAAATACGACGGTTGTGAGTTCGAAGTGTCGTATAAAGCGACGGAATGACTTAAAATTATCACTGAGCCACGACGGTTCAGTGAACCAAGAGTGTGACTGTAAACGCAACAACTGTGGGTTCGATTCTCACTTCAAAATTTCAATGGAAAGTCAGAAATGAATTGCCCTCTGCATTATCTGTAATTTGCTGGATACAGCGTAAAGCTGAAAAAAATGTAGATTATACTTAGTAAGTAATTTATTTAAGTATTAAATTTATTGTAGTATATAGTGTATTAAACAACAATTATTCTGATTTCTTATTATCTCCAATTGGATCAGAGGTGATAATTTCAATGTTACATTATATATTTTTAATAATACTAGGGAAATAGGAATGAATGGCTTGTTAATGTTACTGTCTTTGTCGAATATGATATTAGTCGTTGCTTTTTAATGTTTTGATAAAATCTGAAAAATCTAATCAACTTCAATCACCATTCTAGTAGGCAATGAGAATTTAGTGTTAAAGAGTGTTTTAACACTAAATTCTCAGAGAGAACAGAGTGCTGTTCCCCATTTTCCACAGAATTTTTCAACTTAATTCGTGTTGAGTGTGGTACTCAAGAAAAGGATTTTGCCTTGGTGCCAGAGCGAAGAAATTAAAATATTATTAAATAATAATTCATTCCCCCGAGTGGCGATCGAACCCACGACAATCGCATTACAATCACACTTTTTTGTTGTGCCTCTGCGCCACGACGATAAATATACCTACTAAAGTTGAAATAATTGGCATCAATAAAATGTAATTAAAAATGAAGACTAGACAGACTTTACAATAGTGTTCGTTATATCAAAATTACATTAAGATATACAAAGCTTTCTCAAAATTTTAATCAAAATGCTAATTCACCTGAAGTTTTAGTTCTCTTCTCTACGTGACTGGATAACATTCTAACGTCAGTTTTGTAGAAATCACTGTATAATAATAGAACAGTTTTAACCATCATAAAGTATTTTGGATTATTGGGTCAAAATTCTTAAGAATTTTATTAGGTACATATAATATAACTTTATACAATTTCAAAATTAAACATTTTATTAGAGGCCAGTCGCGGCGCAGGAATCAAAATGTGATAGGTTGTGGTGCGCGGTGTTAAGTTCCGTCTCCAGAATTCAGCAGAAAATGAGGACCGGAGTGTATTAACACTGATTCCCTCTGGCGGCTACCCTGTTGTGTGCGGGATACAACGTGACGCTAAAAAAAAAGATCTACAGCTGCACTATCATCGTACTACTACCATATACAACGTTACTAGCTAAAGCTAATCGGTGTCTTTGAAAACGTTTGGATGTTTGTTAATTATGTAATTTTGAACGACCAGAATATTATAAATAAATAAATAACAATAAAAATTCTTTTCAATTTTTAGCCGTATTTTCTTCGTTTGCGTGCTTATCATTTAATACTTCATATATGTATATAACCTATAGTTTAAATTACATTATAATTTTAATACAGAAAAAAATATATATATTATTTTGTAAGCGTAGGTTTTAATCATTTTCAATGTTTCTCTGTTATTGAAATTTATCTCGGATCTAACTTATAACTAATTTACTTTAAAAAAATATAACTTCAACAAGTTAGTTTGTTACTTCGGGGCAAGTTTGAGTTATTTTTCTGCTTTCGTAGCTTTACTTGACCCAGATTGTAGCTGGTCTTTACTATCATTAGTTAGCAATTATAGAGACGTCGCTTATCCAGTGAGATTTTTTATGCTTACTTCGTAAAATATTTAACTAAACAATTATATCGGATTTTAAAAATGATGATGAAAATTCCTTATTTGCTTAATTTCATTTGGAGTCATGAGTCTAAGAAAATGTTTCCTTCAAAATGTTGAAAAAAGTTGATGAATTCTTTATTTCTTATTCAAATTAAAATGACGAGACTAATGACTTCATTACTTGGTTTTTTTAATATATAATTTAACTAAAACACTACAAACACGTGGTCCGTATTTGTAACTGTTTCATAATTATCTGCTAATCAACAGCTTTACATTTATCTTTACTATCTTTATAACTAGAATATATCTAGATACAATAATTATCTAGATACAAGCACACTCGCGGCTTCGCCCACATACCACCTATAATCTTTTTATTATGCTGCATTTGCCAACAGATCGATACATTCAATCATGAACACTACGTGGTTGTAGAACGGCATCGGCAGCAAGGGCGCCCCCCGCGGTACTCGAGGCTAGGCTTGCGGCCTAACAGAGCGTTGAATTATTTTAATTTTACAAAGCCGAAGATTGTCTTCATTAAATTTCCTTGATGATGAAATAACTTTCGCCCGTAAGTTTATATAATAAAATATACATGTGAAATAAAAATCGATGAAATTTTACTTAACAATTTTCAATTATTTTTTTGTCACAAAATGTCTTATTGTCACTTATTTATAAGAGACAGATATGTATAGTATCTAGGACCTTTTTTAAATACTAATTAGATTTAATATTTTTGTCGTTTTTTATCTATTTTTGCAGCGCAGGCGCTAAAAGCAATTCGATGATGTTCCTTATTATTGTTATTTTGTTATTTAAGGCTAACTAAAAATTACACCGCAGTATTATATAGCCCATAGCATTCCTGAAGAATGCAGCTTTAATACAAAATAAAAAAAACGCATATCGGACCAGTAGATTTAGAGATCTTAGCGTTCATACAAGCAAACAAACAAACAAACGAAATCTTTTGCTTTATTTTATTAGTATAGATTTAATTACTGAGAAAGTCAAAATAGTTTTAGATTGCCTTTTTGTAAATATTTAACTTATTATTTATTAACTTAATACCTATTACAATTTTACAATTATATTTTTTAATTTTAATTTTACAATTTTATAATTATATATAGTTGTGTTTGAAGTGGTTATAACCTCCACTAAAGAGGATATGATCACTTCGTTTCTATCTTTAGCCATTGACTAATAGTCATTTTTAAATTCTATTCCACAATGCCTGTCGTTGTTGTCATTGTTGCACTGCGGATCAGCCTTTTGGCCGCATCGTCTTCGCTACCGCTGTAGTGAGTCTGAGTTAATAGTCGGCGACTTAAAGTTTTGTAAGCTATTCGAACGATTATTATGAAAAGACATTAATTTACTTCGCATTGAATATTGTGTATTAAAATTCACTTCCTCCATTACTATTGCGAGAGCATCTTCTAGTGTAGCAGGGGAGTGTAACCGTACCGATCGAACAAGATGTTCAGGCAAATTATACAAGAATACATTTAGAGCTGTGTTATTATATATAATAACTTTACTAGCCTTAATTTGTGCATCCTCTATTTCGTTTACTTTAGATATAAGTACAGATCTAATAGACTGTATTCGATGACAAAAATCTAAAAATGATTCGTTTTGCTTGATTTGCAATGACTCTAATTCTATCGCTATGCACTGTTCATTACGCGGATCTCCAAAATGTCTCATTAATAGTTGTTTTAATTCGGCCCATGTATCTATATCATTTCGTTCACTAAGCAAAGCAGCTGCGTCACCGATTAATCTACTTGTTAAAGTATGCATAAGGTATATATTTTGCGATTGATTGCCCGCGTACCTCGAAATGATATATTCACATTTTCGAATATATAAATTTAAATGTCTTTTGTCCCCGTCAAACAAGGGAACTAATTTAATCATTTCGCTCGGAACTAATATAACTTGTGTCGTAGCTCTAGACATTGATTCGGAAGTAGACATTTTTTTTTAATTATACAAATAACACTAAAAAAAAAAAAAAAATAATAATTGCTTTATAACTAGTGACGTAAAATTAAAATATAAAATTGCAGTATTTAATTACCAATTTAACACGTTTATTATACACTCAATATGATTTAACGTTAAGTATTCTATAACGCTACAAAAAAAAAAAATATATTAAATTTCAATTTAATACTTTTTTTATCCAATGCTATTTATTATAGTTAAATATATTATAGTAAAATATATTACAATGAGATTTTAAATATATATATGCATATGTATTTTTATAAAAAAAGAAAAATAATAATTCCAAAATTATTTATTTTAATATATATAAATTTTTATAATTATAATTTTATATTTATAATTTCTTTTTATTTTACACTGGGAAAAAAAAATACTTCAACTAAAATTCACTATATTATATTATTTTTAAATTCCACTTAACTTTTATTGTTAAAATCTAAAGCACATTAAAAAAAAATACCTTAAATATAAGAATGAACATAATTTTATATTCAATTCTATTTTAATTAAATAATATTAAGTATTTATTCTATTAACTTAACTACTTTACTGATTTACAAAATTTAATGTAAATTCAGATAACATTATATCGAAAAACGACCAATTCCAATATAATTAAAATTAATTATTATTATAACACACGAAGGACGATGAAAGGGAGGTGAAAAATAGTACTCACCAGCCAGCCACTCGCATCTCGAACCACTCCACTGATTTGACTTATTTCTTTATTTGGTTCTAGGATATTCCTTTATATATGATTTATGTTGGAATATCCTACCGGCTGCGCCAGTCAAGTTTGGGAGCCTTTTTTTTATAATAAAAACTGTTTACTTATAAATGAAGTACTTTATTTTAAAAAATTAATTAAAATAATACTTTTAAACTAAAAATATTTTAAAATTAAAATATTCTAAATGCGTGTTAACAGAGTGATATGTTAACTCCGACTCCTTTTTTCTTTTTATTCCATAAAGCTGGGAATGCAATGCGAGTCTTCCGCGAAATCTAGCGTGAAAAACAAATATCTCCGGTTACGTTCCCAGGAGCTTGCATAACTGTCTTGACAAATATCAATATTGTATTTTCTGCATATGGCTTTTTTCCATTTGCAAAACTGCGCTTTGGTAATCTGCCTTTCTATATATGAAAAAAAATCTGCAATAAATTCTTTAGTTCTGGCTAATCAATAGTATTTTCTGGAAATGGTAACACATTTTTTTATATTGTTCGGTAGAATTCTTTTTAAAGTAGTTGCTATGAGTTATTTTTGTTTATTCAATCAAAGCTGTGTTAATTTTTTAAATAAAATCTATGCAACTCATTGATTTTCTTATTAATTTATCCTATTGAGATAGTATATGATACGAAAGTTCACAAAGGCGAAATTTGTTATCCCGTAAGATAGCTCCATTTGCCTTCCTATTACTAGACATAAATAATCATGATCGAAAGAATCGCTGATTTCAGAGACCTCGTGGCTTTTATCTTCAATGTGACTGACTACATTGAGGATAAAAGCCAGTGGACTGACTACAAGAACTTCGTTATCACTCCAATATTCATATCACTCCAATATTTAACTACACAATCTTCTTGCTAGGAGTCTGTATTCAACAAAGAAGAGTCAGTTTTTAAAATTGAAGATATTTTGGCCTGGTTTAGTTGTTGACCTATACGATACTATATGAGAAAATTTGGCTAAACAAAACAATTAACTCAAATAAATCACTACATTATGAAATTGGAAACAATTACAAAAGTTACACAAAGCCCAATTATACGTCAAAAGGACGTGCAACTTGTTCTATACAGCAAAATGAGTTGTTTCGGAAGTTTGCAGCGATCTGATAATAAACGTGAAAAAGCTAGAGATATTTCACTACGTTGTATGTCAAATTTACGTTGATTGGATTTCTGGGGTTAAGGTTTTTTAATTTCCTCGAGTGGCAATCGAACCCTCAACCTGTCGCGCTTACAAGCACACGCTTGTGCCCCTGCGCCATGACTAGCCTCCTTTGTATCTTTAAGATATATTTGTAAAAGCAATAAGGCAAGAAAGGACGGAATGCAAGATCAGTGTAAATATTAAGAAATTAGAACAAGTGAATGAAGTGGTATATTTGGGAAGTAGAAATGAAAGATACGAGATGGATATGGAAAGGCGTATTGCTGCCGCCTTAGCTGCATTCATGAGACCGTGAAACGTGACCACAGCTGTGCGTTTGGCCGTACACAATGCAGTGTTGGTACCGACGCTGTTATACTGCAGCGGAACGTGGGTATTGCAGAAGAGGAATGAAAGAAAGATAAATGCCGTGGAGATGCGATCTGTTTGTAGAATATGCGAAGTCAGCGTAGCTGATCGAATCCGCAATGAAGAGATACACAGAATGGCAGGTACTAGCGAAGATGTGACAATGGGAAGGTCATGTAAACTTTTTAGTATTTAAGGTCACTATTTTTTAGGATTTACCCACAAATATATAACTTTCAGATTTTTTCATTAACTAATACTATTCGTAGATTCTAAATGCCAAATTCATAATTCTACGAGAAGTTAACCGGAATCATCTATTAATTTTGATTTTATTGTATCAAATATTTTTTAATAAATGAAGTATTTTTCAGCTTAGTTATATCAAAAAATGGAAAAATCACATTTTATTATTAGAAAAGATATTTATCAAGGTATATACATCATCTACATTTTAGCAGTAAACGTACAACATTCAAGTTGATATTTTCAATTTTTGGAATCCTCTTACATCCTAACGATAATAAAAGTCACCCGGTAGTTATACACCGAGTTACTTTGTTCGCAAATTACAGATTTACTCCCAAAGTCTCTACATCGTGCGAGACAGATGTCGAGCTGATATATTACTGGAATTGTCTCCTCATAATATGTAATGCATTTAGCCGGAAAATTCCTTTCTTCTTTTGTTTAAGACACGTCACGCACTATTTTTTTTGTCACCTATCTCGCACACAGCAGGGTAGGCAGAGGGAAAGTAAGTGTTAAGCTAGTGTTAAGGCACTCCGTTCCATATTTTCCGCTGAATTCTAGAGCATTGCATTGCATGTTGAGTGGTAGAACTCAACTACGCGCTTTGCCTCAACACCAGAGAGAAGACAATGGAAACATCAAATATTTATATATTCCTCGTTGATCTTACGGCGTTGAGTATAAAACTATAGTTACTAAAACTATAGTACTAGCTGAGTATAAAAGTTGAGTAATAAGATGTATAAAAATTAATTTAATATTTTCTTAACACTGAAACCGTTCAAAAAACAATTTATTACTTTTTTAAATTGTAAAATGTCCAACAGTAAATGCATAAAATCAGCTTCCTTACTGACTACAGATTGCGACAACAATATAGTTGCGACATTATTGAATGATATAATATATAAGTAACTAACAGCCAGTAACTCTCCGATAGTTGTGATGGCAACTGTCATAAACTCAGCTCGCAGCTCGATAATGGAGACGCTTGGCTGCGAAGATGTGGTAAAATAACCGTTATAGACTAAGTTTATGTAAATATGCTATAATACATTGATTATGATGGTACTGTCGCCAACAAAGTAAAGACTTAGCTTTATTCTGGTACATTCATTTTCTAATTTATTGCTTATTAAGTCAGTCGTGGCGCATGGGCACAAGCGTGGCTGTAAACGCAACTGTTTGTGGGTGCGATTCCCACTCGAGGAAATGAAATATTTACTATTTTCATTTCCTAGGTCTGGTACCAAGGTAAAGAGCGGCGTTTAACATGACTGTCCTAAAAAAATGTTAAACTAAGTATTATACTTCTTTTTTAAGCTTATAGCTTTGGAAAAAGGATTGTTGCAGCCCGTTCATTTCCTCCACACACATCATCAATATTATTGTTACAGAATATTCTTTAAAAATGTTGGAAGCTATCGTAGAGTAGTTATTTAGTTTAACTAGATAAACTGATAGTAGATTTGATTCCTATATTCGTGAGTGTTTATATTCAAAAAGACAACACGCGGCATTGAGTTTTACCACTGAATACGCAGCGTCTCGAAAAATAGGTGGAAAGCGTAGGACGGAAAATCTCACCGCTAAGTTTCCTCTGTCTACCCGCGAGTGCGAGATACAGTAGAAGGTTAAAAAAACAAAGAAAAGAAAGTTTATATCAAAAATATTTTAATTCTTATTTTCTTCTACCTTATACTTAAAATCCGGACGTGGAGATTAATGTGCTGTTCATATGTAATATTAATTGCTTCTGAATAAATTATATCTTTTTTTAAACATTTTTAAAGTGTTATTCCACACTTAGGAAAGAAAAATACCTATTTAGAAAACGTATAAAAATTTTAACGTAGCAGGACTCGAACCCGCGGTTTCCAAGAGGCGCGGGCTCGAGTCCCGCTACGTTAAATTTTTTATACGTTTTCTAAATAAGTAAATTTTATCTTATTTGTTATAAGTAATAATTTTGAATTTGAGGCGCAAGGGCACAACAAGGGGCACAAGCGTACGACTGTAAGCGGCGTGTGAAAGGGCGTGGGTACGCTTCCCATTCGAGGATATGAAATAATTAATAATTTAATTTCTTAGCTCTGGTGTCGAGATTCGGCGAAAAGTGGGGAGCGGAGTGTCCTAACACTAGGCTCCCTTTGTCTACCTCGCTATATACGGGGTACAGCGGGAAGCTGAAAAAAACTTAAACCTATTGTAAGAGCCTCAGCTCTTTAGTGATCAGCTAGAAACTAAGAATTTAGTTTTTCTTAACTTATAACATTAGCAGAGTGTAAAGTTAGCAACTAATGTAATGTAAACGTTAAACTTAAAAGATCATTTAAGTGGAAGTAATAAAGAGAAATGTTGTTACAGAAAACAATTTTCTCTGTAACTTTGATTGTGAGTATAGATGAAACTTTCTCGGGTCGTCTCATTTAACAAATATTTATATACATTGAAAAATATAAAAAATATACATTTTTTGGTTTTTTTTTTGTCATTTATTGTTCCTAATAGAAGTTTCAAAACTATTCTGCAAATTATAAGGTGGCTGGCGGAGCAAAACACCGAGCTTTATCTATGATGTAAAAATAAATATATTTTAAATGTTCCATTTCCTAAACGAAAACTGATGAAAATCGTATGTATGTTCAGACAGTCACAAAATGGGCAACAATGACGTTGACTAATAATATATTTTAGTTCGGAAAATTTACTGGTTTTCTTTCGAGTAACATTGAACATGTCGTTATTCGTTTCATTGGTTTACTTATTTAATGAAGTAGGCCATGGTAGTGACTAATGGCCCCGCCGAGACGACGTATGCGAAGTGTAAGGGGGCACTTACCTACCTTTTCTGCCTTTTTAATCGTATGTGCCCATATGTTTATTTCTTATGCAATTATGTATTTTTTATAAGTATTGTACCGATGTATTGTACCGGTTTTTTAATCGGCTTTTAGTTCTAGTAGTACCAAAATGGTGAAGCCTCACATTATGACTCAGGTGTATCTCGTGAAGTTACAGCTTGTACATAGAGTTAGTGCGTGGAGAGTTAGAAACATGGCTCTACATGAGATCTGATAACTTTTTGACAGTGCAAGCCATCGTCTTGGCAACATTTTAAAACTTTTTATTGATCATAAAAGTATGTGCCTCATAAGTAAAATTGTCAAATTATATGTGTTCTATTTTAAGTATCTTTTTATGAAACACTAACGAATGCGGGTAACATTACTTTCAGGTTGCCGTTAGTCGGCTTAATTTTCATATTTTTGGTACCTTCACGCTGTATCCCGCGTATAGCAGGGTGGGACTAAGTGTTAAGACACTCTGTTCCCCATTTTCTGCCGAATTTTTCGAGGCGTTGCGTGTTAAGTGGTGGAACTCAAAGCCAGAATTTTACCTTAGTTCCAGAACGAAGTTCGTCTTTGTATGTTCTCACCAAGTCACAACATATACAGATTAGAGACATTTCTTGCTTAAGTATCTATTATTATCTTCCAAAATGTGAACAATAACCTTTTACAAAAATTTATTAAGACAATACTGTTACAGCTTGTTGATATTTACCTACAAAACTCCATTAAATTATCAACTGATCGTTCAAAGTTAACAGCGTTATCGTTTCGAAGTTCGAACAAGTACTTTATTTAATCTAAATTAAATAGATGCCATTTAAACTTCACTGACAAAATGTTCAATAGATTTCGTAGTAAATATTCGATGTTAAACAGATATTACAATAGAACATCAGCTCGCTGAGTGACGTCAAATATGATTTGTGTTTTTGACAATTTAATTATACAATTCGACGGTTTGTATAATTCATTATAATATGATAAATACACGACGTAATCTTCCATATATTTTGACGTATTCTAAGCTAAATTTGTATACGGCTTAGAAGAATCCGTTCTAGAGTGTAGATATTTCTTTTCCAACTTTCTCATCTCATTTAGTTGCTAATTGACATCTTTGAGTTAATGATTAATTTAAAAAGTTAATGATTGCAAAAAAACGATAATTGTTTATTTAATATTTTATATTATAAAAAGTAATTTTTAATTTTAAATTAAAAAAAAATCAGTATACTGCATGTATGTACCTCGAAGTAGAATAAATAGATCTTTACCTTATTTTACGGCAGACTAACAAAAGTACAAGAGTCAAATACAAAATAAGGAAACCTTTGTTTTGTAAATAAATAATCAACTTTAGTGTAATTGTTTCGCAATGTTCCCTTAGAGGTAGACTATTATTAGCAGAGGGACAGCGCCGTTAAGGAGCTTTATTTCGGAAATGGAGTTGTTAAGTAGAATTAAGTATTTAGACTACCTTGCATTTGATAAATTTCTACATTTTAGGGTAGGCTATCGAAAATTATTTAATTTACGTATCCTCTTTTAATTATTTTCTTTTATCTAGGACAAAAATGTGTGGGATCGTAGTAGTATCACAGGAAATAATAATGGATTCTTTGCTGTTAGATTTAACTAAAGTATTCAAACAGGCACTACGAGTAAGACGCGATGGTGTAATAGTTGCTAGGTTCTGTCATAAAACGAATCGTTCAAAATGATAAAAAAAACTAATTTATAATTTATATTTCTTAGGAATAAGGATAGATCGTAAAGGAGTTCCTAATTTGCTTGTCACTCTTCTATTTAAATACGGTTACTATTGAAACCTTTGAAATGTTTAATATAAATGTAAAATATAAATTACCACTTTGCTTTTAGTGCATTCATTAAACACGATAATCTTCATTTTTTCAAATCCATAATATTGTAATCTAAAGCAACAATGTGGGTTCGATCTCTACTCGAGGAAATGAAATATTTAAGTAGTAGGGATTGGTGCGTTCTGGCTCATTAAATTG